>JANVCC010000146.1:1952330-1996359 GCA_025345505.1 Todiramphus chloris collaris | reverse complement strand
AAAAAAAAAAAGCCAAATTCCAAAGTTTGGGGGAAAGAAAAGATGTACAAGTTCAGTTATTTCATGAATTTTTATCCTGACTGCTCTTAAACTTAAGAGCAAGATTAAGTCACTACTGAGGCGTAATTAATACTTTGTGTGCTTAGCATATATACAGTCTTGTATTTTGTTTCTGATGCACTGTTCACATTTACAAGAGAAAGAAATCTCCCACAGCAGTTAAACTCATTTTTGTACAATACGCAGTGAAATACTTTGAATTCTGTCCTCCCAAAGCAAAGTTCAGCTAAAAGGACTTTTCATTTGGTCCCAAAATGTAATTGGACCTAAACCTGAATGTCTCCTTTTTTAAAAATACTATTTAGTTCCAGAGATCATTCCTTCATCCTTTATTGCTTTTCACAGATAGAATAACCATATTTGGTTTATTTGGTTTAAAAAGAACAACAAAAAACAACTGGCAACACTTTTTATACCTCCACAGCATCTTTTCTTTATCCATAATTGCCTGAAATGCATTGACCTCTTCTGCAGGCTGCTTCCCAGGTCCTTCCCATCAAGCTCCCTCGGGAGATACTCATCCTGGCTGGTTTAAGTTTTTAACGAAGGAGTGGCTCAAAGAGCCGAAACTGAATTTGGGGGTTTGGTTTTGTTAAATGAAGAGAGGCAGGTTCTTTCTTGAGGGCTTTTCAGAGCAGCTACACACCGTCAATATGTGGCTTTGTCCCACTTACTAAGACAACCTGAGATTCTTTTCGCCTTCATAAGGGTCATTTTTGGTCTCCTTGTGTTTTAGTTGTATTGTTGCCAGAAGTTAAGGCTTCCATAACGTTATTGTATTGTGGCATCACGCGAGGAGTTAGCTCCCATTCCAACCATCAGCTCCAGGGGGACTTTTTTTGTTTGCTTTCATTCTGTGTGATTCTTAACTAGCTTAGTTCACTGCCTTGAATTGCAACTGTGAAATTGTCTGCAGGAGATTTCATGTATTTCCTCCAAACGTCCAGTTTAATCAGCTCTTTGTCTGTCTTTGTGAATTGCTCAAGTATAAATTCTTTTGTTGTCTGTCTAACCACATGATTTACTGCAACTCCTGCTGCAGTTGCCTTGAGCGCAGGTAATTGTCTGGAGCTGGGCACATTATCAGCACTCTGAGCGATAGACCTACTGCCACCGCCTCGGCAAAGGTTATATTTATTAATACAAATATAACAGAGCTTTTGATGGATTTGCCTGCGTAACCTTTTTTTTTCCGAATGCAAATACGGGATTTGATAAATACAGCAATGTGACTGTATTTTTTGGGTGTGAAAAATCTCACCCAAAGAACGAGCAGAGTATGAGAACCCTTGCTTTACATAGCCAAATGAATATTTAATATACATCCAAATCCTGCTTTTCAGAACTGCATGCACATCTGTCTACGCAATTATTATCTGATTCTACATTTAATTAAGTGGTGACTAAAACCCTCTTTGAGTGAGTTACTGCAGAATCACACCTCGTGTTTTTATGTTTCATTGCTATGATTCTTTTTAATTGAATGTAGATCATGCTTAGGCCCCTATTTTGCAAAGTGCTTCTGAACACTAACGCTTCACTCCCTGAGCACAAGAGTCTACAGAGCTGGCAGGGAGGAAATAAACTTAGAATCGTAGATTGTTAGGGGTTGGAAGGGACCTCTGGAGATCATTGTGTCCAACCCCCCTGCCAGAGCAGGAATACCTAGGGCATGCCACATAGAATAAACTTAATGGACTCTATATTATACTTCTTCTAAAAAGCATTCTAAAATGAGCCCAGCACAGCCAGCAGTGACCTCTGTACCCAGCAGCCTTTGCCAAGCAACTGGCCCTTCGATAGCAGTTTCACAATCAATTGCATGCCAGTGCTGGGATTGCCAGAGCCAATCAACTCCGGCTCACGGAGCATCTCCTCTGACAGAGCCCAGCACCAGCTGTTCCAGACAAAGATCAAACCATTCCCTTGGTGGAAAATCACAACATCATCTGCCCGCTGGGGTAGTTCCTTTCTGCATCTGAACTGTAGAGCATGCTGGGAGATGAAAAGATTGATGTCTGTTATATTATTGCCTTATCTAATGTAACTTTGAGCGTCCTCAAAATCAGGAACATTTCTAATTAATTTCTTGTGTTGGTTTTTTTGTTTTAAACACTGCCTCGATGCCATTTTGTTGCCGTGAGGCTGCATACAGGAACATGGCTCTGATTTCCTTTGGTGCTTCCTTTTGGGTTTCCGGGTTGCCCCATTTCTTATTTGCAGAATTTCATTTGCTGTTTCACCCTCCTTCATCTTTTATACCTCTGTCATGACCTCTTTATTTTTATTCTGATCTTCACGGGTTACCTCTTGCCTCAGTTTCCATAGATCAGATGAAGCCAGGGAGGCTGTTACTTCCAAGTGTGAAGATGGCTTTTGTAATGGAGATAAATCCCCGAGACCCCTCGGTCCAAGCAACATTTGTGGTCTGTGTAAAAACTCTGTAAAGGTTACGGTGACAGCAGTAAATTTCATGAACAGAGAGTGTGAATGAACACTAACCTCTGGATCTAAACTTTACAGCTTAAACAGAGAAGAAAAGGGCTGGTGGGAACAGGAACACCTGTGATATTCTTTTATTCTTTCATTTTTTTATTCTTGTAAATATTCAATTACCCACTTGCAGGAGTCAGCAGATAATAAAAGACTTGGAAAGTCCTCTTTATCGTTACTGTCACTTTTTTTTCTTTCCTTCTTTCAGATGATCATTCAAGAGTGAGATTGCAGCTGCTGGATGGGGACCCTCACTCTGACTACATAAACGCCAATTACATCGATGTAAGGCTCCTGGACATTCCCACTATGACAAACTCTCCTGCTGACAAGTCTGCTTATGGATTCGGTGCATCTGACATAGACACAGGCTGTTGATCCGAGAGGAATGACAGCTGAACGTTACACAAACATCGTGTTGTGACAGGGAGAAGGTTCTCGGTCTCCAGTTAATTCTATCTGACCAATCTGGACAGATGGGGGTTTCCTGTGTTTGACAGATCCACCAACACAAGTGGAATGTGGGCTAAGTGACGTAGGCAGGAATCGCCATCAGCCTCTCCCAAGAGCGTTAGGAGATATCTGAGACTTAACTGGATTCTTGCAGGGTTAGAAGGCATGTAAATAGACTTTTTTTTTTAGTGTTCTAAAATAGCATTCAAAAAGCAGCAGAATGATCAAATGAACATGCTTTTCTTGTATGCAACTCCTAATTCTTAGGAGCCTGACAGCATTCAGAGAAGTTTCTTTAAGGGATTAAAACCACACCTAATAAAGTTACGTAAGACTGATACGCAGCGTTTTCATACAGAAGCAGATTCTTCTCTTTCAAACAAGAAGGTGCAGCATTTTGCCTTCAAAGCATTTTCAGAATTGCCCACAAGTTACTCACTGGCCTTGTGTTCCTTGGAGGAAACAGTGAGAACTGCCACATTCCTGTTTCCTCTTTGAGATCTGAGTATTCAGCCCCAGCCAGATGCCATCTCTTCTCAAAGGGCAACCTAGCTGCCTGTCTTCGCTCACTTGATAAGCACTGTTAAGAGCGCAGCAGTCGTTGGTGCCTGGGAAGTATAAAACGTGCTGATGTGCTTTGTCTGAACTGTGATCTCACAGATTGTCACATATTTTCTTTTTTTTTTCCAGGGTTACCACCGACCTCGCCATTACATTGCAACTCAAGGCAAGCCCATTCTTGTTTGTCTAAGTATTTGTAAAGCCATTGCTGGTTTAAACTCTCGTACGAGCTGTTCATAGGGTGACATCTCTTCAGGGGTACATCTGTAAACTTGGTATAGGGGCACAAGAGGGAAGGGTATAGGATGTTCCAAGATCTTTAAGACACTCAAATGCAAAACCTCAGCTACAAGAACAGAAAATGCTACAGCCTTAGAGGTGGGAGAAAAATCTGTAATGTGTCCATCGTGCATGAAGTATGAGATTAGAACTAAAAGGGACTTTACAGAGCTTGGGTTTACCTTCTGGAGAGAAATTGCTCGAGGAAAGCAGTATGAACAAGCCTGTGACTGATGAACTTTTGGATAGTGGGAACCAGCAGGGAATGCATTTGCACACCACCTTCTGTAAGTTAGTTGATGAGTTTCCTGTGCCTTTAGGGAGAAACAGGAAAAAAAAGACCAACACAGTGGTTCAATGCTGAGAGCTCTCCATGTCAGATGACAAACCTCATTACTCCTGTTCTTTACCGTAAAATGCTGTTTTCCTGCATCACTGGCCAAACCCTTATTCCATGACAACTTTACCATTATTAGACCTTATTTTTGTGCATTCCTTACCTGCAAAAGTGGTGTGCACGGAAATGGCTCTGTTCTTAAATGCTGCTCTATGATTTCATCGCTGGCTTGTCCCCATCGACAGGGTGAAGAGACGTATTAGAATAAAACTGGCATTTGAGGATGTGCAGGGATAGGGGATGCTGCAAGGCAGAGAACGTGGAGGATGGGCAGAGGGGGTGAAAGGAGCCTGTGGGAGGATTTCATCCACAGTGCTGAAGAGGGAGGAAACAAGGTCAGCGAGAGGCTCTAGTGTAATAAACCTCTTGTGAGTACTGGCTATTTGGCTGTTGGAACCTGAACTTCTGCTTTCTGGGGGAACTTGAGGAAAGGGCTAATTTCTGCATATTTTCTTCCTCCTTCAGAATTAATAAATATTAAAATGTGAAATGAAGGAATTTTAGAGCTGCATCAGGTACGAGTTTCAATACAAATGTAATTACAGGCTCACTGTAGGGTGCATCCGTGTCTCATCACTTATACATGATTTCTGGAACTATCTCCACTGTTAACAATACAGGTTTCACCTCTCTTTCCAGGGTGCTAGAACCTTAAAAACCCGTTTGAGAAAGGATGACGTGTCTGATCTTCCAGAGAGACAGGCTGTTCTGTGTCTGTAACCCTGAATCACAGAAGGATGCTCTGAAAGGGAGAGCAGGATCCTATGGGAACAGGGCAATGGCTGGGGAACAGCTGAAAAGAGTTGTTGCCATCCAATACAGTCTCTCAAGATGTCCTTTTGTCTTTTGTCCTACCCCAGGGCCAATGCAAGAGACGGTGAAGGATTTCTGGAGAATGATTTGGCAAGAAAACTCTGCAAGTGTTGTCATGGTCACCAACTTGGTGGAAGTGGGCAGGGTAAGGGTACCACTTTGCCAATCTATAAAGCATTGGGTATGACATGATGCTGCTGTTCAGGCTAGCTCAGCCAGTGAAATGCCTTTTGTTAGCTCTAGTAAGGGAAGGATTGAAGCCACTTTGGGTTTTTCTCTAAAAAATGCTAGATTTTGTAATACTTAGCTGCTTCCCTTCTAGACTAATAAGGATCGTGTTCCTGGTGTAAGTCTCAGCTTTAGCAGAGTTATACAAATTTATGCCAGCTGAGAAGCTGTCTCCTTTTTCAGTACAGAAGGAAAAAATGTACTTCTGTAATAATTATTCTTTCTCTGTGTAATTTGAATACATCTCTACCAACAAAAATCCAGAGGAGAGAGAATGTGTGACTGGTGTTAAAGCTCTCAAAAGAGCTCTTTAAGTGGCAGTTCAGAGCTTAAGAGTTTCCATTTGCTTCAGAAGATCACTATTGTGAGACTGTGCACAGCTGGGTCTTGGGGGCTCCCAGTAGCGTTGGCTTTCTCAACACCCACCACTTCATTCTCTTGGACTCAGATGAAGTCCCTGTGTCAGCACAAAGCAATTGCTGAACTGCGAATAACTCAAAAGGTGTCATTTAAACTTTAGGGAGTGTAGAAAAGACACGTCTAGGTGGATTTCCCCAGCGTATTCTTCCCACTCCTGATGGTTTTTGGTTTAGAGACATTCTCAGCCAGAAACTGGAGCTCTTAAAAGTTTTGTCGTGTTTGTCACTTTCCGTTGCTTTGGTACTAAGAAAATTCTAAATGATAGTTTACTCACAGCCATTAGTAATTCAGCTGCTTTGTATTTGATTTCCTTTAGATCTCATGGTTGAATGCCAGCTGGTTCTATTCATTTATTGTTATTTATTCTATTTTATCTTCTACTGACACTTCAGTTTGAAATAAATGCCTCTGTGTAAAAAAGCACCCAACAAAGCTATATTAATAATATTTAATATTTATTATGATTGGAACTGGAACATGAAACCTGCTTCACAGTAGCTAATTGCTTAAGCATTTAGTTGCTTTTCCACTCTTTCATGCCAGAGCCTTCAATAACTTGATAGTCTTTGTTAACTTAAATACCCCTTTTAGAGTTTCACAGCCTTGGCTTTAATTTCTACTATTAGTTTTGCACATGACTTCTAGAAGCGGCTATGTGGATATGTTTACGTGATCAGATTTCTTTCCTGAGCCTTAGCTGAGGCCTGTCACAGCTGGTAAAATGTCAAATTTGTGTCCACATCTGATAAGGGAAGCTTAGAGTCAAATAAATTTAATGTATCTTCACGTATTTCACAGTCTCTAAGAACTGAAATTCTTTGGGTACACAGAGAGTTCAGAATTACAGTCGCAATCACAAGAGCTTAGATTTTTCTCAGAGGGGATGGTGGTAGTGACTGGCAGGTATTCTGTAAACCTGATATATGGTCAGGACGTGTATGCAAATGTAAGGAAGACTGTCTTAAAGAAGAGCTAAATGTATTTTCTTTTATATTCACACAGAGGAAACTGAAAAAAAAATCCTCCCTGTTGTTTCTTTATATGGTAACGGAATTTTGATTTAATTTATACAGTTAATTTTGACAATGTCTGTACATCAGAAGAAAACCCAATTTGCGTTGGCTTCAACTTGAAAGCAGAGTAAAATGTAGGTCAGCTCTAACTCAGCTTGAGCTAATGCCTCTCAATATTTTCTCCCCACCCCCAGGTGAAGTGTGTTCGATACTGGCCAGATGACACAGAAGTCTATGGAGATATTAAAGTCACATTAATTGAGACAGAGCCATTGGCAGAATATGTCATACGCACATTTACTGTACAAAAGGTAAGGAAATCTTCATTCAGCTGAAATGTTGATGCGGCGCTTAATTTGTGTTGAGAAATGTGAAGTCTAGGAAACAGATCCAGAATGCTGTTGGAGATGGGAGCTGTTACTCTTTGGACAGGTTTTACTTCAGAAACCTAAATTTTGGACACAGTTTCCAATTCTGGACAAGTGATTTTACCTGAACACCTTTATGTAGCCACAAAAGTAGAATCCACAGCGCATGAAGTTTAAATGCATCCAAAAGCCAGCAGATAGTTGATGGTATGCCAGGAATAATAACTGTTGTGTTGCACAGTGGCAAATTACAGATGAAAAAAGGTATCAGTTAAACTGGATGCGAGGCAGGGTCCCCTTTCAACAGAAATAAAAACATAATGAAGAGTATAAAAATTATCCCCAAATTGGCACGATTTGAAAGATTTTTGTTACTTGTGATTAGGGATTGGAAGTCTGACTTTCAGAGTATTCCAGGTCTGTCCAAATTACTGTCCGAACACTCAGTAAGTGGTTTAGAAGCTTTTCAAAAACTCCTGCCATGCTGGGAACATTGTTCCCGTGTTTGAATCCATCGGCTCCATATTTAATTAAACCACAAAAAGACTTGGTAAGAAATTCTAATGCCAAAATCTGAGAGGTTAGAGGACCTGCTGCGGGATTCCTCCGACATTTGTGTACAGTAAATTGCCACAGTTAACTGACACCTCTGTGTTACCCTTTGCAGGGCACATACAAGTGATGCCAATTTTCATGTACCAATAACTTGGTCTCACCACAAATGCCAAGTGATGGGTCTGGGTACCAGTTTCTGCCCTTTTCACTACCAGCTGTAATGTCAAACTGAGATTTTTTTTTTTGGCAGGAGATGGCAGAAAATCTACTGTTTTCTGGGGCAAGGCCATTCTCTAGGTGTTCATTCCCCAGGATATTGCTGTAATGCCTCAGAAAGGATTTTCAGCTTGAAATCATGGGGTGAAAAGCAGTGCAGGACACGTTCCTGCACATAATATGAGCTTGAGTCGGGGCTTTTCCATCCCTCTGCACGGGGGAAAGGAGCAGTGATCAGAATATGCTGATTGCTCTTAGATTGAAGAAAAATAGAGGCTGTGTTGTCTCCTCAGAAAGGCTACCATGAGATCCGAGAGATTCGGCAGTTCCACTTCACCAGCTGGCCGGACCACGGGGTTCCTTGCTATGCCACGGGCCTCCTGGGCTTCGTCCGTCAAGTGAAGTTTCTCAATCCCCCAGAGGCAGGACCCATTGTGGTGCACTGCAGGTATGTGAGCTCCTGCTTTGTCTGAGACTTTCTTTCTTCCAGAAGTTTTTTCTGGGGTTTTTTTGTTTGGGTTTTTTTTTTGTCTTCTCATCTGGCAAGAATCAACTACATTTTGCTTGTTAAAGAATAAAATTTGTGGGCCTCGCCAGGAAGCACAGTGGAATTTGGTTTTCTTTTCTAATGTGGCAGCTCTGTAGCTTAGCTGGCATGAATTGGAGATGCTATAAGTAGGTCAGAGAGGGCCATTTGAATGTAAAAGACTCTCTGGTGGCCTATAGGCTCTTAGATGCTCATAACAGAGCTAGGAAAACAGTAAATATGTGGGCCAGCCATTCAAGTCCTTATCTGCAAGAAACCTCACATGGCAGAGGAGACAGTGCCTAGAAGAAGACAGGGAATTTTAAAGCAACGTTTGCTTTTCTGTACCCACGTGCACTGCGGTTCAGCTTTGTGCCAGCGCCAACAGTCTTATCTGGAACGTTAGTCTCTCTTCCTGGTCTGGATGGCAGCATTGTGCATCTTGGCCTCCTCAAAGCCCAGGAACTGCAATGGGAATGGCAAACTGAAAACCTGCCCAGTGGCTTCCAGCTAGTAACTAAAGAGGGAATGCCTGAGGAGACTTTGCTGCTTGGTTTCCAGCTGTGAGAACGCTCACTGTTGAACCACGCGCTTGCTGACTCTCTGGCTGCTGCTCTTACTGGTGAGGTCTTTTCTGCACTGTTTTCTTCCAGCTGAGCTTAAAGCCCTACCATGTAAGGCACTGTATGAATATGTAGCGTCCCTGAATATGAATATGAGAGTGTCTCTGAGATGAATGAACAGTCTGAGGTGTGATCAGGCACGGTGCTGGTGGTGGGAGAGGAGAGGCACTCGCACAGACTGGCATCAGGCTTCGGTGACTTCAGATACAAGGAAAAACATTGCTGCATAAACAGTGCTTGGGTTTGTAGCAGCTGCTTTTGCAGAGCTCTGGGCACGTGTTCTCTAAAGGAGACGTGGTTGGAGCACAAGGCTCAAGAGCAGAGCTGGCTGTCCCAAAATCTCACCCTGAACCTCTGTCTGCCGTGCTGCGTCGTCAGGAAGAGCGAGAGAATGCATCCCACAACCACTCTAAAAAAGAAAATCAATTATTTTTTAAAAATAGTTTTGTTTTGGGGCTTGTTTTGTTGGTAGTTTTCAGCAAGCAATGAGTCAGTTTTGTAATAAAAACACAGCTAAGCCTGAGGAGCTGGCGGAAGGGAATTCATCCAGAGCTCAGGGCCTGAATTTGCTGCCTTAATGCTATGACATGGGTCTGGCCCTGGAAGGAGTCTGAACCTGATTCATTGTCACCACGAAAGCAAGGGGAAATTTTTCATCCTTCACATTTTAATGAATAAATGCCATTTCCTCTCCGTTATTTATCTGCTTTTGAATTTTAATGACTTGCTTTAAGTGGTAATTACCAAATTCTCCCTACTGATGCCTGGATGGATAATATCACTGTTCGATATTTATGAAGTGCCAGGATCCTCTAAATATAGAAATGTTATAACTATTTGTTAAAATTCTGAAAAGCTGAGAGATAAAGGGAGAGGAAATGCCACTTATTCATTAAAATTCTGCAAATGAAAAATATCTTTCCTCTATTCAGCAGTTGATTAATCTGGTCCATTAATTTATGGTCATTCATATCTCCTTGCTTTCGGCTCTGCTGGAGTTTTCATGCAACTGAAGTTGCCCTGGTTTCAGTTGAGTTTTCCTTCTTCCTTTGGAGTAATGTGAAGAGACGTTCTCCCCTCTCTATCCTTCACACCTAAACAGCCTGGCTGATTTCCCAGGAGGGAAGGAGGACACAATGACAACACAGTTTTGCAGGAGGTGGTCCAATTCTCTCAAGCAGTGGGGGACTCTAAAACTGAAGGTTTTGAGTAGCCTCGAGCTCCTTTCCCTATAATTTTACAGCCAACAACTTGAAATAGCCCTCCTCAGGACCCAAACTCCTCTGGATTAAAAAGGGAAAAGAGTCCCATGGAAAAACATTTCTGGAATTGTGTCTGTTTGCAACCTGGAGGCTGCTCTCCCACATCCTGTGTGATGAGAGGTGTGCAGGGGAACCGACATGTAAAATCATAATGATTATCTTTGTAGAGTCATTTTTTTGGTTGATGTTCAAGAATACAAAGCTTTGTTATTGTTTTTTGGGGGTTTTTTTCCCCCCTGCTACCTGGCTCCATTTCCCTTTCAAGAAATATTATTTTGCCCCCTTCTCTTAAATCCAAAGTTATTTTAGCTACACAGAAAAAAACCAATCCATTAGGGAGAGGGCAGCAGCATCCAAGAGAAGACAGCTGGGTCTGTGATAAAGCTATTGTCTCTCCACTGCCCCTCCGCGGTTCCTCGATCATGCAGACCCTCGTTGTTTATTCTGTTTTTTAGTGCTGGGGCTGGGAGAACAGGGTGCTTTATTGCCATTGACATCATGCTTGACATGGCAGAGAACGAAGGCGTGGTAGATATATTTAACTGCGTGCGAGAGCTGCGATCCCAAAGGGTCAACCTGGTGCAGACAGAGGTAGGTGCCAGCAGGTCTCTTCTCACGATGTGCTGCTTTTCTGTCAGCTTTGCTGCTCAACATGAGCCCAGCAATTCATTAAGTCAACACTTGCTTGCTCTCCGCTGTGATTATACAGAACTTTTGGTGGCTAAACATGACCAGATGTGCACCGAATCGCATTCACTGTCAGCTACTCAGGGCCTCCAAGACAGGAGGGCAAACCTTGAAGTTTAGGTCTTAGCATTGCTGATTAATTTTATTCTCCTAGTAGAAAAAAGCTAGCTCCTGAAACCTCTTATGATTCATTCATAGGTATACTGCAGACTGCAGTAGAGCATAGTTTATATCAGTTGAGAGCTAAACAAATGCAACATGCTTGATTTCAGCTTTGGGTGCTGATAAAGCAAGCTCCCCAAACTTCCCTGGAAGTGTTATCCTGCTGCACAAGTTCTATGTGTGTGCTTCGACGGCTTCCTCTCTTGAGGGACAGGATAATAGCCTGGAACAGAGAGGAGCTTTTAACTTTGTTGGGCTTCTCATATTTAGTTCAGGGAAAGAACTTTACCCAGAATACCAAGAGTCCAAGGGTTCTGGAGAGACAGATGGAGCAAACCTGTTAGTACAGTTGTTTCTCTGGTGTTGTCATAGGTCCAAAGCACAATCCATCGCTGACCATTGACTCATGATTGCTAACAGAAAGGATTTACACCCTGATTTCCTTCTCAGCCCACCCCAATTTAGTCCCTGTGTTCCTGAGAGCGGTGACTTCCCATTTTACTTGTAAATTTGAAATGAATACGTGAGACCTCACATTCAATGATGGATGAAATATGCTCACAAAGCTGTCACGTAGCACACTGTGTAATTTGTCTCCACATGAAACAGAGCCAAATATGCATATCGGGCATGACTTAAGGAAAAAAAAAGTGTGATATTTCATGATCTGTATGGAAAATATGATTTTGATACCTTATCCCCTCGTCTGTACAGGAGCAGTATGTGTTTGTCCATGATGCCATTTTGGAGGCATGTCTCTGTGGCAACACGGCCATTCCAGTTTGTGAGTTCAGATCCATATATTACAACATCAGCAGACTAGATCCACAGACCAATTCCAGCCAGATAAAAGATGAGTTTCAGGTAATTTCCTATGTCTCAGTCATTGCAGTTGGTGTATTGATGGTGTTTTAACAGTTTCTGTGTGTTATTGTACAGTATCATTTAGCCAAGGTATGATTTCAACTGGTTTTTGTTGTTTTACCACTGGATCAAACAGAGATTTGTTTTTGAGCATGGACTTCTCAGCCTTTGGCAAGGAGAAAATTTCCGCATCGCTTCAGTAGAGCAAGGGTACTGATTTTCACACAGAATGTTGTACTTCTCATTTCAGCAAATATTCTGTTGTTCATTTTCTTGTGTAATTTATGCAGAAACATTTATGCCTCAAGGTCCCTTATTATCTGTTCTTGTGGCTCACGTGCTGCTTCTGAGTCTTGACAATCAAGTTATTGAGATCCTTCATATAAAGGAGAGAGTGAGCTCAGTGAGCGTTACGTTGGCTTTTACTAACTTTTAATGAACTGAGTCCCTCAGTTCACTAGAGATGTTTTGCCGAGTACCTGGTGATGAGAATCATAGAATGGTTTGGGTTGGAAGGGACCTTAAAGATTGTCTACTTCCAATCCCCCTGCCATGGGCAGGGACACCTCCTGCTAGATAAGGTTGCTCAAGTCCTCATCCAATGTGGATTTGAACACATCGAGTGATGGAGCATCCCGTACTTCCCTGGGCAACCTGTTTCAGTGTGTCACCACCCTCAGAGTGAAGAATTTCCTTCTTATTTCCAGTCTAAATCCACCCCCTTTCTGTTTCAAACCATTGCCCCTCGTCTTAGAGTTGAAATGACACACAAAAAAACTTAGAAGTCCTGGTGTGGCACTCACCCAGGGCAAGCAATGAAATGGGGACCCCACCACCTTTTGCTTACCCCAACCTAATAAAGGGTCTTGGGACAAACAAACCCCAGGCCCTGTGCATAGCAGAGAACTGACCCTGTGGAACAATGAACTGAAGTTTCCAGTCCTGTTCCCCATGAATCTCTAAATGCTGTTAAGATTTTTGGCCAACACCATTGTTTGGAAAAAAAAAATGAGTGTGGGAAATCTGGGGCAAGGTGAG
The DNA here is from genome assembly GCA_025345505.1 of Todiramphus chloris collaris. Taxonomy (NCBI): domain Eukaryota; kingdom Metazoa; phylum Chordata; class Aves; order Coraciiformes; family Alcedinidae; genus Todiramphus; species Todiramphus chloris. The sequence goes on along the minus strand of JANVCC010000146.1, from coordinate 1,983,341 downwards.
TTCAACAGGAAGGAGAAAGACCTCTGCTGTTTGTTAAGGGGCCATTCTTTTCAGTCCGCAGTGAAAAGGTGGAGATTCCTTTAATTATAGGAAATGCTCACCCCCTTTGCCAGCACAGTATCTTCTGCGGCAAGAGAATGTCTTGGAGCCCCAGTCTGAGTCAGATGTGCCTTTTTTCCTCCCTCTCTGTGCAGAGGGAGAATGTGTGGTTTTTATCTGAAACCTTACAGGGAGTCATCAGGGTTGGTGGAGTGAGATAAAGAACATGGATCCCAACTGATGACAGTTCAATTAAAAAAAGATGTGGTTTTAGCAAGTGATATCAGATCTGTAAAAGTGTTTCTGGACGCTCGGCGGTGAAGGAGCCAAAGCCTAACTTCATCAAATGCTGTTATGCTCTTGGGGAAAAAAAAAAAAACCCATCACCCCTCGCTGGGCTTATTTTGTCATGATAGGAGACGAGATTTGCTGCCTGTGCGCTTGTTCTTTTGAGCTGCCAGGGGCTGGCAACTCCCGTGGGAAGGAAATGCTCCACTCTACTTTGCATAAGAGGTTCGTTCTCTGTCTAGTTGTGGAAGCTATTTTTACAGGATTTTGGCTCAGAGCATTCTCCAGCCGAAACTGTCTAGGTTTAATGGAAAAGACGGTATCTTGTGCTACAATCTTTACGAAGCAGTTGATCTAACAATAGATCTGTTGGTGCAATTTGTATTATTTAGGTCCCACCGGCCCTCAGGTAAGGCTGGGTGTGTTTCTCATGTTCTGTCTGAACGTGCAAAAGCTCATTCTGGAGAGGTTTTGTCATCTGAGTAAGTACCAAAAAAAAGGAGGGGGGGTAGGGCATAAACCAGACAGGAGTAAATCACTAATGAGTCACTTGCCTAATTACCTGCACTGTCAGACATCTGAGATTTCATGTTGCTTCCCCAGCCAGACTACCTGCTTTCCATCTCTAGGCAGACAGACTTTTATGTAGAACTTGCATAATTTAGAGCAACTATATTATTTCAGATTTCATACTTTGCCACATTCCTTTATCTTGGATTGTTTGACCCTCCTGTTTTCTCCGTTCATAACTCCTCTGTTGCAGAATTCAAACTATAAGAATTTTTGGCCCCTGAATATTTCGGTGTTCCTCTGATGGCCATCACACAGAGCAAGGGAAAGTAGACTGGTATCAGATAGCCACAGAGCTACCACAACTTAAACGACAGTCTTAAGATGCATTTACTTTGATTTGCTGGTTTTGATCCCTGCTGACCAGCACAGACTGGTTTGTCAGGAGGCCTCCGCAATGGATAACAGAATAGAAAATCATGTTTAAAGAAATACAGTTTGTCAAGCTGTGGGAAAGACAGATAACGGTCAAAGACTGACAGCAGGACCCTGGAGATAAGGCATGACTTTGTAAGTGAAGCATCCTATGTGTCACCTCCAAAAGGAAAGTAGCAATCTAAATAATACATTAAACAAATAGACTTTCCTGTGTAAAAAAACCCCAAAAAACCAAAAACCCAAACAACAACAACAAAAACAAACAAACCACACACACAAAAAAAAATAAAAACAAAACCCCACAACATTTTGTCTTAGTTTTTTTTCTATGCACTGTGAAAGTGCATCAGTAGTTTTGACTGAGGAATCACCAGAGGATTTGAACCCAGCCTGACCTGCTGATTGAGCCAGCTCAGTACTTGGGGAACTTCTGCACCGGTGACAGCTATTTACAGCCTCCAGGAAAGAGGAGAAATATTATCTAACTGCTCGGGAGGGTTGAAGTTGGAAATTGTTGGAAGGTGTGTAGTGCCCTCAGTTTTTGCTGAAGCTTATGGTGTTTAGAAGAGCACCTCAGGACAATGTGCTAAATGCAATGTATAATGTGTAACAGCCATTCATTCTCTGGAATCCCAAAGGTCTGCTAGTCTGAGTACCTCTAAAATAAACATCTTGTTTGGAGGGCATCCTTCTTGGAAGTAAATTCAGAGGCATTCATCCTGCTTCTGTCTTTCTTTCCCTTCTTCCCTCCCCTCTACGCAGACTCTCAATATCGTGACACCGCGTGTTCGACCAGAAGATTGCAGCATCGGTCTCCTGCCAAGGAACCACGACAAGAACCGCTGCATGGATGTGCTGCCCTTGGACCGGTGCCTGCCCTTCCTCATCTCCGTGGATGGCGAATCAAGTAACTACATCAATGCTGCACTCATGGATGTAAGCAGCACTGCACAGTCCCCCCCTGATCCCAGCCTGCATTGAGTTTATTCATTCTCAGGGTACTTTTCTAGGAATAAAGAGATCCACAGCATAAAAAATTGGTTTTACCTGCAGCTGACATCTCTGAACTGGGCAGAGGCACACAGAAATGTGACACCTAGACTATGAGCATCGTGCTACCAGTGTAGTTCTGCCTCAAAAGTTTCTCACCGAGAAGTTCATGAGGTAGAAGTTTCTATCATAGAAAGGCAGGTGGACAAAAGTTGTGGGACAGCTCTTCCTGTACACCGATTGTTGTATAAGTTGGAAATGTTTGCCAGGAGCTGCTGGGTCAGCTCTTTTAAAAAGAATAGTTTGCAGTGTGGAGTGAGTGATTTATTTTAGCTTATGTAGTTAAGAATATGGGAGTATAGGGATCAGATGTGCAAAGTAAGGCTGAAGGACGTGAGTTAAGCTGATGCGAATCTGTCTTGGAGGCATTTTCCCTCGCTTTGTTTATAGGCTAGAATCTCACACGACAGGTCATTTATGTAGGGTGAATTGTGTGGATGGTTTCATTTTGCTGTGCTGCCTAACTCCCTTTGGACAGAAATGTCTTTAGAACCACTAATTATTGCAGTTGGAGTATGTGTAAATATGATCCGGGGTGAAATGCCATATTTTTTTCTCTGGCAGTGCTGGGGTTGGGCTTCTTTAGTTTTGTCTGTTCTTTTGGTCTTAGGGGAACAGTGATATTACTGCATTTAAGAGGTTAAGTCAACTGGTCGTAGAATTGAGATTTTTTTTTTTCACAAAGACTGGGAAGTTTTCAATGCAAATATGCCTAAGGAAAATTCTTTTTTTCCTTTAAAGTGCATTCTGTGCTTTGGCAAATCTGCAGAAGCACAATCAGTTCTTCTCTGGTTTCTTGGGGACTGGGAATGTGTTTGCACATTTCAGTCCTCATTACCTCAAATCACTAGGCTAATACTTGTATCCTTCCCTACAAAATTCCTGCCAATTAAAATTTTTGTACAAAAGAATTTTTCACTCGTCATTGAAATTCAGCCGCTGTGATCTTCCCCTGATTTCTTTTATCCTTTATCAGCAGCTTTTGAAAAAAAAATCAGAGAGAGGAACAGCCAAAATCTCACATTTCCATAGGCGTTCTTGTTGAGGTCAGACTTGGCAAATTCTTTATCTTTTCCCGTAGCTTAATGTCTGCAGCCTGGTACCAAGCATGGTCTCTTAGAGAAGATCATCCATCCCATATTGCCCTGGACTATTATTAGTTCTTTCATTGTGCATGGACCACTTCATAGCACAGTCCCAGTGTTGATCATTTTATTTATCTCATTTATCTCTACCTTACAGATTCCTCATTTCAATAGAGGTTTTGTTTGTTTTTTTTTTTTTAAGACTTCTTCCCAAACCTTGTTTGACTTGCAGCTTGCTCTGTGTACTACATGAAAGCTGTGATGGAAGAAGTGCTTGAGCAGGAAGGGATGATTGCACCTAGGATGGGTTACAGCCTGGCAGGCTCTGTGCTCACCAGAATTAACCTTGGGCACAGGGCACCCTGTGAACCCCCACTCAGAGGCGAGGCACTCAGTCTGGGCTCCTGTTTAAAACTGCACTGGAAGCTGTCTCAGTCTGTTGACTGCAGAGCTTTGAAAACCAGCCTCTTCTACCTTGAGTTAGGTCTTGGGAATAGAGTCAAAGGGCTGCTGTAGCCCACAGAGGAGAGAAGTTCTCCCCCAGCAGATTTCGTGACTCCTGACCTTTCCTCTTTGTGTCCTCTGTCCCTTCCAAGTAAACAGACCTTAGGATCTTCCCCGTGAGAGTCGTTGGAAAGCTGTGTTTGCAGCTGCAAAATGGTTTGGTAAAGAGAAAAGTGAAATACTGTCCCTCGCCTTCCCCTAAAGCAGCTAAACATAATCCTTAAGCAGAGAGACTTTACCCACATGTCTGAGAGAAGTGGTGATGGGTTTGAATTTAATGGATGGGGCTTGGAGAAAGAGATGAGTCCACGTCGCATCCCTGCCATTGTTGTTGTCCTGGGATCCTACATGTTCTTCTGCATGAGTAATTAACAACTCTGTGTCACCTTCCCTTTAAAATAGGACGGTGAGACGGGTTCCTCACCTGTAGCAAGGAAAATAGGCAGGGCACGTTTCTTTTATACTCCTGATGGCAAAACCCACAAACACATTTTACCTGCAGCCAACAGCTTAGCCAGTTATGCAGTCTGCTGTATTGGTGCACGATGAAAAAGTGTAGCAGACACGTTATCATGTTGTGAACTCTCATTATGAGATAAGACTTGCTGCTTTATTTACCACGCTGTTGCATCTCTTGGTCTGGTACAACACAGCATTTGAGCCATACTGGTGCTCCCATGTTTGAAATACAGCGTGAGGAGGAAGAGGAAAATCCATTCTAGACTGATCATTTCCCAAGAAATTAATTCCTTTTCCTTCTCTCTACTTTGTGTCCCATTGCCTTCCTCACACGTGCACAGCCACCCTGTGAGCTGGTGCAGGGTGTGCACAGTGCCTCTGCCCCTTCTCAGCATGGTCTGACTCATGTGGAGGAGAAAAGACAAACCCCCACAACTGCCATCATAATAATTTGGGGCTTTATTTATTTCTTGACCTCCAAAATCTTAATCTGTTGCTTTTTTTTTTTTTAACTCTTAAGTACTGTGCCTTTGGACACAGCAAGGACTGTGTGGTTTGTAGGCTTATCTAAGCATTGCCTGCCGTGGTTGGAAAGCAATCAAGTTTTAAGCTCGTAGCCTTTCATCTGAAAGTGTCTCACAAACACTCATTAGCACAGCCCCGCAGAGGTTAGCAACGCAGTTCCTCTCCTTCGTGGTTAGGAGATTGAGGTCAGAGGGCTTTTTTGAGGTGAAAGAATAGAATCAGAAATTAAATGCCAATGTTGCAGGCTCTGAATATTACCCCATGAGCTCTTAAAGGATGGCTGGGATGCAAACATGCCACCTTTGTCTCCCTACATCACCAGGGAGCCACGGCAGGCAGGGGGGCCTAATCCCTTCTGGAGTTCCTAGAGTCCATTGCAGCAAAAAGGGGAGCATCTGCTTCCAGCTGTTTCCTTTCCAATTATTAATATTACTGATAGTGGTAGTAGTAGTAATAGTAGAATTAGTATTATTTGCTGAGTCTCCAAATATAAATAATTGATTTGGGTAATCTCTGCTCTTGTGACACTTCTTTAATGAAATGTCTTCTTTGGGAGCAAAAGAATCCCATTATGAGACATCCATTCATTGCAGAGTGATAACAAGGAGAAGGATATGTGATTTGTATAATCTGGTTAAATGGCTCAGATTGCCTCGCCAGAGCCTCCCGGGTATAATATTCGTTTGAATAAAAGTTGATTGAATTTTTTTTTTTTTTTTTTAACTAATCTTATTCTTTTGTTAGAGCCACAAGCAACCTGCTGCCTTTGTTGTAACCCAGCACCCTCTGCCCAACACCATAGCAGACTTCTGGAGGCTGGTGTTTGATTATAACTGCTCCTCTGTCGTGATGCTGAATGAGATGGATGCAGCACAGGTAAGTGATTTTTCAGCACTTCTGTCATGTAACTTTCTTCCCAAATCCAGATGTTTTTAAGTATGTTTCTGCTGCCATTTTCTTGTGCCCTCCCCACCCTAATAAATTAACAACTGGAAAGTAATAGGTAATGGCTTTGGGGTATCATGAAGGGTAAGTCCACATGCTCGGTTCCTTTTAGAAGGGCAGCTAATTCTTACTGCAATTAACAGAGATACCTAAATATGTTGTGTTTGTGGGCATAAATCTGCCTCCCAAACTCGCTCTCTTCCCCTTTATATTTCTGTTTGTCTTTGGTTCAGAAAAATGTTCCTGACCACAGCCCCAGTGAGTAAACCCAAGTGAGATACTATAGCACTCTAAGGATCTTTCCCCTGAGATTCCCAATGCAATTCTGTGATAGTGAGAAGTGTGGTTTGCACAGCTTCTGGAGAAGCACACTGTGCTGTGGATTATTTTGTTCTTTCTAGTGTCATGTTTGAGTTGGTTTCTTCGCTGCTGAACACACCATGGTTTTCAGGAATTGAGCTTGCCAGGGGAGGAGCTGCTGCTGTTCTTCCCATACGAGCATTTCCAGCCACCTTGCTGATGAGTGGCAGAAGCTAACAGCTTTCAAAGAGGCCTAATCATGCAATTTGTGTGAAGAGTGCGTTTGGCATGGCTAATTCACCCATTACGGCACTTGTTAAACAAGAGGAGAGGCCCCCTCAAGTAGTTGGTGGTACTTCATGGCTTAATTTCTCATTTGTCTCTTCTCTGTCTTCAAAATCTTACCCCACTTGAAGGCATTGAGATTATTGATCTCTTTTTTTGATGCTAGTGGAGAAGTCAATCACCCTGTTCATTGAGGGACTCTCCCTTCTGGGTGAACACTCTGGGGTTGCATTTCCAGCTGCAGTAAGAGCTCTGCTTGGTGACTGCAAAGCCCCACCACTGTGTGAGGAACTGGAGGTCCTCCAGTCCAATTCACCCTGCTCGATTCTGCATGTTGGCATTGAATCCAGACGTGAATGTCTTTTCCTTTTCTTCTGTCACTGTAGAGAAAAACACAGCTTATTTTCTGGAAATGACACCCTTTCTCACACTTTGTTCCTGGAAAACACAAACCTATCTCCCTCAGGCAGCATTATGCTCGTGACTATCTTCCTGCACAAGGCTTCACCTGCTTTGTTTTTTTCCAAACAAAGTTTCCTTCTGATGAGGTGGTCTGTAGGCACGCCAGCGGAGATACGGCAACGCACAAAGTCGCTGTGGCGGTTCCTTTAGCACAGGGTCACCCCGCTCCCGTCGGCAGCCAGTGCCAAAACCACCCAGCTAGTGCTGGAAGTTAAGCATGATGTTAAAGTTTGGATCTTATAAGCTTTCAAGGCAGGGTGTGACAGCTTGATGTCAGAATTGTTTAGGTTGGAGAAGACCTTTAAGATTATTGAGTTCAACCATTAAACCCAGCACTGCCAAGTCCACTATTAAACCAGTCCCTCAGCACTGTATCTACATGGCTTTTAACCTACCCCCGGAATGGTGACTCTACTGCAGCCTCTTCCAGAGCTTGACATTCATTTCAAGGAAGAAATTGTTCCTCAGGTCCAACCTAAACCTCCTCTGGCACATTTCCTCTTGTCCTGTCACTTATTCCCTGGGAGCAGAGCCCAACCCCACCTTGCTCCAACCTCCTCTCAGGGAGCTGGTCTCCCCTCCCCACAGGCTCAGCAACCCCAGTTCTTCAGATGACTTGTGCTCTAGACCCTTCCCTAGCTTTGTTGCCCTTCTCTGGCCACGCTCCAGCCCCTCAATGTCCCCCTGGGAGTGAGGGGCCCAAAACTGAACCCAGGATTCAAGGTGTGGCCTCCCCAGTGCCTCATACAAGTGGGTGATCCTTGCCCTAGTCCTTCTGGCCACCCTAGTGATGATCCAAGCCAGGATGCTGGTGGCCTTCTTGGCCACCTGGGTACACACTGGCTCATTTTCACCTGGCCGTTGGCCAGCACCCCCAGATCCTTTTCTGTCAAGCAGTTTCCAATCACCCCTCCCCAAGCCTGGAGCGTTGCAAAGGGTGGTTGTGACCCAGTTGCAGGACCCAACACTTGGCCTTGTTGAAGCTCATCCTACTGGCCTTGGCTCTGTAGGGCCTCCCTGTACTTAAGCAGATCAGTGGATCAGTTGTGAATGTGAAGTTTCTGAAAAGGAAACTTAACAATGTTGTGCTTGCACTGTTATTGTATGAGAATGCTGTAATCATCTAACTGTTCATCATTGCCTGGTCCAGGCAGTGTGCACTAAGCACTTGGAAGCTGTTGAAATACAGTTGCTTGCAGATACAGTTATCAGTGTGCGTGAGCAGGCTGTGTTACTCAGCTCCACGAGTGGAACACAAATACAAAAATTACTTCTATAAGACCTGTGCCTGAGTTACAGAGAGGAAAAGGGTCAAAATAGGTAAGTGAACCTTTAATCCACTGTGCAGGGAAAAGGGGCAAAGAAAACCATGTGGAGGTCAGAGCACATAACAGACCATTTTAAGAGCTGTGTGTGCATATATATATATATATATACACACACACACATTTGGGTAGACGCTTTACCAAAGCCAGATTTTCAATATTAAGGAAAGGTTTAATCTTTTTCTTCTTTCCAATGCACCTTGAGGTTGTTTCCTGATGCACCTGCTCAGCTGCAGTCTCCTTGCCTATTGGGCAGATGCTTTGAGGGGAGATCTCTAGACTGTTAGAAAGTCTGAATGAAGAGTAAAGACAACCATCAAAGGAGGACTTGCTTATGTGGTCTTGGCTGCCTTGCTTAATCTTGGAAAGCTAACAAGGGCAAAGATGCCGAAGATTGCATGAATATCCCACCCAATTTCAATCCCCTCTGATCAAAGGAATAGCAGGAATACAGAATTAATGCAGTAGCATGCACACACTTGACGTTATTACTGGCAATGATTGAACTTGAAAAGCTTGAGATCAAGTTCAAATGAGCATCTGGGGGTTTCAAAACTTCTAAAAAATTACACTTGAAAATAGGAAGAAAAAAAAACCAGAAAGAAATACAATCTCAGCAGAAACTGCTAATGAGATCTCATGCAAAATATTTTCTCTCCATGATCTGTTTCCAGATGGATTTGAAATACTTAGATTGTAATTTGTGTGGATAGGACTTTTTTGTACTTTCAAATCAGTAAGATCAGCGTAAGAAAAAATACTTAGAACCTGCTTCACAAACTTCAGGGATTCGGGTGTGCTTCACCCTGAACTCTCAGAGCAAATTCATTCTTCCTCCCCTGCTTGCTGGTAGAGTCAGAAAGCTAAGTTCATCTTACAGAAAAAAAAAGTAGTTCTACTTTGCCTGAATTACAATTAATATTCTTGATGTGTGTACTGTGTTCTCATTATACCATACCTCTTTGGTTTCTATTAAATTTACCCACAGACTCTAACCTTTTATTATTCATTTTAAATGTGAAACCCTACAGAAGCTTCATTTGTCAGACACTTCTTGTGCACCTTTAGACCCCAGAATTCAACCAGTTACAAATTGTATTCATACAATAAAAAAACCCACCAAAAAAAAGGGAAGCAAGTCAAGCTTCTAAAATATATATGTATTTTTTCTTCATATTCATGATCTAAAAAGCTTTTACTGAGCTAGAAGAAGGTCTTCTCTGAGCAAATATGTACAGTACAAGATTATTATGGATTTTGAGATGGTTGTAGATTTGTAAAGGAAAGACAAGCAAATGGGCTTTTTCTTGTTAATAGTTAAGGTGCTTTCTGTTTCTTTTGGCATTTTCTCCAGCTCTGCATGCAGTACTGGCCAGAGAAGACATCCTGTTGTTATGGCCCCATTCAAGTAGAGTTTGTTTCAGCAGACATTGATGAAGATATCATCAACCGGATATTCCGGATCTGCAACATGGCCAGGGTAAGATCAGTCAAATACCAGATTCCCTATTTGTCCTCCAGAATATATATTTTGGCACAGAGGAAGAGGCAGAACCAAGACTTGTGATTTAGAGATGCTGAATCTCTCACCTAGCAATAAAACTTCACTGCAGAGTTCAGTAGCTACTCCCTTTAATTAACATTTAATTGCATTAGTCTGTATTGGTAAAACTCTTGGCTGAAAGTAGAAAGTGGATGATATGAGCTGAAAATCTGTATTTAAATGGAAAGCATTTTTCTGTGTATGTTTGAGAATAATTAATCACTAAGTAGCCAATACAAAACCATCAGGATCATAGGAAATAAACTGGAATAGTGTCAGCAGCTCTCCATCTGTTAACTACTGTGTGGTGACTCTGAAGACAGATGCAATATTTACTGGCTAGACTGGGATTCCCAATTGCCACTGTTTTTCCTATAAATAAGCAACTGCCATTTCTGTGAGCAACCTTTTCTCTGTATCCCTCAGTACCAGGACAGCAGAAATAATAGAAACAAAGTTTATCTGCACGCTAAACCCTGCAAATGCAACTTCAGGGCTGCAGTGATGATTTTTCTCTCATTAGTTGTTTCCCAGATTGATTATGCCTCCTGTTTTTTGCGGGGTTTTTTTTCTCCTTTTTCAGTTTTTCTAGTCAGAAATGGAAACAGGCTCCACAAATGACATTTCCATGCTCTGACTGTATGGTCAGAGCCTGTGCAGCGCTTCAGTCGTGGCATTGCAGAGTGGTCCTTGTGGCCAACTACACAAATGGAAAAACCAGTTAGATATGCACCTTCCTATACCCCAGGCCAACTGCCTCTGACCAGGGACAGCCTTGAAGTCATATGGCCAATAAGGCTGAGGTTCTGTGACTCTCAAGGTGAAGCTGGCCCCGAGATGCTTAGGAGGCAGGGCAGATGATTTCAGCTCACAGCTCCCTGTACCCATCTGTGTTTGACACCAGTGACCCCTGATAAACTCTTTATGAGGGTCCTTTCCTCCCACAGTCCCCAGAGGTTTTTTTTTTTGAGGGGCTTCTTTGCCTTGAGTTCTTGCAGCACACCTAAACCCCAGCACAGGCAACCAGGAAAGACATGTCTGACCTATTCCTGTAGTTTGATGAGGCTTTATCCTTCACTGGAAACAAAACAAGGGATCCTGTGCACCTAGTTTCTGCCTGCCTTTAATACCTGAGGTCATCATTGTTATTCAGATGAAGTCCTTGTTTCCCCATGGTATCAGGTATCCAAGTGGAGGGTGTTAATACATTGATGGTATCAGATCCAGAGGGAAGATGCTGTATAACCAGTGCTTCCCCTGCTTTACCCTCTCTCTGCTTCCTGCCCCGTTCCATTTAGCATCTTGAAACTGCTCTTTGTTTTAGCCTCAGGACGGGTACCGCATAGTTCAGCACCTGCAGTACATCGGCTGGCCAGCTTACAGGGACACCCCGCCTTCCAAACGCTCCCTCCTGAAGGTGGTCAGAAGGTTGGAGAAGTGGCAGGAACAGTACGATGGGAGAGATGGGCGGACTGTTGTCCACTGCCTGTAAGTAGGATTGGAAAATGTTTGTCACCTCACAGAAAGCTGTCTGAAGAGCACTGTTTATGGATCTGAAAATTGGATGGTTTGCCAGGCTTCAGCTGAGGAAAATGAACTTAAGTTGCATTGATAAATACACTTCAAGTTGAATATTGTGCCACATTGTAGCATCCTGGGCCAGAGGTTTTACTGGTTGTGGTAAAGAGCAGCTCAAAAAGCTCTGCTACTTTCTGTTGTGTGGGTAGGTCTCATGCCTGGAGCCCATACACAACTGGAGCAGCACTGTCACATGTCCCATTGTGACCACAGAGCTGCTGTGAGCTCTGGAGCAGTGAGGAACAGCACTGCAGTCCCTGGGGCTTCTCTGTCCACCATGGCCACAGACTAGCTCAACTCTTCCACCCCATCTCGTGCCCTGCAGGTCTCCACTTCCACAAACCCTTAAACATCATTAAATTGTAGAATGATTTGGGTTGGAAAGGAACTTTAAAGCTCATCTAGTCCAACCCCCTGCAGGGAGCAGGGCCATCTGCAACTAGAGCAGGGTGCTCAGAGACCTGGTCAACCTCACTTGGAATGGTGCCAGGGATGGGGCAGGGACCACCTCTCTGGGCAACCTGGACCAGGCTCTCACCACCCTCAGTGTAAAACATTTCTTCCTTCTGTCTGGTCCAACTCTCCCTGTTTTAGTTTAAAATCATCATCTCTTGTCCTGTTGCAACAGGCCCCATTAAAAAGGTTGTCCCCAACTTTGACAGGCCCCATTTTAAGTCCTAAAAGGCCACCAGAAGGTCTTCCTGGACCCTTCTCCAGGCTGAAGAACCCCAACTCTCTCAGTCTGGCCTCCTAGCAGAGGGGTTCCAGCCCTCGGATCATCTTCCTTGGCCTCCTCTGGTCCTGCTCCAGCAGGTTCATGTCCCCCTTGTGCCGAGGTCCTCAACCCTTCCTCAGCATGTGAGGTGTGTGAGCTGCAGAGTGTCCCGGGCTCTCCTCTATTCCCTCAGCCTTGCCCAGCTTCACTTGTTGCCTCTTTTTCTTCTGCACCCAGGAACGGTGGGGGACGCAGCGGCACCTTCTGTGCCATCTGCAGCGTGTGTGAGATGATTCAACAGCAGAATATCATTGATGTGTTCCACATAGTGAAGACGTTACGGAATAACAAATCCAACATGGTGGAGTCACTGGTGAGTTTTTTTTTCTTTGTCCTGTCCTACCCCAGCCAACGTACGCAGGGGAATTTAGGGCAGCTAAAAAACCCTCATGGCTTCGCCCAGTATGAATCGAGATGAATCATAACATGAAGCCTTCAGAATTAAAATCAGTCCAGTTTTAGCATGTGCAATGGAGCCTCTGGTCCCAGTGCTTCCCTCCTTGAGCAGTGGGGGAACGACTGCCCTGAAAGTGTGATGGACACTGGCTCCCATGCTCAGCTACCTCCAGAAGGTTAAACCCTGAGTAGCTGTCGCCATGGCTATGGGGAAGGGGCGAAATTTGTCCTCCTGGGCATTCGTACAGCACTGTGCTTAACGCTGTGACACACCTTGAAACCAGGACAGGAGAACAGTCTGAACCCCAGGCTTTGCTCCCTGCAGCCAAAGAGATTAAACTGTCCTGAGTTCAATCATCTCCATCGATCACACTGAATTCTTGCCTCAAAAGCAATGTGTGCAGTGGAGGGCTCGAAGCAAATAATGAATAGCCCATACTGTGGCTGTCGCTTCGAGTGTTTCTCTCCTCCGTTGACAATACCATCTCTTAGTCATGCTTGGTCAGGATCGCGGAGAAACGCAATTCATGTTTGCCTGGTCCTGCCAAACGGTGTAAGGAAGAGGAAGGAAGCATTTTTGGCAGCTTGTAAAATGCGGGTGTGAAGAATTCACCCCTATCCTAATGCCACTGGTTTCTGTTCTCTCTTTCAGGAACAGTATAAATTTGTATACGAGGTTGCACTGGAATACTTGAGTTCCTTTTAGCCCAGCGAAGGGAGGGGAGCCTCCGAAATGCCAGACCCCAATCTCTGGCAGATGCTTCTCCCCCCTCCCACACTGGAAGGCAGTCACAAGTGTGGGAGGGAAAACCTCTCTTTCCTGGAGCAAGAGACTGGGATTGCACAGACCTCGCTGGAAGGAGGAGATGATGCCTGTGTGTGCTGCTGCCTGCTTTCTATCGGAACATCTACCGCTTCTTAAATAACCTACTGTAAAAAATAGCAAAAATGGGAGACAGGCTGAAAGACTGGACTTTCTAATCCCCTCTGACTTCTTCTCTCCTCTTTTGGATTGTATTTTTGCTCTCCTTGCTGCAGAGTGGGGAAGGAATGAAACCCTTAGGAAATTATCTTTTAAATGTCTTCTTTTTAATTTATAATTTTGTTCTCAAATCCCAGTCTTTAATTTTTTAATTTCATGCAGCAGTCATTTGGGAAAAATGAGATAGCCATAGGGGATATATGAAAAGTTTCATTACAATTTGCCTACCTTATCTGTTTCCTTTTGTTTGTTTTTCCAAATGAAAAGGTCAAAGCAAAAAAAAAAAACAAACAAACCCAAACTCAAAAAATAAAAAAAAAAAAAAAGCCCAAACAACAAAACACTCAAATTCTCTTCCCTTCTAGCATGAAAATAGATGGTGCAGATGAGAAGCCACTCATGGATTCACTGCCTCGGCTTCTACACAAATGTTTCCTCCCAGTCCCTGCTAGACTCCCAGGGCTGTGCATGAACCGGTTACATCTCTCTGGTCTGTGTTCCTTTCAGTGCTGGCGAAGCAATACCCTTGCTGAGTTTCCCAGCCACTTGAACCTTAAGGTTAAAATATTTGCATCAAACGAATTGCATTTGTCTTGCAACTTTTGGTAACGTTGTTACCACGTTTTCCAAGTATTTGCTGGGGCGCGGTGTGTCTTTGAGAAAACAGGGTATGAAGTAGGTATTATTCATCATAAACTATGTATCATTTGTTTAATTTATTATTTGTATTGCTGTGGAACTTAGGACCCCTAGTCACGACAGGACCCTGCTGAACTAGGCACTGTGCAAACAGAGAACAAAGAAGGTTCCTGCTCAAGAGCTTAAAAACTGAAGGTAACCTTAAAATTGGGTTTGGTCAAAGTTTCCTCGCCCTTTCCCAACTGTTGTGCAGTCCGATGTAGTTGAGAGATTTGGTCAGATTTCCAGGCCCTACGAGCTTCACAATGGTAACCCATCCAAGCTGTAGGAAAGGTGATGTATGTACACAGAAACCTCTTCTGGCATGTGTTGAGAGAAGCGTTAGACCAGCACAGCAACTTTCCTTCTTAAGCAAAACAGCTTTTGTTTTGTTCTGCAAAAATGTCAGTGCGGCTTTCCTTCTTTGAAACAAATACCAGATGTGTTGTGCCATGGTTCTGGATCTCACTCTGACTTCTTAGCAGCTAAGAAATTGCTTTTCTGAAAGAGTCTGCTTAAGTAGTTAATCATTAGGGTCTGCAGGGTAATCTCAGAGAAAAAAAAAATAATTGAATAAACAAGGCCTTACAATATTCAGTATTTCAATTTAGCTATTTATTTATCTTGAGGGTGCAAGGTTGCTCTGTGTGTAAATTAGTTTCTGCAAGATGCAGGTTTCTTCAAATACAGACTTGCTAAAAGATAGACTGAAGGTAAGAGTTTGAGGAAACTCTGTTTTCTTCCCGCCCTGTAGTTTTCCACCCTCGGGTAAATACTCAGAGACGCTGCTGGGAGCTCTGTCATGTCAGTGCCTGGCACAGAACACGCCAGAGTTCACAGAAGGTTGCTAATCCTGGATGTAAATTCAAAAGGCATCTCTCCTCCATGCTCATTCTTTCTTTCCATAGTCATACCTTTGCCTTGACAATGAAGGGTGAAAATTAAATCTGATAAAAGCAACTCTCGAGTCACACGGACCAGTATCTAAGCAAAAAGTTCTCATCTCTACCAGGACCTGTAACGGTCTGAGGAAGGGTGCTGGTAACAGCAATAATCCTCTTCCTGCCAAGCAGAGGAGGGGCCTCGTAGGATACTGAACAACCTCGCTCAGGCTTTTTCCAAGGAGCCTTGAATTCTTGGTTTGTTCCGAGTAAATACTGTGAAGGTCTTAAACAAGCTTGAACCATATTGCCCCTGATGTAGCCAGCACGCTAGAAGGTACCGGTGAGAACCCCCTGGCAGCTGCCTCTGCTCTCTTGTCTGCAAGAAATCATGACATCACATTTAGTTCCTATCAGGGCTGCAGGTGGATGTCTGGTGTCTCACAAAGCAATTACTTCTAATCATGTGGTTTTGGTTTTTTTTTCTTTTGCCACTAAGCAACAAACAATTCTGCAGAAAAAAAATAGAAGGCAAAGCATAACTATGAGGTAAAAATAAGAAGGCAGGCATAATATTAGTGTTTTGATTGCAGGTGGCTTGCTCTAACAGTGTAGGTCAGGAGTTGGCAGCTGTTAGCAAAGAAGAAGGAAGAGGAAATTCTGATCCTGGAACAGGTTTGTTCAACAACTGACCAGGTAGGATGAAACTACCAGACAGCAAAGTGTTTGTGTCTCCAGAAAGCCAGAAGGAACCTGCTCCCTGTGGATACTATGGAAATATTAATTAGTATTTAGCATTCTGTTAATTTTACATGGAAGCTAGCATAGCAATAGGTCCCCCTCATGAGTTACTGAGAGACTAGTGCAAGCACCAAGGGTGACAGCCACGATAAATGGAATGGAGAGGCAGAGGAGATGGCAAGCTGATTGAGATGTGTAGTGTAGGAGGGAATGCGAAGCTTAAATGTAGCATGAAAGAAAGTGGCTTAAAAAGCTAGGAGGGATGTGTGCATGGAGAGAAGGAGGGATTGGATGAGCAGAGCAGAATAGCACTTGCAGTGGAGTTGTTTAAGGTCTTGAGGTATGTTTGAATGTGTTTTACAGTATGAAAAAAGCTACCAAAGGGTGAGGTACACGTATCAGCTGACCCACAGCAACTCGCCATGTGTGTGCTTTTAGCCCTCCTCAAATGCAAAGTGACGTTAGCATGAACCACAGGGAAAGATATTTAAGCTAAAATGTACCTTGTATTTGCAAGGAACAAGTTAACTGCAAATGTTGGTTATGCAAATGTTGGTTGCCACAGTCTAACTGTTAGTCACAGCTTATTATATGGTAACTCGCCCATGTGTCTCAGCCTTCTTCTAATGTCCAGCCCACAAGCTGTGTGGAAAGATGCTCAGCAGACACTACAGACTCTGTTGCCAAACTGTTCTATTGCCATGCAGTTCCATTGCTTTCAGGGGACTGACCCAGGTCCAGTCTTACAGCACAGGGTATATATGCTGTATGTGAATGAATGATGAAGGGAACTGTGTGGAAGGAGAAGAGAAGCTCACTTCTTAATGCCTTGAGGTCATTAAACCCTAGAGAACAGCCTATAGCAAAACTGGTAACATGTTGGAAGCAAGATTAGGGGTGATGGGTTTGTTTTCATTGGGAAAGAGAAATTATGAGATAAAGGACACGTTCTCACTCCTGAAAGGATTAATAGTTGTTGGGGTGAGCTTTCCAGCCTGAGCATCCCTGCTGTGGATGGGAAGTGATAACATATGGTATGAAGGGTGAATTCCTCAATGACTGAATTTTGCTAATATATTGACAATATTTGAATAGTTGTAATAAAGATAAATTTCCATTCTGACATCCTTCAAGGGTGAGTGAGCACTGGTTGGTAATAGCATAGTATTGGTCTAAAGTTTAATCTTAACGCAAGGGACTAGGAGTAGGTAAAGAGGGTGGTTCAGGGGTGACTGTCTCATACAGGGGGTAACTAACAAATTATTAAGGGATGTAATTGAAGGAAAGAATTCCAGAGCTACCTAGGAGAAGGAAGACCCTGAGTTGTCTGCAGGAAAGGGATAGACCAAACCCCCTAAAAGGTACAGTAGTCTTAACAATCTTTGGGTTTGGGTTTTGGTTTTTTTTTTTTTTACTTTTGTTTGTTTGGTGGTGGTTTAGGATTTTTTTCATATAATTAAGATCTCTGCAGGAGCTGTGTCCCATGCTAGCTCTTTTTTTCTTTTTTTCTTTTTCATTTTTATTCCCCTTCTTCAGATTACCTGTAAGGAAACAGGCACTTGATCTCCCGTAAATACATTTGAGGTACTTGTTTATTAACATGAAGAAAATTGACTGTGCAGGGGAAGGTAACCAAATCAGGACCTCTGGCAGCAAACAAGCAAATGGGAATTTGGTGGTTTTATTTATGTCTGCAGGTTGAAATAATTTGTATTCTCTGATCAGGAAGGTCTCTGGGCTATGGTTAGTAGGAGGCCTTCCAATTTGTGATTTAAATTCTTCAGCAAGGCTGCACAGATTTATGCCAGCCTTTGCCTTGCTCTGGTGGGTCCCTCTTTAATTTATTCACATTTCAGCTGTTTATGCGAGCAGGAGTTGTCCACTTTGGTCCACAAGCAGCAGGCAGTTAGCAATGAAAAGCTTCTACACACATTGAAAAGCTGTGACTTCAGTGGCCTTTACCCCCAGATCAACCCGCAGTGTCTGTAGCCCATCTCTCCTGCCCAGCCCCTGCACACGCATGCCCAGGTAACTCCCAAAAGGCAGACAGAGATTTTGGGATATGCTTGTGACCCCTAATCAGTCTGGTCCCTGTAACACTGTAGGGCAGAGGAAGGAATTCCAAAGCTTTTGCCTAGAGCAGCATGTATTTGTGGGTCAGTAGTTTCCAATCATTTCTTCTGGATCTGTAAATTCTCTGCAAACCAAAATGTCCAATGGCAACGTAGACTCCACAGTAGTAGATTTAAGCCTGCAGATGGTAGACTTGGTTTTCCATTTACTTTTCACAGACCTTTTAGAAGTAGTTTGTGGGATTTTCCTTGGGAATCTCAAGCCAGGGTTTGCCGGTCCTGCTCTTGATGTGCTGCAGAGTCAGAGAGGCTCCAGCAGTAGGTGATTCAGTTAAACCAGTTGCCATCTGGAAGAGAAGGAGAGGAGAAGGAATCTCCTCTGGGAGAAACCAAACAGTGGAGGAAAAGGCAGTTTAAATGGAGACCTGAAACAGGTAGGAAACTTGCACCTTGTTCTGTCTCTCATTCTTACACGACTGCTCTTATATCGTTCTGACTTTTCTGAGTTCATGCCAGGATCACAAAAAACAGGTGATGCCACATTCCACTCTGTGGAGACGGAGCAATCAGTGTGTAACGGAGGGAGTAAATTCTGAGGGACAAAAATAAGAGGAGGTTTGCTTAAGAGAGGAATTTTTAAGTATGAGGTGCCTCTATCTGTCACACCTGCAGAATTCTTAACAGCACATCACAGAGCGGCGCACAATCCTGATGTAGTCCTGGGCGTGCAATGCAGTGGAAATGTTCCACTTGGAGAACTTCATTGTCCTGTAATACATTTAAACAATCAACTCCATCACACTGATAGCACAGTTAACTTTTATGATATCTCCAGCCAGGGCAAGGGGCACCTCAAGACCTTGGTGTGAACCTGCTGTATCTTCATTTGAGGTTCCTTCATTTGTCTGAAGTGTACAAACTTCAGTCACCCCTAGTTTGTTAGAAGAACAGTGAGGGCCATGTTTTGCAGTATAACCACTGCCTTTGGATCAAAAACTCAGAGCACCTCCTAGTTGGAGACTGTGAAAGGGTAGAAAAAACTATTGCAACTTCCCTGCATAGACTTCAACAGGAATAGAAACAGGGGGAGCCAGCTAATTAAAGTCAGGGAGACAGAAGTGAGTAATAAGGATTCTGCTAACCCTCCTTCTTCTGCAGCCATACATACATAATGTACAATTTAAATGCAAACGTTCTTCCTTTCCCTGGTCCCAAAAATACCTACAGCTCTCCTTTCATCCAGGGTGAGCCAACAGCATAGCGAGCAAATATTCTTGCAGTATGGCAAGGATCACTAGGAAAATCTATCATGAGTTATCTCTTCATTGACCTGGAAAAGGTATCACTCATCTTCCTCATATACGTACGTGGAGGATGTACAGTTTGCTGTAACAGTCGGGCAAAATCATACATTTTCATACACCAAGTCCTGCTGGTACTGAGTGTGATGGAAAGAAAAAAAAAGGAAAAAAACAAACTTGCTGACTTCCAGTGACCTCTAGTCTGTAATCTTTATATGCTGTGTTAAAATATTTTAAAAGCCTCCCTTGTAAAAGAAGCAACTATACTCAGAATATCTTCCAGTTTCACGCTGGACTAGCATAATTGTGAAAACTTGGCAGCTTTTTCAGTTTGTAAAACCATGAGAGATCCAAATTAGCCTTTCCATCCTTGTCCCAGTGCATGCAGCAGATTTTTCACCACTGTTCTGTTTTCAACCTGAGCCTTAAAAAACAAAATAATGCAGCAGACTGAATGACAGATGCTGGTGTTCCTGTAGTGTTTCCTGGTGGGGAGGAAAAAAATAAACAACAAAGAATGAAAGAAACAGGAAGAGAACAAACTCAAGTGGGTTTTTTTGCAACTCAGTTCAGCATGAGCTGTTTCAAAGCAGTATAGACAAGAGCTAGTCCACACCACTTTGTCTGGAGCAAGGGTTTGCTTGTTGCAAGGTGAAGGTGCTCTGTAGGTGTACCCTTGGGGACCAGTCCTGGTATTTCATGTGTAGGGACCCGACAGCACAGTGGTTACTGCAGTGGAGGGTGGTTCCTGCAGAATGGCAGTGTTTTGGTGGAGATGGTTTTAACTGGAAGTTTTGATATTCATCTGGTACCTCGAAACGCTACTATTTGGGGGACTTTGTGAGATACCTCAAGCATGTTGCACTATGGAGGTTTGTGTGAGTACATCATCGTTCAGTGGGGACCTCCAGGAAATCTTGTGTGAAATTATGGGAAGGAGTGTGTTTTGGGGGACGGAAGTGGGAGCGTGGCCAGAACTTTACAAGATTTCATGAATTTAGAACCTTGTAAGAAGACTCCCCAGGACACATGATGGTCAGTGGTTTGCACTGCTGAAAGTCTAACCAGACTTCACGTGCTGGACTTTCATGTGCCTGGAACAGAACTGATGGTACCCCCTCTCACCCCTGTAGCCCTTTATTCTAGCCCCAGCATTTAAGCGCTGTACTTCTATGCCGAAAGTCTGACCTGTATCCTCACCATATCCTTTAACCCAGTACGGACTCACCACATTGACAAAATCCACTCCTATATTGATTTCATCTCCACCTCCTCCCCCCACCTCACCCCAGTCCTGTCAAAATTCAAACTGGCATCACTTATTGCCAGACTCGTCGCCACCTCACACAGCGATGCTGTGGCCGCATCTTGGGTCAGCAGTTTCCCGTTCCAGCTCCCTGGATGCGTTTTCCCAGCAGGGAGGAGTGCTGCATGAGAGCTAGTCTCTGCTGTCGCCATGCCGCCCCACCTTCCCCCCCTTTGGCCTTTATGGGTTACTGGTGAAACTCACTTGTACAGTTTGGATGTTTGATAGATAAAGCACGTCTGAAAAAAAAAAAAAAGGGAAAAAATATAAATACAAAAATCTCAACACTGTGCATTCAGTGTCTTTTCTTTCTAGCTTAAGAGAAGGAAGGTAAATAATGTCAAGTCAATGAATATCAGATATATTTTTTGACTGTACATTACAGTGAAGTGTAATCTTTTTTTTACAACTGCGAGTCCATCTTATTTATTCTTGTAAATGTTCCCAGACAATGTTTGTAATATGGGCTGTGTTGCAAATCCATAAAATAAATCTGTGATCCGAGATTAATGTTTTACTAAGAGACTCTTGTACTTGTGCCTTTTCTTTGCACTTAGAGGGGACAGCACATACTACTAAAAATGATGGTACGATTCTTGCTCTCGACAGCTCCCTGACAGGAGCTTGGAGCCAGGGGAGTCGGGTTTTTCTCCCAAGGAACAAGACAGAGGACAAGAGGAAACAGCCCCAAGCTGCACCAGGGGAGGTTTAGGTTGGACATTAGGAACAATTTCTTCCCTGAAAGGGTTGTGAAGCCCTGGCTCGGGGTGCCCAGGGCAGTGGTGGAGTCCCCATCCCTGGAGGTATTTAAAAGCCATGTAGATGTGGTGCTGAGGGACATGGTTTAGTGGTGACCTGGCAGTGCTGGATTAATGGTTGGACTCGATGATCTTAGAAGTCTTTTCCAACCAAAATGTTCCTATGATTCTATGATTGCATAGAAAAGAACGAGACCAGCCTCTTGTCACAGTGATGGGCAGCTGGCTCTCCATCATGGTTATCATTCAGAAGGAAGAGCAGCGAAGAGAATTCACTGGACACTTTGGTCAAGCTGCAGGTTTGGAGTCAGTCCTCTCAGAAGGCCAGTGTCTGCGAGCTAAGTCCTTCTGAAAATTATAATCTTCTGCTTTGCTGTAACCCATGCTGCTCTTTCTGTAACACTTTCTTTCTAACAGGCTTTACTGTATTGTTTCCTTGGTATTCAAATGCTGCCTAGAGATTGTTAATATGTTACCGAGGTTTTTCTGGTGTTTTCTGCAGACAGACACACAAGGGGTTTTTCTGCAGCTGTTGCATCCCAAACCCAGGCACAGGACATGGGTGTCAGTAGTGAATATTTCCTCCCCTTCACCATCAGACTGCCATCCTCTGGGCTTCTACCCTCATTTATCAACAGGCACACGTGGCAGTGCTTGC
The DNA here is from genome assembly GCA_025345505.1 of Todiramphus chloris collaris. NCBI lineage: Eukaryota > Metazoa > Chordata > Aves > Coraciiformes > Alcedinidae > Todiramphus > Todiramphus chloris. Next base: position 1,961,457 of record JANVCC010000146.1, on the reverse strand, counting down.
CCTCCGAGGCAGCCAGTGTGAAGGAGTAGACTGTAGGCAAGGAAGCAGATGAGGCTCCTGTGTTCTGAAGACTGCTTTATTCCCAGGATCCGAGATCACTCTAATAGTGATCTGAGATCACTCTAAGATTCACAGCTTGCAGTGTCAGAACAGGAGATTCCAGTCACGCTACACTTGTACAACCCAACTGGTAAGAACTGCTATTTTTGGCATTGTTAATTAGCCTTGCTGGGAGGAAAAAAAAAGAAAAAGGCATCTTAACAAGGGTGATGGAGCTCCAGGGTTTTTTAAAGCATGGTAAGCCTACCTTGGAAGCACGCTTTACTGTTCTTTTCTGTATGTATTTACTATTTTCATTTGAAAATACTTCAATTCTTCGTTGCTACGAACAAAACATTGTTACTGCTCTAGCTATTGATGTTTGTCTCAGATATAGGTGGTTTTACCTTGGCCTGATGAAGGAATTTCCCCATCGTAGTTGTGGTGAACACTCAGACATGACAAGTGTATTCAAAGGGCTCATTGTAATGAGGTTAGACTGTATGAAACACAGAGTTATAGCAGGGAGCCAGCTAGAAGAGGTTGATAGCAAAGAAAGCTCCTCACTGCAGTGTTAGATTGAGAGGAAATTCTGCTCGTAAACTCCTAACTGTTTAATAGAGACTATTGTATAGTCATAGTGATTAATTACAGTTCATCTTGGCACTTTATCCAAAATAACTTTACTGACATTGGATATTAACAACACGTTGCATTTATGGAAGGTAAGCAGACAGCTCTGCCGTGCTCCAGATGGTTCTGTAACGTTACACGTTGGAAGTGTCAGCACTGAGAAAGAGAAGGAATTCGCCTTTCTATCCTCTCGTCTGCCCAGCACAAGGAACAGCAGTGAGCTAAAGCTGCTGGAAGAAGGCAGATGCAGAAGCCTGCAACCCACTGTGGTTCCTGGTCGTTCACACCCTGTTCCTGTTGCTGTGACAGACACGTGCTGAGGTGTGAATCCAGCAGATAACTTTATCCAGGTCAGTCACTGCCTCCAAGTATCAGCTGCTCCATTTCCATCCATCCTCATGATAACCAGTATCATCAGACTGGTACTACTGCAAGGTCTGTCAGATTTGACACTCCTCGTCTGAGCTGAAGCTCTCAGTTTCACAAGTTAAACTTTTAAATATCATTTCTCACGCTGAGCTGATTTTGCAGCTGGTGTTTAACAGCAGACTTCAAAACTGGGACTTGGGCGTTGCTGTCTACATGGGTATATGTCCAACTCTAAGGAGGGAACGTGGATGACCACCTTGCTGGTGAGAAAAAGGCCTCTCCAGATGGTGAGCCTGTCTTGGATTAAGCAGTCTAAGGTAGATGGGTTGGATTGTCCTCTGTATGTGCCCATTTTGCTCCACAGATGGAGGTAGCTGTGTGACCAGTACTGACTTGGACAACTAACTCAGATGGCTGCAGTTAGGTGAGTTGTGTTCCTCCTAAACCAAACAGAAAGACTCATGCTCTTTCTGGAAATGATCTTGGGTTTTATGAGTTATTTGTGTCTATTGGGGAGTATGTCATATTTCTTACCAGGAGTGTATTTATAAATGGCTTGTAAAAGTTCATCCTTAAAGTGTTTATATATTGTAGATCAGTAGCTACAGAACATTTATGTTACGGGTCAATAGGGTTACTTAAAAGCCTGTAACATTTACTGAGGTGTTTATAAACACCTATAATGTACTCTTTATGCCAAAACCAATATAATATTTCGTATTCCTTTATTAATACATTGTAAATGATACTATTAAGATAAACCGTAACCTGTTAGAATTTTCATCAGTGTGGGAAAATAGCTTTTTTATTGCAGATATATAAATAGTTCCTTCTAAAACAACTGTAACAGAAAGCCTGGCTTGCATAGAAAAGTCAGTGAAGCATACAGAGCCTTATTCTGGAGATGGATAAAGCCAGAAGTTTCTAGCAATATGAGTGTTAAACCCAGTAACAACACCTCAGTATGGGATATGCACAGGATGAGGGTGAGCCTTGGTCCCTCTAGGATCTAGAGGCTGAAGACCTCATACTAAATATCCTTTTATTTGAAATTTCCAGAGGCGTTCCTGGGAGTGTCTTTACACTCAAGTTCCTGACTGAGTGTGCTGAGGAGGAAGGAAGGGCCACCAGCTATTGCCTGAGCTTGTGATGTAGGAGATGCTCTGCTCGGTTCTTTGCTCCACCATGGACTTACCATCTGTTATCAGGAGAGTTATGTTGTTGGTATTTACCAAGGTAAGTTTGTAATCGCCTTCTCTGGTACGATGCCCGAGTGTGGGATATGAGAAACACAAGGTCGTGCCCAGATGGACCTTTCTTCCTAGTAATGTGTTGAATCGTGCTTGAACTGACTCAGGCTTTTTCCAACCATAGGGTTCATGCAGGGCTTCTAAGCCAACAGCAGAGCACTCCAAGAGCACATACAGCAAAAATCTTCATTCAGGGGTGAGATGGTCCAGTTTTGTGCATTACGCTTGGAAATGAACCTGTTCGATCAGCAAAGTAGAGAAGAAATCATGTGTGCAGACATGTGTGTGTGTGTGTGCATGTGCCTTCCCTGTGTGTTCTGTCCCCTCCTCCTAAAAGCTGAGCACAAATATGTCTCTAAAACCCGAGCAACTGGAGGGCTTTACTGGTGATGTTTGTACAATCCAGAGTGCTGACAGTGAAAGAACGGATTGTCTAGGAAAATACTGGTGACGTGCAAAGAGCCCATATTATTGTTTATTCTGATGCCATAGGAACTATCTTGCAAAGAAAAATAGGCTTTGACAAAGGAGGTAATGAGCTACCCCAGTTCTCTCTGCTTGTGTGTACACGTGATTGACTTATCATTACACCACGTGGCTGAATGTGCAAGTACAGCCCTTGTCAGCAGCTGGTTTCCAGCACATTTATATAATAAGAGGCGTGGCAACATGTGATACTGGTTCCTGCATCAGTTGGGGTTTGAAGGATTAGAATCATAGGATTGTCAGGGCTGGAAGGGACCTTAAAGCTCACCCAGTTCCAACCCCCCTGCCATGGGCAGGGACCCCTCCCACTAGAGCAGGTTGCTCACAGCCCCAGCCAGCCTGGGCTTAAACACTTCCAAGGATGGGGCTTCCACCACCTCTCTGGGCAGCCTGGGCCAGTGTCTCACCACCCTCCTGGGGAAGAAATTCTTCCTAATGTCCAACCTGAATCGACCCATCTCTAGTTTTGATCCATTCCCTCCAGTCCTATCACTGCCCCACAGCCTAAAAAGCCCCTCCCCAGCTTTCTTGTAGCCCCTTCAGATACTGGAAGGCCAGATTAGCTGTGGCTTGAGGCAAAATTAACACCAAAAACCAAAATAAGCACTCGGTTTGTTTTAGTTCTGCTCTGGATCCTAATGAAAGTGCTTATTTTTCAGAGGTTGTCTGTAGAAATTCTGGTTAGTCTTCACAGATCTATTTTCTTGCCTACTCTATACCCATGGTACCACTCTCTCTGTTGCTACAGACAGAAGTTTTGCTTAAGAAACACGCATGGTATAGGAGAAAGGTTTCTCTGACCTATGGGGAGGAGCTTATTGCTTCCAGTCATGGAGGTCCTACACACATCCCGTAACCCATCGTTTGCACAAGTCTGAGATCTGCTGCTCAGTCTTGTGCTGCTCAGAGCTGTTTTGTACACACATGAAAAAAGGAACTAAGTGCTGCTGTGGGTTTTTTGTGCCATTTTTCCACTGAAGTCTAGACCCTGCAAGCATTTCATAATGAATGGGATCTGTTGTACATGTTCACTACTTGCCATGTTACTGGTACGTGACCCTTTTATTTTAATCTGGCACAGTCCAGGTTTCGCTGGCTAAAATTGTTCTTGTTCTAGCATGTGATGAAACATCAAATCCCTCTCGGCGCGGGTGTGCTCACCCTGCAGGTGGGTCAGGACCGAAGCGTGAACCTCTGGCTTGGCCCAAGCTCAGGTTGGAACATGAGAAGCAAGCAAGTCTGGGGAGGGGAGCTTGACCCTGCCCCAGCTCCCTCTGCACCTCTCAGACCAGTCCAAGCCTCTTCCTGTCCTCCCACCCTCAACTGTGGGGGGTCCGAGGCAAATAGTCCCCTTCCCCCAGCCTCACCTCCCTGTTTAAACAGAATAGCTGCAAAACCATTCATCGTGCCACAAACAAGTATCGACTCAAAATTCATTTGGGGCTGTAAACCTGCAAATAATTCTCTTTGACAAACTCCTGCTGCTGCTGTTGCTTGCGAGAATCAGCCTCGCAGGTTCGGAGACTTAATTTTTGCAAATTACAGCTTGGAAATGATAGGAGAGGGCTAAAAAAACCACCCTAACGCTGTGGAAATGCACAGCGGATAGCAGCGTGCTGAAAGAGACTGGAGCTCTGTCAGCACCAGGCGTGGTACCAGGTTTTGATCTGAAAGCATGCTGAATAATGTCAGAATTGTATATGCATTGGTCTGTGGGAAACGCTGCCCTTTCATCAATGCTGCTACTTGGCTCTTTTTTTATCTCCTGCTTTTGAAGTCCTTTTCCCACTGCGGCCCCTGCGTGGAGCTGCTCCAGCAGTGGCCAGCCTTCACAAGCTGGGACCACGAGGAGATCAGAGAGGCATGTTTATTCCTGGGAATTGTACTGGATTTTTAGGGAGATAACTCCTTCACTTCAGGGTGCAATTTCTTTGCAATTTTCTTGCTCTCTCGGACTTCTGAAGAAAGGGGAGGCTTAGAAGTTATCAATCCCAAAGTGAGCTCTGAAGGGTTGATAAGAACATGCTGCCCCCTTTAAACCTGAGGGGCAACCTTAAAAAACAGGTATTGCAGGTGGATTTAACCTTTTTTTGGTAAATGTAGTCACATGGAATGGCAAGATGAAAATTAAATGTTTTCCGAATGTGTTCCATCCAATTTGAAATGACCTGAGCACTGAAATAACTTTCTGTTATTCCTTCCTTTCCCTGTTTGGTGGTCTTCATTGGAAAGCAGTTTTCTTTGGTCACTGTATCCTTGGGTGAAGCTGCCCAAGGCTCCCCACGCACCCAAAGATCATCACAGAGCACAGTGTGTGGCTCTGGAAAGGGACACTCATGGATGTTTGGATTCAGTCTCATCTTGGTCTTGCTGGCATTTTGCACCTCCACTTGTGAGCAGTCCAGGCCTTTATTTTTTTTTCCCCCACAAGTTGAACTTGTGTAGATACCGTCTTGTGTCGGGACATGTCCTTATGTCCTATATATTTGTATGTCCTATATATGTACGTATGTATATACAACTGGTAAACACTACTTAGATATATACACACACGTATATGTATGTAAATAGCTTTTATGCTACTTCATGTGAGGTTATCTAGCAATCTGGAGGGTGCATGTGTGATCTTGGGAAGGCATTGGCTGGGGGTCTGTGCACTGGAGTGATACTTGGTGGAGGAGATGGAGTGGGAGGGTTCTCCATCATCACAAAGGCCCCATTTTGATGCCTTGGGAAATTCCTCCCAAGCCTTTCCTGACTTTGCTGTTTATTTTGACTGGGACTGCTGGTTCCCTGAGCAGGCACTGTGAGGACACGGCTAATCAGGTGGCAATGACGTCATTTTTCTTGCGATCTGCCATCTCAGTTCAGTGTGGGAATTTAGAGAGGCTTTCCTATTTCTGCTCTGCCCAGGGCCCCAGCACCTCCCTCAAGCTGGAACTGAGTTAGGACTTCACCTCAACTTATATCACTCCTTCTGCAGGAATCTTTGTGCCTTAGGAGGGGGCTGTGTTTGTTCATCAGCATGGTAGGAACTACGTGCTCAGAAGCAGAGGAGGCTACTGGGTGGTAAACAGAGAATTTAAATTTCTGAAAGCTCTCTTAAACCTGTTCAAATCTCTGTGCTGCGCAGATAAGGCCAAGCTGTTGTATGAGCTGACACAGTAGGAACAAACTTCTGGCATACGCACAGCAGTTACAGCATTAGAATTGTAAAGCACCTTTTTTCTTCTTTTTTTAATCAAGGTAGAAGCAAGTCTGAAAGGATGATTTGTGTTGTGTGTTTTCAGCTACAAACAGAACGAAAATCAAGAGGGGCTGGAAAGGAGGTGAGGAATCTGAGCAAACACGAACAATCTGATCTAATCAGTCTGGTTCCCTCAAATGTCATCAGCATTTCACCTCGGTTCCCTTTTAGTCTCAAGATATCATTGATTTTAGTGTCCTTCAAATGAGGAAAAAAAAAACCCCACCTCTTTCCCTGATGCAATCCTTCCTTCAAGGAAGTGTTAGCCTAAAATCTGTGCCTAAACTGATTTTTACCTTTATCTTGGTGATAAAAAAGTACAATGAGATGGAAGCAAATATTTCTGCTTAGACTTGTGCGGGTTGGTACAAGCAGGGGACACAGCAGGCACCCTTGGGTCCTGTCAAAGCCCAGTACCCTTCCGTGTAAAGGGTTTGTTCTCTTTGGCTCTGCAGCCAGGTAGGAATCTAAGAGACTTTAAAACTTTGGATACTGCCTTCCACCCAAAAGAGAACGTGAGCATCCTTTACAGTTGTGACTGCTTCAGGTCTCAAGACACATGTAACAGAAACATTACCAAATCCCATCAGGATGGGATGTGATGGGTGTCACTTGGCAAAACGCCTCCTAGCAAACCGGCGCTCGCTGTCTGTCTCCTTTCCTTCTTCCCTCCCCACTCAGAGACAGGCTAATTGGAAAACTCCCAGTTGTGTTTGAAGTGCTGCCTTTAAAATCTGAGTGTGACGGTCTAGCCTTGGTTATAGTCATGCTGCAGGAAGAAAAACCTGAGAAATGCATTAATGTATTTTCTGATTGCTAAAGTGCTAATTTCACCTGAAACTCAGGTATAGCTGTGCTTCTTCAGAAAGGCATTGAGTCAGAGTTTTCTGTTGCGATGTTACAAAAGCCACTTGAAAGGGTAGAGAAAAAGACTGGCTGTACAAGGTCAAGAGGATTGCTGTGGCTGTACTCTCAAAACAGAATAGTGGGATGTTCCCAGAAGGTGAAGAGAGCAGTGCAGGACCTGGAAATGCTGTAAAATTGAAGGAATCAGAGGAAAGAGTGAAGGGACTCAGAGCAATTTCTTAAACACCACAAAGAGTAGCAGCCGGATCATACAGAAGCCCTCCTGACTCCACTGTGCAATGAGCAGACAAAAATCTGGATCCTTTGACACCTGGTTCACCCAACTGTCGTGTTCCGATCTGCTGCCAGTGGCAAGCAAAGCTGTTCCCATACTGCCTGCTGCAGCCCATGGAGAAAGGACCAAATGAGGACCACTGGGCTCTTCTGGTGAGAGGTTCTGTGTGTGAGAGCTATTGACAACACTGTGGAGGTAGAACATCCCACCCAGCAGCTGTCCAAGAGGGACACCAAATAGGAGCTTACATATTTATTAATCTACGGATGCTTTAAAGCACAAATTTGCCACGTCTAATTAGAAAGGAGGTAACGTGGAGGCTACTCTGGAGTGCCAGATTATCCTAGTCCACTCTGTGTGTGTCTGGTGTTACCCAGCCCATCAGTGTCCAGTCTTCATAGGGGTGAACCTCCTACCTCTAGTCTTGAACTCAGGGGAAGTCCTTGAACTAAGTGAAGGGGAGAAGATGCCGATGGCTGCTTTTGTCACACGACTCAGACATCAGCAGAGAGAGCGATGTTAAAAATGAACTAATGAGCGTTGTTAACAGCAACAAAACTGCTGCCTCCAGGCAAAATTTTGCCAGCTTCAGTTCTCCTTTCTTTCACCTCAACATACCGAGTAAACTCTGGCCAAAGCAGAAATTGTTATAGTTTTATTTTTAAAGAACATCAACAATGGCATCTTTTAAATGCAGCAGTTTCCCTTTGTCCAGAAGGAATGAATATTTTGGCTTCCTCCCCACGATGCAGTTGCAAAGAGGTGTTCAGCCACTGTCCCAGCTTTGCGATCCCCACAGCACATATACTGAAGAAATATAATCCTTCTGCTATTGTCTGCCCGCGTTCCTTTCTGAATGCCCTTGCAATCGCAAGCATGAGAAACAATTGAAGATGGGAATATTTGCTGGCTTTAAAACTTGCTGGATGACAGCTCAGCCTGGATTCCAGCACAAATGATCGGGGGAAGAACTCATCTGCTGGAGAATATGGGGTCCCACATCCCCACTTGAAGAATTCTGCTGAGCCTTGCGTAGGACTGTCTTTTATTCTCTGCTGATATTCGTTTACTCTGCTTGGTTAGCACTGTTGAAACTCAGCACAAACTTGCTTTTCTTCTCCCCACCCTGCCCTTGCTCTAACTCTGTCCTAAATACAAAAGGGTCCTTGGGAAGAACATCCCATCAGGCTGTCATCTTGAACAGCCTCTGGATCCAGATGGTAATGATGGGAACTCTGGCATTATATAGGATTGGTGTGCAAGTAGAAATGATTTCTCAGCACAATTCATTGCCTTAAAGCACTATGAATATTCTGAAATGCCTATTTGTAAAATCATGTCCCCCTTTTAGAGCAGTAATATTTTGTGGTGGCAATGTGTGTGCACTGGAAATGAGAAGTACCGGTAAAAATCAAACAGAGGTTTCTGCCTTTCCCTTTGCTGAAACCCCAGGCTGTTTTCCTTATATTAATTCTCCTGAAACTCTATAGCCACCTATTACCTTGGATTGCAATGGCTTCAATGGGCTTTTATAAACCTTTGGCCCTGTCGCTATAAAAACCTTCCCTGTTTTTGCCAAACCTCCCTCAGAAAGATTACTATTGCTTTGAAGATGCCAATAAAGGAAATTGCTTTCACAAGGAAAGAGCTGGGAAGACAACCCTAGACCCTTCATTTGGATTTCCTCCAATCATAATTTATTGGAAGCGAAGAGCAATCCCAAAGATATTACAAAAGGCACCGCGATCCAAGCAGCAAGGTCTTTCTGGGCAGTGCTCAGTCATGTTCCAGTGCTTCCTGCCCCTTCTTCCAGCTTTTGAGCAAAAGCTTCAAAGAAACAACCCAAATGCCACCCACCCAGCCGGGCTAGGAGGCATTTGGCCAGGCTGCGGCTGGCAGTGGGGAGGCGATGAGCCATCCCAGCGTGTGGCATGGCCTCTACCAGTCAGCTGCTCGCAGGGG
>JANVCC010000146.1:1606372-1951930 GCA_025345505.1 Todiramphus chloris collaris | reverse complement strand
GAGGGACCATACCATAACAGTGGGCTCACCGTTTACCTCCCCCCTCCCCTCTCCCCTTTTCCCCTTTTTTCTTTTCCCCTTTTCCCCTTTCTCCTTTTTCCTTTTCCCCTTTCCCCTTTTTCCTTTTCCCTTTCCTCTTTTTCCTTTTCCCTTCCTTTCCTTCTTAAGAGCACCACGTGCTGCCAGACCACCTGGAGAGTGCATAAACCTGAAAAGCTGAGGCAGAGAAGGGGCTGTCGTGCTGGAGTCTGGTTTAAAGTGAAAAGGGAACAAACTTGGAAAGTTAGTCGGAGTTCTATTATTAGCTCGGCCAAGCTGAGAAGCGAGGCTGTGCAAATGAGCGCACGTTCCCTTGCCCAGATTTCCTCGATGGATCCTGGAGAGCTCGAACTCGCACCGGGAGCTCCAGGGGAGGTGAGAACTGGCACAGAAGGCAGCACGGCCGCTCCAAGTTGCACGTTGCTGCTTCTCCTGCTGCTGTGATTTCTGTTCCATTCCTTTCAGCCCTTCAGCAAGCAAGTACTTTGTGTCATCCAGGCAAGTGACAATGTGTGACAAGCTACCAGCCCTCTAAAGGGAGTCTGCTGTATGTTGGCACCATATCCCCTGCCTGAAGCCAGGTGCAGGGACACTCAGGTCACCCTTCTCTGCCCAAGCTCCAGCGTGACCATCCTGGAAGCTGCCCAAGCCATGGTTGGTCTGATAAACCAACCAAATGTGGCCTCACTGGGGAGGTGAGTGAGGAATCGATGCTACACGCACACAGGTATCTCATCCCAACCTCAAAATGTAAGAAGTGGCCTTAAAATAGCTTGTCTCTGCATGGAAAGGGACAGCAAAGCTGGGGCCGGGGAGGCAGCTGAGATAAGTCCTTCATCTGTACAGGAAGGGAGAGGCTTGGGCAGGAGCATGGGGAAAGTGGTAGGATTATTTACTGGGGGGAAGCAGAGTGGCATGACAAAAGATTAATCCTAATCCGTGTCTCTCCAGCTTTGCAGCAGTGTGTGAAATAGTCCCTTCTGCTCCTCCCCTGCTCCGTGGATTGGGGCAAGCAATGAAATTAAAACTAGTAATGCTTCTCCCTAACAAAGCCACCACACTTTAATGTTTTTTTCTTCTTTTTTTTTTTTTTTTTAAATTTATCTTTTGTTTTGAAAATGTTCAAACACACTGGATCACTTGATGTTTTAAAATGTTTTGCAGGTATTTGACCCCAGGAAACACTTTTTCAGCAGTGTTTTGTGAAGAGATGGGGGGATTGTCAGTACCAGCATGCGGCCCGTGCCATGCACAGTAACACAGGAGCTTTCTGTGCACACAAACCAGCACAGTGCCAGAAGAGACGGGCAGCTCCATTGCTTAGGTGAGTTCTCATGTAGAAATAGGCAGCTTCTTCCTTTCTCTCCTTTTCTCCCCTTTTCTCCCCTTTTCTCCCCTCTGTCCCAAGAGCAGCTCCAGTGCAGAGCCCAGCAAGGTCATGCTGAGAGCAGCACAGGACTTTTCCAGCTCCTGAAGTTTCAGATTTGGGCCAGGGGCTGTTCAAGGTGAGATGTGGGCTCCTTCAACCTCCGTGACTTCTCCAAGTTCATCTAGTTTCATCAGGTAATCTTCTGATGTATTTAGAAAAAGTACGTGCACGACAGGTTTCCCTCCATCTTTCCAAAGCACAGAGTAGTTTAGGTTGGAAGGGACCTCTGGAGGTGTTTAGTCCAGGTTTTAACATCTCCACAGATGAAGGCTTCGCAGACTCTTCGAGGCACAAGTTCCAGTGCTGCCCCACTTTTGTGAGTAATTTTTTTGACGTCCAATACTTTAGCTACAGCTTATGACTGTTGCCTCTTGCCCCTCCACTGTGCACATCAGGGAGAAACCTGTCTCCATTTCCTCTATAACCTCTCTTTAGAACCTCTATAACCTTTAGTTAAATCCCTGTCCCTTGATGTTTGGCTCTTCATATCGTTTTTTAAATACGTTCTTCGTAGTAACTTGTTACATCAAAGCAGATTTAATAGTTGGATGTGCAAAAATACCTGTATCCCTGAGACTTTGCATCCCTGTGACTTCCCTGATGCACAGTTAGCTGCCCAGAGGGGTTATGGAGCTGAGCCCTTCATGGTACATTCATCATCTCCTGCGTTTTTCTGGTCTGGTTGACCTCTTTTGAGGTCAACTCAATCAAGTCACTACTATTCAAGATTTCAGAATGCAGTAGACAAAACAGGGACCCAATTCTCTTTTGATAACATATTCTTCAGTGATAATGGTGATACTTTGGTGTTCCTTGTAGTTATCAAGTTTCTTTTCTGTAGGAATCAAAGCAGGAATAATTTGACTTGTCTTCCCTGAGTAACGATTTTGTCTTAACGCTTTTTTCAGTTACATTTATCTTCAAGGCATTGATTCCATTCCTTTTTAAATTTTTTAAAGTTCTTTCTCCTCACACTTTATTTTGTAGTGATTCCAAACGAATTATACTGGCTTTGTAATTATTTTAAATAGATGCTACTTTTACATGTAGTGCCCAAAACCATGTAAAAACCTTAGGCTAAACTATTCTAAGGATAACTTTCCCTGCAGCCTCAGAAGGTTTTTTTTTGAAATACTGCTTTGTTAATAGTTTCACCGAATGTATTAACTGCAGTAATTGACTGTTTCCTTGTTCTGTGGAACAATTCCTAACTTTCCTACCTCCAAGCACTCCCAAGAGACCCTCAGAGCTGGTTCCCTCCCTCACCAGAGGTGGATGGGAGTGGGTGCCCAGTCCCTTGGCCCCAGCCCACCCCTGTGCAGGCAGGCTCAGAGAAACTGTATGAGCAAAGGAGGCTTACTGGGGATCAGACTGTAGGAGAAACAGCAGCTGAGGTGAGGGAATAAACTGCACTGGGGAATGTCCTCAAGTCTTTTCTTTCCCCCTCCTTCATGTTCTTTTCTCCCTATATGTTTTACATAATTGTTCTAAATGTTGCATTGTTACTTCTATTCAAACATAATTTTGCACAGTGCAACCAGATGACCACAAAATCCCATCATTTGAGATGTAATGTTCGCTGTAATAATAGCTACATCATGTAACTTGTGACAGTGATGGTCCTAGCTGTCATAGTAGGAGAGATGCAGCAACATGACAGGGACTGAGCGTTTATTCTGGTAAAAGAAAAAGCAGTAAGAATATGTGTGTCATGAATTCACATCCACTTGAGTAATTTCTCCAAATTACCAGTGAGCAAATTAATCCATACAGCTCTCGAAAAGAGTTATTTGAAATAAGACACACATCTGGCACCTCATGGCACCTATCTGCACCTCAGAGAATCAAAAGTATCAGTTTCAGATCCTGAAGTATAGGTATCATATCCAAAAAGGGGCCTGATTATAGAGTAAGGTTCCAGAGGAGAGTGAACAAAGCCAAAGTCTGACCAATTTAGCAAATTTCTGTAGCTCCATCCTCCTGCAGCACTGTAGAAAAACAAAATTTGCTTTCAGCCTCACTGAAAATAAGTACACGTGGACTCACTTCACATGGGAAATGACAAAGAACCAGAAACCCCACAGGGACTTAGTTTTCTAATCTACTTTACATTTTAGTTGTTCTGATACCATGGTGATGGGCAACAGCAGAAAGACCTAAAATAGTGTATAAGTGTTTTCAACAGCTTTCTCTTACTAAGTGCACTTCATACTATTATGAAAAAGTCCTCTTGATTTTATTTTTTTTTCCCCTCTTTCTCCCACTTGAAATAAATTGTCTAGTACCTAAAAGGTCATATTGAAGAACTTTGCTTTTCTATAAATTACTGGATTTTGTAAAAACACTGAATATAAGTGACAATCTCTTGTCTGTCTGTCTATTTAGTGTCTTATGTTTAGACTCCTAAGAGAGAGCCTTTAACAATTTCCTCAAAAGGAATAGGGAGAGAAAGGGAGGGGAAGGATACTGTATTAATTTTCTTTCTGAAAACTTGAACAAGGAAGGAATGAATATCCCAAAATAATTAGTGTAATGATAATAAAGAAGGCTGTGAAAAGCCTTACCTTATCTTCTAAAAAAAGTGTTTGTTGTTCCTCTCTGCAGAGCATTGTAAATGGCATCCAGGCTGGTGTGGGTGCAGCTTTTTGACAGAGTTGCATTTGAATAGAAAGCAGTGAGTTTTGTGGGATTTTGCAGATCTTCTAACAACTTTTCCCCCTCCCTTCTTCTGGAGCTAATCTTGCGCTTGGCTTCGGTAATTTTGAAGGTATTTGCAATTTGTTTGTTACTGGATGGGCTTCAGTTTATTAATGCTTCTGTTTGCTTAAATCCACTATATGATCCCAGGGGTGACAAACTGGCAACCGCAATTATTGCCAATAATCAAGAGTTGACACTGCACGTGTAGGGCTGGCTCTCAATCTGCTCCAGACAGCGGAGTCTCTGTACAGAACAGCGAGGTTTTGAAAGCCTAAATTTAGTCAAAACATATCACTTTCTGCTAAAGAGGCATTGTGTGAGCGTAGGATGTGCCAAGCCTCACGCAGGAGCAGGTCTCCTACCTTTCATTTCTTTTCATACCTTTCTCTTGCCTATTTTCCCTTTACCCTTCAATTTTCTCCTCTGTGGTCCAGATAACTTTCCCTTCCTTTGGTGCCACTGTGATGCTCAGTGGCCCATTCTAATGTAATATTTAGGTGCCTCCCAGCTGTGGTTTAAAAGTTGCTTTAACTTTTTCTGCACTGAAGTAGAATTTTTTTTATTACCCAATAATTCTCAATTCTTAGCTCCTTAGGCTCCTGTAGTTAAAACTTCCAGAGCCATACCAGAACCCCAGATCTCAGTGGCTTGTTATCCCATTTTCAGCATCAGGTATTTTAATCTGGTAGTATCTTGACTTTTTATATGTCAGTGTTGCTGGTATTAGTTCCTTCTTATTTTATCAGGTGCTAAGTGGCACTAGGAGGCAGATGAGCATTTATATGGAGTACCTGCTACTTTACTTTTGTGTGTATGGAAAAGAGTGGGATGAGATTCAGGCTGAGTGTGAGGCAGGCACTTAAAACTGTGCTGGGAGGAGAAGTTGACAAGACTGAGGAAGCAGGAGGATGGTTTCTTTTGCTTCTGTTTCACATCTAACAAATTTCCTTGGTTTTACATCTCTTACTGAGGTCCAGGAAAGAGTAGAACGAGAGCTCTCAATGCCTGCATGAGATTATTCCGTTTCAGATGTTACTGAAACGCCACACAAATTGCTCCTAAGAAAGCACGGGATCACTTGACCTTTTTGACACTCACAGCGACTGCTTTGTCATCTGCTCTTCATTATAATACCATTTTCAGTGGTATGAAACCTGCAGTGTAATCTGCTGCTCCAGTATTTGGGGCAGTGCCCTACTTGCTTTCAGGCCTGTCAGTCTTGGCAAGTGAGGGGAAATCTCTAGGGAAATATTGGAGCTCAGGCTCTAATAGACTGATCTGCACCACGATGGAGTCTTTTCATTGCTCTTTGCTTCAGGCCTTCAACTGATGCAATTTGTGGTTTTAGAAAGTGAGGGATCTCTAGGAATCACAGTTTGCATTTCTTTCTCAAACACACCCATTCGCAGGGCCCCAGAACCATGGCAATAAAGGGCCAGTTAGGGATTTAGCCATGCCAAACTGGGCAAGGGTGGGATGTATCAATAACCCGTTTTAGCAACAAGGAGGTGATTTCTTCTGATTAAATGCATATGGGATAAAACCCTTCTAAAACAGGCAGCTGAGCTTGTGTTGATGGTGAGCCCACTGTTATGGTATGGTCCCTCCACATCCTCTCTCTCCATCTGGTAACCCCCCAGCCCCGCTAAGCCCTTGACAAGTCCATTGGACTTTCTGAGCTGCAGAACACCATTATTTTTCCTTTATGTAGCAAAGGGAGCTGCAGGGTGCAGGTTGAATGGGAATGGGCAGGTACCTGGCCAGGGGATAGCTGGGGAGGGCATAACCACTTTTTCCAGTGCCAGCCACAACCATGCCGCCCTGTGAACATCAAGAGCTGAACTGTCTTCCCCCCATCCCCTGACTTTCCCAAAGTTCAGACAGAAAGAAATTCTTTGTGAAAGACATCTGGCTTGGATGAAGAAATAAATGAGTACTGAGACCCAACTCTTCCTCCATCGTGATACTTTGTGCCATGCCCACCTTACACCCCTCCCAGCCACAGCAGCACTGGGGAAACTGGCCCGGTACCTGCGCAGCCCCCAGCTCCTCTCTCTCTGCTCCCCAGGGTGTGGGCCAGCCCATCTTCCTGGCAGTGTATTTCATGAGCTGGCATATTTGTAATCGATTAATTCTGCACTGGAAGCACACCCATCATTCTTGGCAACATATGGCAACTAATCTCTCCTTAAGCAGTTAATTAGGCACCATTTGTATGCACGCGTCGCCCTCTGCGCGCTGAAGCGGCTGCGGTTCCTGTAGGAAGCTGTTTGTTCTGGGCTGTCTCTCTCCTCCCTTTGTGTGGAAAAATGAGATGTGTCATGCTCATTTCTTTGCATGTGTTCTTTGGGAAGAACAGAAGTAACGAGGTGCTGCTCTGGGGTACAAGGCTGAGGTCAAAGGATGATCCAGACTTGAAGGCCCTGGGCGCAGGTTGAGATGAGCAAGGGCTCAGGTTTTTGGCTCTGTGATTACAGGATAATGGTTAAGTTGGCAGGAATTGCCTTCCTTGTGCATTAAGGAGGGGAAGGAATGAGGCGCCTTGGCAGAACTGATCAGACAAACTTATTCAGAAAGCATTTGTATCTTAAATGCAATTTGCTAGCCAGCATTATTAATTTCTCAATTTAAAAGCACTCATCTACTATATTTAAAACCTAAAAGATGTTAGTGCTTGGGCTTACAAAAAAAAAAAGGGGGGGGGGGGAATCAAAATGTCACACGGTGTGTATTTTGGTACCTGCATGTGTTTAGCTGGCCTTTATTATTTTACTGCTCACATTGCTAAGCATCATCCAGAGTACTGTGTGAAGCCCTTTTATGGAGGAAGAATTAGGTATGGCTGTGGACTGCAGGTGCTGGAAGAAAACCCAAAAAACAAGGAGGAGGATGGGGGGAAATTGTGTCATCCATTACAGGAGGAAGAAATCACAATTCACCTATTATTATAATTTACTGGTTTGTATTATAATCACTTCTGCAGCCCCCAAGTCAGAGCTCTGTCCCATTAGGCATTCTCCAGACCATCCCGCAAACACAGTCCTTCCTTCACAGTGCTCATAATTGATACCAAAGGCCATGGGACTGGAATTGTTCTTGCTTTCTGTTATGAATGGGGAGGTACAGCAAGGATAAATGAAGTTTTAGGGGTAAAAGGAGGGTCTGGGTTTGTGAATGTCAGATGCAATGCTGCAGCAAAAAAGATATCTTTCTTCCCTCGCTGAATTTCTAGTTTAGTATCTTGTGTCTGACATCTGGATGGCATTCTAACAACTTCAGAAGGAAAAATGCATAATGGACAATCAATAAACTGTTGGGGAAAATTTCTCCTACCAGAACGATAGAATCAGGAACTGAAAAGGTGTGAGAAGGTATTTCAGAGCTGTTCATCAATTACCACTGCTATTTATTTTCCTGAAATTGAAATGGAAAACTCGATGCCTGAGTTGGTTTGAAGACACAGAAAGCGCATGTTGTTTCATTACCTCCAACTTTGGTAAACTCCTTGTAAGTCTATGACAAATTACTAATCAGTCTACAATTTTTCATACCTGTCTTGTCTCTATTTTGCTGTGCTTCGGTGTGATTACTGCATATTCTATCTCACAGCATCTTGTAAATGATATATCAGCCTTATTGAACGTGGTGTTCCCTTCTGCATTTGATGAGCTGAGTCCAACCTTGGGTGCCTGCAAACATCTGGGCTGAGCACCAGCCCCTGAGGGCCGATCTTTCCCTTCTCCTTTAGGGCAGGAGGCAGATTGCTGAAATCAGGCTCATAACTGCAAGCCTTTGAATTCCCCCGCAGTAAGCTGGAATTTCTCCTGTTCCTAATAACAGCAGTTATGTGCTGTTTCAAATAGCTTCAGACTCCCCTTTAGTGTTGACTGTCTTCTGTTGAGTTTAATGGCCTTTTCCTTCAGAAGCATGTGGCAATGCAGTAACTACAGACAGTACACAGCAAAAGCCTTGTTGTAACACGACTGGTTTGCTTAATCTGTCTGTGAATGGTTCCTTCCCCATCACCAGCCTTGTTAACCCAGCCTAAGTTTGGTTTCTTTCCTGTTGTGGTTGGTTTTTCATTGCACAAAGCTGATAAACTCCGTTCTTCTAATGTAATCTATCACAGCTTTCTGTATGGATTCTTTAGGATCAGGCTTTCCTCTTTCTTGAGGAAGAACTGAGGCCCAAGGTGCAGCGAGGACAGGGGCAGCTGTCAGAGGTCTTTTCATGACTGTTACTCCATTGCTGCTCGGGACGCCTGCCTGGATCGGGGTCCAGTTGGATCGGTACACTACCGCTTGGGACAGGAGGGCATTACCCCCTTCTTCACAGGCTGGGCACCCAGGAGGGTTAAGGTGTGGGGAAAGATAAATCAATGAAAAAAATCCACCAAGGCAAATTACTGTGGAGTTTCTAGAAGAGTGAGGTACAAATAATACGAGAAAAAGCAGCAAGCTACAGACCAACATTACAAGGAGCCTTCACGTGCCAGGGACGGATAAATGAGATAAAAAAGTGTTGGTTTTCTCCTTTTTTACAGCCATCAGTGCATCTCCTGGCTGCTGTGGGAGCAGCTCACTGTGTCTGTATAGCAAATGGGACAAGTTTGCTGCTGGTCAGAGACATGGGGTACAGGTGTAGCCCCAGGGCTGCCCTCTTCAATGGGCACTCTGCTCTTCATCATGTTGATGCCATTGCAGAGCAAAGACTTCCTGCGTGGGATGAATGACCAAGAGTTTACTGGTTTGGCTGGCTTTCTGTTGTGAGTCTGAAGGGATGGGACCGTTGTGATGTTGGCTGTGGGGATAAAGAAGGTGGAAGGTGGCAAAAAGGCATGTATTCATGGAGCAGAAGGTCCTTGAGGCCACGGAGAACAGCACAAAATCAAGAAACCCCCTCAGTTGTGGTAGGAGACACTGTACAAAGGAGACTGAGCAATTAAATGAGTCTCGTTTGCCACACTCCTGCAGGGATGAAGATGTGTTAGAAGGAGTTTTGAAGTAACCCAGCCCTCAAGTGAAGGAAACAGTCAGATGGGATTAACGGTGATGGCTATTTGTATGCCAAAGTGACATAAGGGTGAAGCTAAAAGGCCAGAAGCTCAAGAGAGAAGTGGACTTTGTGTGTCAGCTGGGAGAAAAAGAAAAGCAAGAAAGAAGAAAGAAGGGGAAAGGTGTCAGGGGCGAGGGAGTTGAGAGGTTGCTCCAACTTGAAAAAGGCATTAGAAGTGCTCCTGCATTAAATGAAGGAGGGCATCAAGGGGGAATATTTTTCTTTCTCAGAAGTTTTAAAGAACTGTACTAATAAAGTAAGGTGAGCACGCAAGGTCAAGGGGGCCAAAAATGAGCAATGAGACAGTTTTACTGTTCTGACAGATACATGGCTCTCCACCTGCCACAGCCCAGGTGTGGGACAAAGACCTGAGGTAAGAGGCAGAAGATAAATAGTGGTGCAGGAAGGCTTTAAATTACAAGGGATCAATTTCTCTGACATAAATAAAGGTTCTTTAACCTCGGTTCCCCCATGAGTCAGCATTTCTGACAGGCCATGATTTACACAGATAACCTAGAGATATTACAGACATGATTGGGAGCAAAGAATGTAGATGTAAGAAAATCAGTAGTTAGCTAGGAAAGATGGAATAAGATGCAACAATTCTGTGGTCAAACAAGTCTTAGATAGTCATTAGCCTGTGAGCAGGGCAAACTTCAGAGTGTGTTGTTCCACAAATTACGGTTCCAAACTTCCTGACTTCAAGGAGAGTCTCTGCTCATTCTGCTTCTATTAAAGGTAAGATCTGCTTTAAGCCAGGCTCGCAAGGGACTAGGCTTTCCCAAGCTGATATAGATCTACCCTCCTTTGCAGAGGTGTGGAATGATGACCCTTGCCTATTAACCCATGAACTTGCCATGAACAGGGACTGACCTCCGCTGTGCTGCCACTTCAGTTATCCGATTTTACCTCATTTGCACACATTATTTGCTGCCAAGGTGATGTTATTGAGCGCTCCTGACAATGAGGATGTGGTGATTAGGGGAAGGGAAAAAGAATAAACACAGGCTGGAAATCTGAGCTGGAGATAAGGTTGTTTGAAGGGACAATGAATTGGAGACCAAAGATGGTTGTAGGGTAGGGCTTCTTGGCTCTCTGGTTGAGCTGCCTGAAGGTTGTAGGTCAAACTGCTTGTATGATACCCACAGCCTGGTTTCAGAAACCTTGCTAAAGGTTTTGTTTAGGGTTTCTTTTTGCCCTGTATGTTTTGTTTATATTTTGTTGCTATATTTTTTTTCTTGCTTGTTTTTATTCTTCAAAACTGGAAAAGGACTAGTGCAGCTCCCCCAGGCCACTGACTGTCCCAGGACCAGTTCACACTGAGTGGTGTAATACTCGTACTTAATATCTCAACCATAGAAGCCTTGACTATTTTGAGTAACCCTTACACATAACCAACTTCCTCATCTTTGTGCTTTTTACACATCCCACCCAGCTTCAGAGAAACTGATGCCCACTGTTCACGTGACCCCCATGCTGCTGCAACTGGGAATGGTGGGAGGCCAAGAAAAGCAAATGGGACACGGAGAAGTTTGTATGGGCTGCTGGGCTCCAACCTCCTGCTGCAGTCTTAAGGTCAGAAAATGCAGCTGCTTCTTAAAACTTCTGCTCACAGCCCTGGTAAGACACAGGCACTTCTTCTGGACAAGCTGTCTCCTGAAGAGGGAAAAGGGAGAGGACAGGGACCCAAAAGGCAAAGATTGTCCTGCTGGTTTTGTATTGCTCTAAGCTGTGAAAATGAATGGAGAAAAATGCCTATTTTTAAACGCTGAAATAAGTCCCAATCACTTTCTATATTTCTCTTCATTTTACAGCATTAGCTGTGAGTACTTTTAATGAGTCTTTTTATGAAAACCTCTTTTGGTGTGGGGGGAAGTTATTAAGCCTCCTACAAAGGGATTTTAT
Source organism: Todiramphus chloris collaris (assembly GCA_025345505.1). Taxonomy (NCBI): domain Eukaryota; kingdom Metazoa; phylum Chordata; class Aves; order Coraciiformes; family Alcedinidae; genus Todiramphus; species Todiramphus chloris. The sequence goes on along the minus strand of JANVCC010000146.1, from coordinate 1,940,802 downwards.
GGTTTTAATTATAAACAGGTAATGGAGTCTATGTAAAAATTACCTTTTGACTTTGCAATAAAACCCATTTCCCCCAAGGTAAGAGCTCCATAAAGAGAGAATTACACGGCATGGGAATGGAGAAGTCAGCCTCGAAATCACAAGGTGCTTGCACAACAGCAGCTTTCAAGAAGCCCTAGGGATCCATCGACCTTAGTCTGCACGTTTTTCTGTCTGCTGCAGGCCAAGTAAACCACAGAGGGCAATGCAGGGTCATGGGGTTGCCCAGGCTGTCTCACTGCGCTGCATTGGAGCAACCTCAGGGCTTCTAACAAAGTTAATAGTCACGTAAGGACCACCCAAAAACCACAGCTGGAGACTGATAGGTAGTGGAGGGATGTTACCTCTGCTGCTTGAGCTGTGCAGAGACCTGCCATGGTTGGAAAGATTCGCTTTTTTTTGTTGTTGTTCCTGGATAATATTGCTAGACTTACCCATTCTGGGTTTCTCACTGGGCTTTGCTGACTTTGCAGCAGGAATCACTTGCATCTCAGCGATGGAGACAGACCCTGTGTTGGACAAGCTTTCTCTTTCAGTGTTTGTCACCACAAAGAAGTAAGACTCTTGTGCTAGCCCTGGTCTGGAGAGGTTGGTCAAGGTTTGAGCTGGCAGTAAAACCAAGGGCAGCAGCCACAACTGCCCTTTTCTCTGGCTTGAAGGGAAAACAGTGCTTTGCCTCCTGATGTCAAATGCACATTTCCTGCTTATTAGAGGAGTCATTTTCTTGGCACTGAGACCCAGTGCTGGCATTCAACACTGAGCTGAGCCATGCTGGTCCTGCAGACTTCTTATGACCTTGAGTAAGTCATGTACCTTTCCTTTGCCTCATCATTTCTCCTCATCTTCCTCTTCCTCTTCCTCCTCCTCTTCCTTCTCTTCCACAAGGAGGTCAAGTTTCTGATTAATGGGTTGTCTTTTAGCATAAGGTCAAGTGATCCAAAGAGACTGAGTTACTGTGACTTAATGAGTTAATTACATCACTTGTCTGTCAGCATGAACTGACTCTACCTGTGCTTTTAGCTGGCTCCTGCTAGGAAATGCAGCACATTGTTTTCAAACGCCATAACCAGAGTTACTCCAGGTGATAATCTACTGCATTTGAAATTCAGAAATAAAGAAAGGTTCCTGAAAGTGAAGACTATGAAATAAAAGCATTTCTAGAAAATGTGAAGCTTCTTTCTTGAGAGCCCAACCCTGGTGTCCAAACACACTCGTGCGCCCCTTGCAGCAGAGGTCAGCGAGGCCATGGCAAGACCCACATCTCCACGGGGACATCAGGTCAGTCGTGCCCTTGGGCCAGCTGTGCACAAGCAGCAAAACCAGAAAATCCCTAATAAAACCAGGCAGGAGGCTGGAAATGGGCTGAGTGGTGACCCTTTCAGAGAGACGAGCCCGCACGGTGACGATGGGCTGTTGGCAGCACTGGCTGGCAGGGAGCAGCAGTGTCACCCGTGGTCACCATGTGAGCGGCACTGTTGTGAGACCTCAGGCTCCTTCCAGACGTCTGGGTATTTATTACCATAATGCTCCAGACCAGGTCTCTATGCCACCTACTAGAACTGGCTGGTTATTTGACTGAGTTGCTGCACAGTTGGTCAATGTAAGTTTTAGTTGCCGCCTTTGAGATGGAAGGCAGGAAGAAAGAAAGAAAGAGGTGGAAGAGGAAAATACCACATCACTGGAGACTGTCTTTTAGCTCTCTCTGTATATCATTTATAAGGATATATGGACTGTTATGGCTCATCTGTATCCCTCTAATCATTAATGAGGTGCCTTTCTGGCCCTAAAGTTAAAGTCGTAAAAGTAAAGTGTGTTTTCTACAGCAGGTCCATTTTAGTTCTTTATACAAATGTCCTAGTGCCCTTTATAATGTATTTGCTATAGATCTTGACAGCGTTATTTGTTTTGTTTTTTTATCTAAATGCGGTGTTGAGTGGAAACAGCCTCATTATCTCCCTGTTTCTGAAGAGAATTCACTGCCTTTGAAAGGCTCTGCATTAACAGCCCTAGAGATAGAAATCCCTGTACGTGCAGCAGAGGCACAGGCAGGCAAATCCCAGCCTCCCCCTTCCTTGCTGCTGTGCTTTAAGTGATGGATGAGCGATGCTTCACTTATCTGTCCCACACTTGTGGGTTCAGCAGCAGGCAGGCTCGTCCACGCCTTGTCTCTTCCCTTGCTAAAAGCAGGACCAGATGAAAGATGTTACCAAATCCAGGGAAACAACAATTTGCTTTTTGCAAACTGGGTTCCCACTATTCTGACTTTGAGGCAGCCTGTAACGTGCTGAGCCGTGTTCTCTTATTTGTAATAAGTGTATTGATCACAGTAGTGTCTGACAGCTAATTGAGTCCCCGCTGTAGTAGGCTGTTGGATTTTTTGAGGTCTCATTCTGACAGTGTTTTTATGGCTGTCTCTGATGCTTCTATGCTTTCCTGTATTGCGCTTTTAAACTCTCCAGCAAGCTACAATCCCACCAGTCAACATCCATTACCGCTGCAACATCGAGGAAATTCTTCAGGTCACATTCCTTTTTCCACCCGAGCCAGCCTGTGTGGCTGTGGTGTGGGTAGTGCTCCAGGCAGCTGAAGTTTCCCTATAACTGTCTTAAGTTGGGGTGCACAACCTGGTTTTGAGGAGGTTTAACTCAACTCACGTCAGTATTATAAAAGGGATAGAAAGTAAAGTTGATTACTCAGGATTTATAAATCTAGACCCAAATTTAAGTGCCTCGTTGAGGTCTGTAACCTTTCCTTCCTTTTGGAAAAGTCTCTCATTACCTACGTGGTCAGCCCTGACTTGTCTGGATAGTAAACACCACAAGGTAGCCCTGGTCACACCCTGCGTGATGCCTCATGAGATAATGAAGCAGGATGGTTCAAGACAAACTTGTCTGTGAAGCAGGTGGACGTGCAGCTACTTTTCATGTCCCAGATGTCTTAGTAAAAAAACCCTTTCTTTCCTGGTGAAAAGAGGAATCTGCTACCAAAAAAAAAAAACGTGTTGGGGAGAGAGAATGGGAAAACAGAGAGGCATAAGTAAATGGGGTTTAAGGTATCATCATAGAATCATTCAAGTTGGAAAAGACCTTTGGAATCATCAAGTCCAACCATTAACCCTACTCCACAAAGTTCACCCCTAAACCATGTCCCTCGAAACCACATCTAAATGATCCTGAGACACATCCAGGGATGGTGACTCAACCCCCTCCCTGGGCACCCCGTTCCAGTGTCTGACTACTCTTGCTGTGGGCTGTGAGTCCATCACAGTCCCTTCCAACCCCTAAGATTCTGTGATTTTTGCCTGTCTTTTTCTTCTGCCAAAGCCTGCCTTTCTCCAAGACAGGAATGGCTCTGCCAGCCCAGATGCACCTTCCCAATGTGATAAGGATTGCTTTAAACCTCCGTGCCTTCTAAAAGCCTTTCCAGAATTGCTTACGGTTGTCTGTTTAGATGGAGCTGATAGCCAATCTCCTTCCTACACATGCCCCCTCTTTTATGATCTTCCATTTCTTCCGAGACCCCTCATAAGTACGTCTCAGGTCTCATTCAAAGTCCTTTCTTTTGGCTTTGGTGGGCTCTAGGGCTTATCCTTATTTTAGACCAGGCTTATTTTCTTCTTAAGAAATTCCTCTGAAGCTTCTCAGGAAAGGTTAAACTGATGTTTACATCTCAGAGCTCTGCCGGGAGGTGTGACCCTATCGTGTACCAGCATCGGTTCCATGTTCCAGATGTTTAAACAGTTAAAAAATGGCAAGTGATTTTTTCTAAAAACTCCTGTAACCCAGCCCAGTTCAACAAACTGCTCACGAATGTGTTTAAATCTTGTTAGTCTCATGGGAAATCCACTACGTGTTTTGCCGAGCCACAGTTAAAACAAAGACCTCCTGGCTCCCACTTACCCACTGGAAAGGACTGGGTTCGTTGTTCTCTTTAAACACATTTAACAGACATTTTAAACCCTTATTTGTAAATGTGTGAGGTCTTGTGTCAGAGTCAGGTAGCTGGCAATCGGTTTCAGAAGAGCTCTCCCCTTTGTATATTCAAATCAGTGAGGACACTGGATGCTTTTTGCCTCATTTTCAGTCATCTTTTACGGTCTGCAAAAGCATTACCCCTGTGATCCTCTTTGCACAGCTGCTTTCACACAAAGAATTGCGACGGGTCGTTGCTGTCCTGCAGCAGACCGGGTGACAGGCAGGAGGGGATCCCTTAGCCTCTTCCTGGGGATCATTTGTGCCATCACAAAGTACTTCAGCACCTCAGAAAACGTTTTGCACCGAGCAATATTTCGGTCACCAAAATGCGTTTACCTGTTTTGATCTGGGCAGTCAAGCATCGCAAAGGTTTTGTGTAGGTACCGTCGAAAGTGCCATCTGGATGGGGAAAAAATGTTGCAGGTGGATGTTTTCCTTTGCCCTCCATCTGCCAACCTTCCTGCTGTCTGAAGCCCACATCATCAGGAGTCCACTCTTACAGGCGGAGGATGGCTCAGAAACCCCTTTAGTAAGGTCTGTTCAGACACAAATCTCTGTTTTTCTTCAGAATGATGATGTCTGTCCCTTTCTCTTTGTTCTTGCAAGGAAACATAGCCACATAGGCTATTGCAGCACCTCTATCCAGGTAGATCCCCAAGCATGATGTTTTTCACTGGTTGAGTGTTAGGCTTTTTTTTTTGTCATCTCACTCTCACCTTTTAAATCAGTTGATACCCAAAGCAAAACAGATCATTCATACAAATGGATGTTTACAATGAACGGGCATAATTTTTTTAAACACAGCGATTGCCAGAGACTGCTGAGTGGTGCACCAGATATGGAAGTTTTTCACAGCTTTCTAGCTAATGATTTGTAGACGTTGGCAAATACTGAATTTTTAAATTAGAATTGCTATAGTTCAAAAGAGACAGATGGCTTTATTTATGAAAAGGGATTTAAGGACCACACACAAAAGACTCCTCAGAAAGACAATGTGTTGTCGGAGACCATATATCTTAAAATGTGATGTTTAAAACAGTTCACATTTCAATTCCCCTTTTCCTCATTGCCAGCCAAATCTAATGCAGTTGCTTTTTAAATCCAGGAATATTTGTGCCCCGATAAAAACAAACAGAAAATAAGAGGAAACTTTGAGAGGTCACCTTCTGAGAGCTGGAAATGTTGCAGAATTCACCTTGGGCCTGATTCAAAACCCTTTGAAGCCATTTCTGTTAATACCAGCATGCTTTTCTTTCTTATTATCTCTTCCATTCATTTTCTTATTGTCTTATTCATTCATTCATTCTCATCTTATTATCTTACTCATTCATTCATTCTCATCTTATTATCTCATTCATTCAGTCAGTCACCCAACATCTGAAACTTTGGAGACTAAAGTTGAGTGATTGATACTTTGAATTGCTTCCAGGTTCTTCTTCTGCAACATTCCAGGTATCTGGAGCACAGAATTCCATGGTAGAAAGTCTGCAACAACAATTTGCCAGTGTTGTATTGAGCCATCACTTTAAAATAGAAATTTGGTCATAGGTTTAGATGGCCCAGAGTTCCTGAGATTCTAGTTGCTGTTCTTCAGCAGAACTCAAAGCAGTAATGGGTGACAATATGTGTTGTTGGGAGCAGAGGAGGAATAAAGCCATTCTCATTCAGAAGAAGCCACGCAGCAATCTATCACCCCGGAGAGATCAGACGCTGGTACGGAACGGCGCAGACACTGACAGCTTGTTCATTCCTCTGCAAAACATCCGGAGCTGCACCAGGCTGGACAGATTCAAATGGGAAACAGCCCCACTAGAGACACTGCTATGAAAGCTGCTTCCATGTGGAGAGATGGGGGATGTGGTTGTACAATGATGGGCAGCAGTATAAAACCTGTGCTTGATTTCAAATGAGGATTGAATCGTAACCCATAGTGGCACATAGCTGTATGTGCTCTGCAGGGATGAACTCCTCATAGGGGAAGATATTCCTCTTCTGCTGTTGTTATTTTCTTTTCCAGCTTTAAGAACAACTCCAACAATGTCTTTCCTGTCACCACAGCATATGTCTCCTCTGCTCTGCTGTTATCTGAACTGAATACAGAATGGAAGCAATTTCCAGGAAGCACAGCAAATATTAAGACACGTAGAAGTGTGGGGCACAGGGAAAAAATATCCCAGCAGTTACTTGGCTCTCCTGCATATGCATCAGGCTCGGACTGCTTCAAACAAGGAGGCCAGTTCTGAACTTTAACCAATTATACGAGGTGAGTCGTTTGTCTTGGAGCTCTCATGTGTCAGCGTTACTTTTACATGTGCTCATTTTGGTGCCTACATCTCCTGGAAAGCTGGGCATCCTGCACTGGTGCATCCATGCATCGGGGTCTCTGGCACTCATGGTGCCATTTGTGGCTATCTGAACAACAAAGATCAGTTGTGTAAATTATCTTTGGTTCTCTAAAGCAGGAGAGGAACACTGAGGTAGTGGTGCGAGTCCTGAGGAGGACACTAAGGTAGTCAGGAAGTTTTGAAATCTTCATCTGTTGAGACATCCAAACCTCAACAAGTCCCCGAGCAACACGCGCTGATTTGACGTGCTTTGGGCAGGGGGCTGGACCAGAGACCTCCAGAGCTCCCTTCCAGTCTGTGTCGATGTGAAATGCAGCATATGTCAGTAGCTGAATTTTTGCCAGACCACTGTCTTGAACAGAATACACCAACACAAGAAAAGCTGCTGCAATTCTGCCGGTAGCCTCTTCTAGCAAAGGAGGGATTATTTTCTCATCCTAGCCCCATGCATTCCTGTCAGCCCAGCACAGAACTACCTTAAGCCAGCAGTTCTGCAGCAAAAGAAAGCATGTGTGGAGCAGAGACTGGAGGTTCTGTGTCTCCTAATAGCAAAGGAGCTATCAACGTTCTCCTGGTGACATCTGTGCAACCAGGAGGAGGTGGTGGCTACCACTACACATTCACTCAGAAACTTTGGTGCCCATTGCATGTAGATGCATATTCTTCAAGCTCTGGTTGCTACTGGAGCTGCCATCCACAGGCAGGGCCTGAGACCAAGCAAACATCTGGTTCCCGTTTTTAAAGAGCTTATTCTCTTGGGCTTTCCAGCTGCTCCAGTAGCATTTGCATTTGTGGGTTCGAGCTGGAAGATCTTCATTCCCAAACTCCTGCTGCTCCTATAGTTGCCATGGGGGAAGAGTTATAGATGGTGACAGACGGACATACCCATAGTGTCTGCTGCTAATTAAAGAGCATTTCAGAAGTCCTGGGCTGAAAAGGAAAGGTCTGTTGTGGTTGACACTCTAATCTTTAAGTAAAGCATAAATATGAGCTCTTGCTGCTTTAATGTGAAGACCAATACCACTGCTGGCACTAAACGTAGCTAGGGATGAAGGCAGTAATAAATTGCAGGAGAATAGTGTAACACAGTTTAATTTCCAGCAAAACATGGGGGGGGGGGGGGGGAATCTTATTTGTTTCAGGATTATGAAATTGCAGTGTGTTTTGCTTTTTAAACCAAGATTCCAGCAGAAGAGGATAAATGAAGATAAGTGGCTGACTCAGGCATTCTGAAATTATCACTGAAGCTTTCTCTTCCAGCCTGTCGTTGCTCTGTAGCAAGGAAAAAATGGAAGTATTAAGTGAGGATGCCATTGAAACAAACTGTGCAGTTATAAGGGCTAAAATCCAGCTTGGTTTTATTGGCCCTTAGGCATTTTCATTTTGCTACTCATTTCTCATTATATAAGACATAGCTTTCCAGAGAGAGAGAAAACAGACACGTGGAGAACCTCCTGACCAGTGTGTAGTTTATAGACTTTGGACATGCCTTACTATGCTACATGGGTTTATTATACAAATATATATAAATAATATAATAATATCTGAGATTTATATAACATCTTTCTATTCCCAGAGATTCCAAAGCACTTGGAAAACAGCAGGACTTAATTGTCTTCTCACTTTGCTTTTATGCACCCCTGACTTCAGGGGGATTACTCTTGATTTACACTAAAATTATACAAGAATTGGTTATCTTCCCTCTGGACGCCAGCTAAGAGGAAGCACAGCAATTATGGAAGATCACTTAGAAGCATGATAAGCCATTTAGGACAGAGAGTGAAAATAAGGGGGTTTTGGCCTAGCAGAAAAGAAGGTGCTATAGATAAGCAGAATATTCTAAGCCACCACTGGGATTTCGTTAGGACTGTGGCTCAGAATCATTTTGATCAAAGCATCTCTTAGTCTTAAGTGGCCAACCTTGAGTTGGTTGGGAGCGAGAGCACTTTTGCCACATACTGGAGTAACAGTTTGGTGCTCGCAGTTGCTCACCAGTCATCATCTCAGATTCGTGGGGTTTGACTGCAATTGTCCCTCCCCTTGCGGGTCATGCCCATGTGGGGCTTGAAGATAAAGTTCATTTCTAGCAAAAGGCAAGCCCCTCTGGAAAGTCTTTGAAAACAATATTACTCTTTTTTTCATTACTCTATGAAGTAAGGAGCTACTCTAAAAGGTGTAGTGATCAATGTCCTATACATATTGCACTGCTCAGAACAATCTCCTCAGCTGGCAAATGAACATATTTTTATCAAAACATTTTTTAAGAGCAGATTTCCATTATTGCAAAAGCTGATGCTTTAAAAATCTACGCCAAACTATCCAATCCATGAATAATTATTCATTAGAAATCAGAATATTCTGATGTTTCAAAATGTCTTACTGTTTTGAAGTTTCCCTTAAAATGTGGAGGGCATTTTTCTTTTTTTCTTTCTTTTTTTTTTTTTTTCCCTCCATCTTCTTCTGCTTGATCTTGTAAGTGGTACAGTGCAAATAGCATTCCACCAAAACCAAAATGTGGTGGGGAATATAATTGTTCCTTCATATTGTTTAGATTTTCAGGCTTCCTAAGTATTAAATGTTTTTGTTTTGATTACAAATACTTTTATTTTTTAATTCCTAAAAGTCCATAATTGTGTCTCTAACGTGGAAATGCTATGGACGTTCTTCTGTTTTGATGTTTGACCTTCAGAGCCAGGAGGAACTAATTCCTTCCCACTCTACCAGCTCAACTGTGGCTGAGGCACAATAAAAGAAAGGGAGAAGTGCTCACAGCTAAAGGGGGTTTGGTGAGACCACCCCCCTCTTCCTGCTGTGCTGTAGGGCCGGGGCTTTGCCTTCTGAACCCTCCAGACTTCGGCTGATGAGCAGAACAGAGTGAGGATGAGCTGCAAGTCTCAGGGTCTCCAGCTGATCTCCAGGTTGCCTGCAGCATCCCCTCGGGTCAGCTGTGTGGTGTTTTGGTTTTCCAGAGACAGAAATGTAGGCAGAGTGACAAAAAGAGTTGGAAATGGGGCAGAGCTGCTGAGGGCAAACGGGGTACCGGTGTTCCCGTGGGAAGCTCCTGCATTCCCTCGCTTGGGTGGGTTCTTGTGCTCAGAAGTGTTTGTCTCTCAGAGCTGTAATTCATTCTTAAGCTTAGTTTAGTGCAGGTGCAAACTTCAGAGAAGCTTTTTTTTTTTTTTTTTTTTTTTTTGCTATTAATAAAGGACATTGGTGCTTACGGGGCCACCAGGGCTGGACCTGCCCCCTCCCCTGCAGAGAGCTGTTCTCATTTGCTGCATACACAAAACCTTCTGAGCTGGGCTCTGTTAGCTGTGTCTGGGATCACCTCGTGTGTCCACATGGGGAGAGCAGTGACTTCAGTTACCGCAGCATCCGTGGGTTTGGCAGTGCCAGTGCCTTAAGGTGTCCCAGATGACAACCTGAGGCAAACCTCCCTGGGCTCCAGGTGGCTAGGATCCACTGAGCTTGGTGGGAGGAACTAGAGACTAAAACTCAAATTGCAGATACAAAATATGGAATAGGCTGAGGAATCCACAACTGTCTGTGATAGTGCGGGAAAGACACAGGTTGAGGAATCTTGAGCGTATGACACATCCCCTTAAACTGCAGAGAATGAAATATATGCCCTACCCCATGAAAAGATTGTTGGCTCCATCCAAGATAACACAGTGGGAGACGTGTTAGGTTTTTCTTGTGTGCTGGGTAGCCCTTTGCATCTGAAGAGCTTCCCCCTCTCTACCCAACCCCTGCTTTTGCTGTAAGGCCCCAGGTCTTGAAGCAATTTTGTCCAGGCAGCCATTAAGTCCAGCAAAGAAACAGGAGAGGGGAGATTGCATCTTCTCTGAGGAGATTACTAACGACCTGCAAAGTTTACAGCACAAAAAATGAGAGCGCGTGGGTGAGGGCAAAGTGCACTGGCTATTTCAAAAATATTCTTGTTTGTTCTAAAGGCTGAAGTGGTGCTTTAGAGAGAAATAAAACAAGGATGAGGAAGCAGTAATAAACCAGGACTGTTGTGCAAGTGAACAGTAGCCTTCCCAAGGGAGCACTTAGAAGGCTGACTGATGCATGCTGGCACTCCTCATCACTCGGTGCTACCAGCCGGTGTAATAAAAGTGGCCTTGTAATGGCTGGACAGGAGCTCCTAGCTGGGGTAATGACTGCACTCCTTCAGCTCTCCTGGGAGAAGATTTGCCTTGGACCTGGTAGTGTCTTGGTCTAAGGCTGTGTCTTCCTGCACGCTGTTTATTGATCTGCAAGGAGAAGACTCCAGTCAGGGTACCGAGGGGCGTTTCTCACTGCCAGCTGGTTGGCTGGCACGGGGCAAGGGGTAAATATGAAGAGCAGAAAGAGGCTTTAATGAGTGCTTCACCCTTGAAATGGGATGGTTCTTCACAAATGACAGGGATGCTCATCTCTGCTCAGTAATTCTTGAGCCTCTGGCCTCACGCTGTTTTGTGTCAGGTGTGTTCAGAGGTGAGTTCTTGCAAATGGCCTGGGAACAAAATGGGCTACAATAGCATCCTTGAAAAGAAATTCAGCTTGGAGGTAGTATTAAATACAAACTGAACTTGCTCTTAGGAAGCATTTACATGTGAATTCTGCCAAAATTTCTTTCAAGGCACAATAAAGAGAGAGCCTGATCTCTTTGTGTGGTGAACGCCATTGTTAAAAGAAATGGTTAGACATAAATATATTGAACTGCTGCTTTACTTGAACATACCTGCTTTCAGTGAGTATCAAATCAAACTGGCTTGCTCCAGGCAACCCAGCCTCACGTGTATTTCACATAGCTGGGAAAGGTACGTTTGTTATAATCTTGCTCAGAGCTCTTATTTTCTCATCACAGAAATGACCTAGAACGGGAAAGAAATCGTGACATCTAGAGCCTGCGTGAGAGCTGTCTTCAAACCCCAAGGAAGCCCCTGCTCTGGCATCCACTTCAAACCAGTTCTCTGATGCTGAGATCATGCCCAGGTAGGTGTGTCTCTCCCTCTTCATTAATTGCTGGAGGTGAGTTAAACAAACTGTTTAAGTGCCTTATGTGAGATGCCTCTGTGCCCTGGGGAGGTCTTGATGGCTTTCCTGGGCTTTTGCCCAAGCCCTTAGAAAACAAATACAACATCCCAGAATGATATGTTCACTGTTGCCTTTTCCTGACAATAGCAATAGGTGTTTTGTGTATAGGGGAAAAAATATTTCCCTGTTATTCCTACACATTGGATTGAAATCCTGGGGTTTCTTTAGCCATTATGGAACATTACCTCCAGATCTGAGTGACCCACCTAAGGCTGTACCAGGTCATGTTGTAAAAGGAGGTCCAGAAATTCCCATAAGCAATGCTCTAAGCAGAAGGAAAGTGTTGGGTTTTTTTCTTCTTTTTTTTTAGAGATACATTGGTGTTCTGCAATAACACCAGCATACAGAGTTGTAGGGATGCTTCTAATTAACTTCTTGGATGGTCTTTATCAATATCAATATGCTCCTCTTGGTGGAGGTGCTTTGGCTGGAATTCAAAGCTAGGATTTTTCAGGAGCGAACAGTAATTTCTGATGCCTTAAAGTTAAAAAACAAATCCAAGAATGATAGAATCATTAAGGTTGGAAATGACCTTCAAGATCATCGAGTCCAATGGTCTACTAAATAGGATCAGGACACTAAACCATGCCCTGAGGTGCCACATCCAGATGTTTTTTGAACCCCTCCAGGGATGGTGATTCCACCCCCTCCCTGGGCAGCCTGTCCCAAGCCCTCACCACTCTCTCAGTAAAAAATTTTTCCTAATATTCAACCCAAATCTCCCCTGGTGCAACTTAAGCCCATTTCCTCTTGTGCTGTCACTGGTTACCTGGGAGAAGAGACCAACACCCAGCTCACTACAACATCCTTTCACATAGTTGTAGAGAGCAAAGAAGTAGCAAACCTAAATCTTTCTCCTCCCCTTAAATCTTTCTCCTCCTCACAGAGGACAGAATACTCCCTTTTTTACAAGTTCCCATTAATTATCATTGCTAAAATCATTATCAGTAAAACAGCTGGGGAGTTCACATGTTTTTCACTCCCCTTGTCTTGCATCCAGGTTGAAGAGGGCATGGATGGAACATCTCCTCTTTATTACTTGAGCCTACAGAGAATTAAAACAAATTTTTTTGATCAAGTAATTTTGTAGTATAGAAATTACAATGCTCCTCCTGAAATAATATTATAAGCGTAATTAAAATAACTCCCAGAAGAAGAGAGTCAGCAGTTTAGGAAAAAAAAAATCAACCTTATGTAAACGATAATATGAAAAGGCACGACAGAGACTTGCCCATACTTTATTTTGTGTTGTCTTGGTAGTACTTTTGCTTGTAGAAAAAAAGATTCTGTAAAACACCACTGCTTCACTTGGGTGCTACACGACTATGCTTTCAATAGTTGAGCATTCAACTGTTTGAGTAGTTGAAGGAAGAAGAATTTCGGCCATTGCTCCTCTGGCATCATTTATCACCACTGCTCACCAGTAAAGCCGAAGGATGTTCCGCTGTGTCTCGGAGAACGCAGATCCTGGGCCTGCTTATGGTGCTGCCCAGGGGCTCGGGCACGTCTGGGCTCTCCTGCAGGCACTCTGGGGCACGGGGAGCAAAGCCAGACTGAGATCCTGGGGGAGTACTTTTGTTCTCTGAACCTGAAAGCAAAAGTGACTCTGGAGTAGGATTTATTATCTAGGCTTATATAGTTTCAATTGGATGGATAAGGGATGAAAGATGTTGTGGGTTTGGGTTTTTTTAACTCAGGAAAACTTTTGTGACTTAAACTTTGTGACCAGTAAATCCCTTGCAGAAATGAACTTTGCTCAACCTGCCTTCAACTACATGAAACCGATATAATGTAACGGCTCTGCCAATTTATTCATACATCTGATATTTCCTAATGTGCTTTGATTTATTGGCTTTCTCATATCACAGTAAAACTGTATTTTTATATACTTTATTTCCTCCACAATCCCTCACACGCACAGCTCCTGCTGGGCCTTCACAAATCAATCTTGGATATTTTTTTTCCTTGCGTCTTGCCCAAGCAGAGAGCACCATCCATCTCATTTTGAATTGGTTATGCTCCAGCTTTCTGCTTTTCCTTTTTCTCTTTCCCTCTCCCCATCCCACTGCGCTTCCCGGTGTGCTCACGCCGATGTGTCTCTAATGCAGGGATGGACCCCTGAGCATCCATGGTACAGTCCCTTAATAAAGCACATGCTCGTTGGATTCTCTTCTCTGATTGGTTTTTGGTTTTTTAGTTGTTTTTTCTGTATCTGGCAGGAAAAGCCTGAGCAACAAAGAAAAGAGCTGTCACCTTTCCACTCAGCAGGGCAATTTACTTGACTGCAGCCAATCTCAGAGACAATCTTACAACAGGAGAAATTAGTCCTGCTGTCTGACACCCCAGTCCAAGCTGGACTCCCACCAGGGTGAGATAGGCATCATTCAAGCCTACTGGTTTGTGGTTAGAAGGTCCACGTGTTAAACTTCCAGGGCCCTATGCAGGGAGTGACATCGACTGTGCTGCCTTGTCTTTTTTTGGGGTGCCAAACCTACTATTTGTTTAAATTTGTGTGTCCAGGACTTAGACAGTGATGCATGTTTCAGAGGATGCTCGGAAGAAATCACAACTTGACTGGAGTGCTGAAGATAGATTTAAATTTAGATGTCATTTTCTCTTCTTGCTTGTATAAAATCTAAGGGATGACAATATCTAGAAAACTGGCCTTGCTGTCCTTTGCTGCTGCTGTTGTTTTCAAAGATTTTGGTTGTTGCACATGCCTACAGACACCCAAACCAGGTAATGGACACTGAAAGCCCCATTCTGGATGTCCTAGGGATGGAGGAAGGATATATAGAGGCAGCAGTAAAAGCTTTAATTTTGTAAACCGTGGTTGAAAGCTGGATTCAAAAATTGGTTTAATGGAAGGATTTGGATGCTGGATAACATTTTCCAAGCCCTTTTAGGTGCACTAACTGAGAAAGGGATAATCAAATTTAAATGACTGCTTAATTCACTGGAAACCATACGATCCACCACTGTGACAGCTCTTTTAAGTGGCTGGGTCCATTATCCCAAACAGTTTGGGACCACTGGTGTACGGAGCAGTGCAGAGCCCAGGCAGCGACAGCCAGCAAGGCTATTTCCCAAAGCTGCTGGAATTTCTATTATCACTGGATTTTAAACTACTTACAAACATACTGTTAATCTGCTCCCAAATCCATCTATGTTTTAGGATCAAGATAAGTGCATTTGAATGCAAATGTGGGTTATGCATTGCAAATGGCTGTAATGAAAACGAGGCTGCCTCCTTAAAAGCATTGGCGTTGCCAAAAGCATATAGGCTAATAGAACTGGTTCCCAGAGCATGCGGCATCGCGGGTTTGCTTTCAGAACTAGACGCTCATCAAGGAATGTGCAACAATACATAAAATAGAGGAAAGTACAGTGAAAAGGGAATAGAAAAGGCAATAAAGCTGAGATGAAAAGCAAGAGGGAGAGAGAGCAAATGGAGAGGGAAAGAGGATGATACAAGAATCAGCAGATTAAACTTGCATTTGGTCACAAAAGGAGAAAGAACTATGTTGGTGCAGTGTAGATACAGCAACATACATATATATATATATATATATATGTAAAGAAAATAAGGGTGAGAGAGAGGGTTTTAAGCTAACAGTGGTTTGGAATGAAAATTCCTAGGCCAGTCCTGTCCCAGATCTGATCCTAAATTGAGTGCAATGGATAGGATTTCCCTGCAGCATTTCCAGGCAGAAAGATCTGTCCCTGGGGTGCTGCACAATGAACTGTGGCTGCATTGGGAACTTGATCCTCTTCTTAATCTCGTGGCTGATGCCACATCTGAAATGTGAACGTGAAGAAAAAGAATGAATACCCTCCCCATTCTGTGTCATATCTGTCCCCTCACCCTGAAATCCAGCATGAATCAACTTGACATGAAGTGAACTGGGGTCTTTATAGGAAAAACAGGAGAGAACTGATGTCATCACTGGTGAGCAGGACTGAAAATTCAAGGAAGTGTGCTTTGGCCCTTTAGAAGTCCAAACAGGAAGAAGCTGGAGTATCTTTTCCCACTTGCATAGTGTGGTATCTTGGTTTTGGCTGGAATAAAGTTAAATTTCTTCTTAGTAGCTGGTACAGTGCTAGGTTTGGAAATTAATATGAGAATAATGTTGGTAACACACTGATGGTGTAGTTGTTGCTCAGTACTGTTTATACTATGTCAAGGACTGTTCAGCTTCTCGTGCTGCCCTGCAGCAGAGGCTGGGAGGGGACATGGCCAGGACAGCTGACCTAAATGAGCCAAAGGAGTGTTCCATACTACATGACATTGTGCCCAGTATAAACTGGGGGACTTGGCCCATGGCTCAGGAATTAGGTGAGCATCAGTCAGCGGATGGTGAGCAATTGCATTGTGCATCACTTGTTTTTTTGTCCTATTATTAACATGAATATTATTATTTTTCCTTCCTTTACTGTCCTCTTGAACTGTCTTTATCTCAACTCACAAGTGTTACTTTTTTTTTTCCCAATTCTCTCCCCCATCCCACTGCAGGGAAAGCGAGTGAGTGGCTGTGTGGGGTTAAACCGTGACACACAGACAGTAATTATCCAGTCACTGTAATGCTGTGTAAGCAGCATTAAAGGAAATACCATTTAATTCTGACCTGATCAGGTGCCAGGGTGGTGAGCACAGCAGGTATCCCAAGTTTCTCCTTTTGTTGTTTGTCACTGTGTGACAGAGGTAGACTGTTTCCAACATGCTGCCCTCTGGAACTCCATCTCCGATGGCTCTCTTGATCCCTTGCTCTGCCTCTCCATGGTCCACTGTATCTTCTTGAGGCTTTTGGCCTTGCCTGCTAAAAGCATTAGGCTGTGATGCAGCAGTGAGCTCGGGGTGGAGCAGCACAGTGGAGCTTTAGCAAGACTTCCTGAACTTTAATGATTGATTACGTCCTTGCCTGTGGCTGGCAGGGATGGACCTGAAGACTCAGCTGATAATTCTCAGCCATGTCTTCACTGATCACTAATTCCCTCCACCGATCAGTTTTGTGGTCCATGCCTTCAGTATTGTTCCATATAAAATGGATGGAAGGTAAATGGGTGTAAAAAAATGGGCCCGTGCACCTGATGAGGCTGTGCAGAAACCCATGTTCTGTTCTCAAATGATTGGCATGGACGTAATCAAATAACTTTCTGCCTCTCTGCCTTGGTGCACCCATCTGTAACTGAGGGCTGTGAGGAATTGCTCTAACATGCTGCTGGATCCTTGGCCATGAGAAGGGACCCTCAGCAGGGGGGCTGGAACTAGATGATAATGTCTCTTCCAACCCAAACCATTCTATGATTCAGGGAAGCATAACTGACATTATGAAGTTCCCAATAAACTGGCTTTGGGGACAGGCTGGTATAAAACACATTTGTGTGAGCCTGGTACTAGATTGGCATTTAAACCTGGGTGGTTTCCCATGGACTGGTGCACTGCAGGTTGAGCAGAGGGCTCTGCAGGGTCCCAGTGGTTAAAGGTCAGTGGTGGTAGCAGCAGACTTTTATGTCTTCCCTTGGCTTCAATGATGATATATTTTAAGGACTTTTTTGCTTTGTATGTCTGTAAAAGGTGGAAGCAGTAGAAACACGCAACCCTGTCTTTCGTGTCTGGCCGACCTGCTTAGGTCAACTGGGAGAAGGAAGATGCAGAGCTGGGGGTGGGAGGGCAGCGAGGTCCCCTCCTAATCCTGCCCTTTCTGCTCTCTTCACTTGGACAGCAGGACACGACAGGGCAGTAGGTTATTATAGCTGGCAGCTTGCAGAGCTATAGCAAATTGCAGTAAGCAAAAGGATCAGAGTTAGATGGTGACAGATATTTGGACAGCTGAGCTGAATGCTGCTCTGTGCAGTCCAGCAGTCATTTGCTTAAAGACACCTCAGCAGTGGATGCATGCAGGGGCTTGACAAAACCATCACCACCAGCAAAAAAGGAAAGCCACCATCAAACAGCTGTAACAGCTGTGCCCTGGACCGTGCTGTGTGTCTCTGCCCCCAAGCTGGACTGATCCTTCTCCCTCCAGCTGGATGGAGACAAACCGAATCCTGGATGCCTTTGCAGGAGGCTTGATGCAATCTTGCTGCTTCTCTGTGCCAGGTTAGTGTCAAATCAGTCTTAGTGGATTACACTGGCTTAATAAATGCAATCCCATTTCCTTCAGCTCCAAGGCTACAACCCAGTTATTGAGAGCAACTTCTGTAGCTCAGGATGGAAACATTTTACTGGCGCTGGGGGTCATAGTCTTGTCCCTGCTATCATTCAGCCTGGGCTTCTCAAGCAAGGCTGCTTTGACAACTGGTGGCCGGTGCAGCAGTGAGGCTCCTGCAGACAGATGCTCTGGCCTTGCATCTTCCACTCAGTGCCTCCCTCTGCTCCCTGTCATGTACCGGGAGCAGGGAGTGAGCAGCCAGCACTGCCTTTCCAAGGTCAGTGCCAGGGAACAGATGCTCAGGCTGTTTGTTGTAAGACACTGAACCCGCCTTCAGCCCCCTCAGTCAGCTCAGGGAGTTAGGGCATTTCCAGTCCCTTTCATTTTTCTTTGGTTTTTTTCTTTTTCCCTAAAGGTGAGTAGGTGGAAGTTGGTGACAACAGCAAGAATAGACCTGGCTGTCCTGTTTATCCTGCTCCCAGGATATTCTGTCCCTTCCAGCACTGAGTTACCTGTAAACTGACTGATGGAGACTGCACACAGCTTATTCCAAAGAGTTTGCCTTAAAATACCGATTACTGGATGGTAAAATGACAGAGGTTTCTACCCATTTCTTTTCAGGCCCTTTGCAGTCTAGAGGACACAGCTGGAAAACTTTGTCTGGACCATAGTGCTGTGGACTGAGAAGTGCAGCAGGTTAGTGAGGAGGGGAAAGAGAGCTCCAGGTCTCCCTTCTGCTCTGTCGTGAGCCACTAGCCCAGCCTGCTCAGTGCCTGGGGAAGCAGAAAGCTGTGCTCTTGAGTCCACTCCTGCAGGGTCAGAAATCCTGGCAGGAGGTGATCTCAGCTGATACCAGTTTTCTGCTCCGATGGTTTTCCTTGTATACCCATTACCAAGGATGGAGATGGATTCTTTCTTCTAAGAGCTTTATGTCCCCCATCCATGTTGAGATTTTTGGGTCTGACACTCCTTGGTTTCCACATGTCCAAAAGACATTAAAAGCAACATGGGGAGTGCAGGAGGAGGGATAGAACTTGATTGTATTTCTTTCTTCTTATTGTCAATTAAACAGGATTTATGTCTTATTTCTCTGTTCTGTAATTACCCCCTGGGATTTATTTCAGATAACTCAAGAAAACAATATACCTCCAGAACTTCCTGGCTGCTGAGAAGAGTTATTGCTGTACCTCCTCATTGTCTCGCCAAAGCCAACTCCCTTCATTACTTGCTTTACTTTCCTGAAGCAGAAAAGGGTATCCATTGTAATTTTGTTCCCTTTCAGGAGGGTACATAGAAAAATGGCCCTGGACATGTCAGGTACAGTGATCCTCTAGGACAAATTTAATCACAGAGCACAGAAGAGTATTAATTAACCCCTGTGCACCTCACGCTGTGAGAGCTCTCCGGTGCTCGCCTGCAGAGTTAGATGTGGCAGCAGAGGAGCTGCTGTCATTAGTGATGAGTGAAGGCCAACCTGTTATTCTGATGAAACACTCTCTAATGATGGTCTGATGCTATGGGGGTTTTTATTTTGTTTTTGTTTCAGTAACAAAAAAAAAAAGAAAAGGAGATACTTTATTTTTCTACCTACACTTCGATACATGTTGATTGACTGGCACTTTAAGAGGGTATGGGGTTGCTTGAATTTTTTCAAAGCTGGGGGTAGGAAAGGGATTTGTTTGCATTTGAAGGAGGCCTTGTCAAAAAAAAAAAAAAGAGAGAGAAATATTGACATAATTTAGGTAACACACACTGTAAACAAGCTGCTAGGTTTTTCTTATCATAATTTACATCCATTCCTCTGCAGAGTGCAGCCCATGTATTTCTCCTCCTCTGCGACAAAGCCAATCATTCTGACTTGTCTGAGTTTTCTTGCACATATTTCTGCCATATTTGCCCTGAACTTTGGGTTTGATGAGACCCCATATCAAGTCAAGCTCTTCTGAAATCACCAAGGGTTTAATACAAGATAACAAATTGGCTTGTTTTATTCATATGTAGCTTTGCTTCATGCATCTCAGCCTGAGTTTGCAGACAGGTTTGCTTCCAGCATGGTTATTGGGGACTGCAGGTTAGCTCAAGGTCATGCTCTATACTGATAGAGAAGCCAACCCACGCTAGAAGAACAGACACACTGAGAACGTGTAGCTTCTTCCTACAAAGACAGGCAAGTGATTCTGCCTGCAGCCATCCCACCCATGAAAGACCATTACAGAATCACAGCATCGTAGGGGTTGGAAGGGACCTCTGGAGATCATCTCATCTAACCCCCCTGCTAAAGCAGGGTCAGCTAGGGCAAGTTGTAGAGGAATGTGTCCAGGTGGATTTTGAAAGTCACCAGAGGAGACTCCACAGCCTCTCTGGGCAGCCTGGTCCAGGCTATGGAACCTTCTCAGCAAAGAAGCTTTTCCTGATATAGAGGTGGAACTTCCCAGGTTCCAGTTTGTTCCCATTGCCCCTTGTCCTGTCATTGAGCACCACTGAAAAGAGACTGTATAAACATTGATAACATCTCCTCTCAGCATTCTCTTCTCCAGGCTGATTAGGTGATCATTAGTGAAAATGATTCAACAGTCACTTCATGTAGGGCCATCCAGACATAAGAGCAACTCACACTGCTCAGTTGGGTGACATCTGGACACTCTCATGTGTTAAGCATGTCGGCCCAGGGGGACACTTAGGCCACAACACCTTGTACAGGACCTAGGTTTGTCCCGTTGATTCATCCATCCCTTTAAACAGCAGATGGCTGTGTTGGTCCCAAGGCAGGACTGGCACATGTACTTCTTGCTACTGATGCTGAATTGGTCCTAAGGGAAGAGAAGACCTGTTCCAAGGAGCATCCTTGGAAGAGGCAGTAGAACAAGTTGCCTTTAGGTCCAGTGTCCTGCTGCTCAGCAGAAGTACTTCTGTCAAAGGCAGGCTGCAAGGAACTGCTGTGTGTGTAAACCACCCCCCGACACCTCCTGCCTCGCTTGCCAGCAGTCATCACTTACAGTGCATCTCAATTCTCAGCTTACTTTGCCACAGCTTGCGTGGGAAAAGCATGCTATAAACCCAACTATTTTTCTCAATGGTGGCTTTCTATAACAATCTGGCCCTAAACAGGTCCTCCCCAAGGGTTGTTTGCCCAGGCAGTAGGTCATGAGTCCCTCAAGGCTGTGCTGACCCTTCCTCATGGCGAGCCTCGTTATTTGACTTCTCCTTTCATGGTTATTCTTCTTTTGTGGCAGTCCCATATTTTGCTCTCTTTACGTCTTCATGCTGCTGTGTTCTTCCATGTTTTAGAAAGCCATGATCCCATTCCAGGGGGCAGAGGAAAATGTAGATGTCTGTGAAGCAAAGAGCTTTACCTTTGTCAGTGCTTGGGGGGGGGGGGTTAAAGCAGTGAGGCAGGATGAGGTTTTTGTATTCATTGCAAGCTTGGGGGGTGGGAGTGCCATCTTTTCTGGCTCTGCTGTTTATTTCTATCAGATGAGCAGCTCTAAAATAGAGTAAGCAAACAAAGTTACTGTTGCTGTTCAAAAATGCTAGAAATCAGTGCAGTTCTTGTTAAAGACAGAAGATGATGCCCATACTTGTTTACCATTCTGAATGGGGCTTCATTCAGAACTTCCTCGAACAAAAAGTGCTGTTTGCTTATTAAAAATAACCGACTAGCTTGAAAGGTACCTGGGAGCAGCTGGAGAGAGAGAACAAACATTGTTTTTATTATTATTTCTTTAATTATTTTTTTTTTCATTATTTCCAAGTGAAAGCGGAAGGTCCAGACTGGAGCTCTGGCATGTATCTGTTGAAGTCAAAGCGTGCTCAGACCACAACTGAGATTGCAAACACCACATTCGTGAGATCCTTCTGCTGTCACCACTGAGACGTTGTAATGTTAAGGCTTGTTCCTGAAAGTGCTTTTGCCGAGGAGCTTCAGGCTTGTTCTTTTCCTACCAGTGTCAATGAGGTAATAAGTTCTTCTGGTTTTTCACCTTCCACCTTTTTTTTTTCAGTGTACCTCTAAGTAACCATCAGGCTTTCTGGAGAAAAAGAAGTCAGTCATTAGTATGAATAATATGCTGCCAGTTTTCAAGTTCCCTTTTAAGCCACTGCCTTATACTTTCTTTCACGTGGTAACTCCTGAGCCAAATTCAATAGGGTCAGGAGCTCTGTACAATGAAACTGTGCCCAGTAAATGGGACCAGAACGAGTGTGCCTCACAGTCTGTATTGCAAACCAACGGGGAAGCTGACACTCTGAATTGAACTCTTTGCTGAATGCTGAATCTTCAGTGGATTGCGATGTAATTTCTCGCCTTTGAGAAAACCCTTTCTTTCAAAGAGAGGTGAAAGATGGTATAGTTTCCTCCAAGTAATCAGCTCTGGAAAGTAGATTCCCAAGTGCACACCACTTGTATTTCAACGCGAATTTGATCGGTAAACAAAAATTGGGCAAAAATAGGTAAAGGTTTTCAGAAGTCGGGCGCATTTGTCCCAGATTCATCCAGTCGTGGGCAAGGGCTCCTCAAGCAGGTCGGGTGAGTGCCTGGAAAGCTGGTAGCTAGAAACAAGAAACATCACTCGGCAGCCTCTTCCCATGTTTCCGTCCTCAGGTCTATCTGCTGTGAAAATTGCCTCTGTTGCCTTGACATTTGCCTTACTGTATAAACAGAAGCATTCAAGTTTCTATCTTCACTCCCTGTGTCATTCAGACCTGCAGAGTGCAGGAATGAGCAGGAAGGATAAACCTCTGTCTGATGCTGGGTAGCTTAGGAACTGCTGAGGAAAGTCATCTGCTCTGCCACCGACTGCTTTACGTGCTGTGGAAGGAGGGTGGGTTTTACTGGACTTGCTTCTTGTTTGCGTTGTGTAGCCAGTCTGGAATTTGGTCTGTGAACGTCGTGGCTTTATGAACAGAGTTGGTGCCCAATGGTGGTGAAGTTTGGGCATAGGGAAGAGTGTAGCCAGTCTGGAATTTGGTCTGTGAACGTCGTGGCTTTATGAACAGAGTTGGTGCCCAATGGTGGTGAAGTTTGGGCATAGGGAAGAGAGCAAAGACGTACCTATGGACAAGAATGTATGAAAGGGTGGAAGTGGAAGGAGGCAGACCTGGGGAGGCAGAGGGAAGCTACAGGGCAGCCAAAGGAGCTGCAGCAGGAGCTGAGCAGCCGCAGGTGGCAAAGGCTGTGCCAGGCATGAGCAGCAGGCAGCTGTAAATCCGGCTGTCACCGCTCCATGGGACACGGATCCAGATGTTGGTCCCTACGTTTCCTAACTGGCGGTAGCATTTCTGAGACTGCAGCAGACTTAGGGCTCCTGAGGGAAAAGAGCACATGTGGGTTTTCCCTTGTGTCTTTGGATTCAGCCAGGATTTTAGGCAACTGGTCCTTTCTTACCTCTGCATCCTGTAGTCTGTTGTCCTTGTTGTTTCTCTTGGGTAGCAGATTGTCACCGAGAGAAACTGGAGCAAATCCTGCCCTTGATTTCCAATCTCATATGGTGGATTCCACTGCTTCATATGTTGGTTGGGTGGTTGATGAAGAACACCAGGAGGAAAAAACAGCAATTTTATCCAGCACAGGCACTCACAGCTGGTATCACAGCTATGTGCTCAAAGCGATGCTGACAGTACTGCTGGAAAGCCATAACATTTACAGTTTCCAGTCACGTGAAGCCCCTCTCAGTTAAAACCACAGTGTCCTTCATCTTCAGAGTTAAACTTCCAGATCTGTGCTTTGAGTAACCCTGTCCCCTGGTCTCTGTACCAGCAGGGAGGTGGTAGCTGCAGTGCGTATGGCGAGGAAATGTATTTGTATGGGTTTGTGTGCTTCAAATATCCCTGCTCTCAGGTAGTTACCAGCATCTTTTGAATCTTTCCAGATTCCCTTCTGCCACCCACATTTAATGTGGACAACAGGATTTCTGAGCCTTGGCTCCCACTTCACATCTTGTCAAATGACTACTCCAGAAGTAAAAAAGGTACAAAATCTCTGTAGCATATTAAATTATTGTTAGCAGGTAGCTCCAAATTAGACTGTGTAGGTAAGCAAAGGACAAGAAAATTTAACACTTTACAGGTTGCCATATAAAAAGGTTGGTCACATTCAACAGGGGAGCAGAAACGCTTCAAAAAGCATTGCAATCATGAAATCCATCACCCTTTCTCCCCTCCAGATTTAGAGAATTTCTCAAAACCTGTTAGTTGCTTCCACATCTTCTCACCCCCCTGCTCTCCCTTCCCCTCTCTCCCATCCCAGCTCAGTGACCTGAACAAGTTAACGTTGCCAGTTAAGAAACAGGGGTGTAAGCAAACATGAAGTAATTCTGTAAGAATCATTGAATGGTTTGGGTGGGAAAGAACCTTTCAAGGTCATCTCACCCAACCTCCCCACAGGGAACAGGGACATCTGCAACTAGAGCAGGGTGCTCAGAGCCCTGTCCAACCTGACCTGGAATGTTTTCAGGGATGGGGAAGCGACCACCTCTCTGGGCAACCTGGGCCAGGGTCTCACTGATATCAGTGTAAAAAATGTCTTCCTTCTCTCCAGTCTAACTCTTCCTCTTTTAGTTTAAAACCATCACCCCTTGTCTGTCCCCAGCTTTCTGACAGGCCCCTCTATGGACTGAAAGGCCCCCAGAAGGTCTCCCCAGAGCCTTCTCCTCTGCAGGCTGAACCCCCCCAGCTCTCCCAGCCTGGCTCCCAGCAGAGGGGTTCCAGCCCTCCCAGCATTGCTGGGGCTCCTCTGGCCCCGCTCCCCCAGGTCCCTGTCTCTGCTGTGCTGAGCACTCCCGAGCTGCCCCAGCACTGCAGGGGGGTCTCTCTCTCTGCCCAGAGCCCTGGGAGCAGAGGGGCAGGGTTCCCCCCTCCCCTGCTGCCCATGGAGCTGCCAGTGCCTGCTGGGCTGTGACATGGATGATATTTTACAGTTTCTTGGATGTACGGTTGGTAGATTTGCAGCATGTAAGATACCTGTTGAATTGCAGAAGACCTGCACCTGTAGTGCCACTGCCATCAGAAGATGCCTGTAGCCATGGGCCTGATGGGGCTCTGCCGTGCCACAGAACCAGATGTTGTATCTGCTACTGGGAGTGCCTGGTGGGCTTGAGAAAACCTTAAACACTTGTGAGAAACAAACAAGTCTGAGAATTGGTGACCTGTTCATAGACAATTTGTAGGTGGTGAAAGGTGAAACTGATTGATCTGTCTGTAGTAAATGATTCATTAATTTACTTTCCTCTTCTCAAACTCTGGTTTGCAGTGAACTTTTGCAAGCAAAACCTCCTTGTATGTGTGCCAGATACTGGGTCTGACGTTGTCAAGGCTGAGGTATTGATCTTCTGCTCATGATATTTGATGAGTCGCAGCTCCAGAGGGTACCACCAGACTGCAAATCCCAACGGCTACAGCCAGCTTGGGTTTCTGCCACCCCACAAGAAGGGTTGGGCAGCACCATCCTGCTGCACAAAGCCCAGGGAAGGGTGGTTACGAACCTCCAGGATTTCTGCCCCAACTTTGTCTGGAGGAGCATGTGGCTACCTGAACCTTGCCACACTGAATTGGTCCAGCCCTTCAGCCCAGGACGGAGGGATTTGTTCACGTGGACAAGTGAATTATTATTACAATTTGCAAGAGGTAAGCTCACTGAATCACACAGCTGCTTCTTTCCCTGTATGTAAGGGCTGCAACTGCGGCAAGGTTAATACAGAGCATCCATCATTTCCATTAATAGATGGCAGTGCTGTGTAGATCCCTTGTGTGGTCTGCCTTTAATTATTTTTTAAGGTGGCCTCTGTATATTTCTTTGCAGTGAAGGCTGAAGTAGAGAATGGAGGTCAGGTCTGTGCACTGACTGATTAAACCTGCCCATCACACCTCTGTACAGGGATCTTCCCAATGCAAATAATGCCTTGCAGCAGAAGAAATGGATAGGAAAAAAACGTGTTGGTGTAGCCTGTATTTGTAAGGAGGCAGATTCTGAATAGAATTTTTTTTTGGGAGGGTGTCAGGGAAGAGGATAAGAGCAGGTTTTTTCACCCTCCAAAATATAAAGGGACGATCGAGCTGGCTTTTGTGGCTCCACATCCCAGGTGTACAAAGGATGGAGAGAATGCTGGTATCAGGTATCCCTTGTTACTGCCCTGTTGGTGGTCAGGACTGTTCTCAGTACTTCAATTTAATACTATAGTTTATAGTGCATGTTCTACACCTGAGAATGAAATTACCTGCAAAGATCTTTGTTGCCTTTATCTGTCCTCTGGGTGTCCAGTTGACTTCACAAGATTTATGCCACATGCATGTGAAACACTGAAAGCAAATGGGGTTTACCAGGCTACCACACTTAACCTCCCATGTTTCACAGTATTATTAACATACAGTCATCTATTCAGAACAAATTTTTCTTTCTTATCTACTGCTCTGATCAAGAATAAATAGTTCATGTGAGGCCTATGTGCCGACAGGAACATATGAAAAGCAAAAATGAGTATTAAAAGTAGCAGCCAAATACATTTGCCCTACATCCAGAACCCTTCTGAATAGCATATAGAGGAGCCACGTATCTATATGGCTTCAGGTTTATTCCTGACTCTTTTCTTCTGGCACTCAGAGGACACCTGAGTGTTGGCACTTTTCATGGTGGGTGTCGACACCCAGCTCCGTGTCTGCCATCCAGCCATGGGCTGAGTCTGCATCTCTGCACTGGACTGGACGGGCTCTTCTGTCATGGTCTGGAAAGCAAGGAAAATGGGGTGTATAGGAAGATGTCCTAGGCAGTCCACCTCTGAACCCAAGCTATGAGTGTGGCAAATCTCTGCCTGATGTCTGCAGAGCCAGGATATCACTGCAAACACCATAGCCAGGGTGCTGGAGACATCCCTGCTGATACTGGTGTGTCAGGTATCTGTGTCTTTAGTCTGTAATCTCTAACTCTGTGTCTCCAGATCCCTATAGCAAACCATTTCTGAAAGGAACAGCTGGCAGATATTTGGTGAGAAGTGTGGAGTGCTTTCATCACATGATGTACTAAAAATGTAATCCCTTACACTGATGAGCACTAGGAGCTACTTAAGGTTTGCTGGACCTGTAGTTATCTCCTGGAGTGTTTTAGTTGCTGCAAATTAGGGTGGCATGAAGTATGGAGAAAACTTGTTTGCAGGGTCCGTGTCTAATCCACTGTTCTGATCATCCTGACTCACCAGCTACATCTACACCACTAAATAATACCCAACCTCCAGTGAACACAAGCTGCTGAGGGGCCATTAAAATTCCTTCTCAGTCCTGATCATTAAACAAACCATACAAGAGGCAGACTCCATACCTGGAAAAAGTGACATGTTAATGGAGATGCACCCAGCATAATTGCTGTCATCCATCACCCCTGTCCCGCTGATATTGACAAAGTGCAGCTAAATATTTAAATAAGCCATTTTTCTTTGGAAGCCAAAGGATTAGATGCAGCCAAATTTCTCAGCCTAGTCAGCAAACGATACAAATCCAGGGATTAAACAGGATTTGCTGGAGTGAATGAGAGCTGCTTCTGCATTATGCTTTATGAAGAAATATTCTTTGCTGCCAAGACTGTTGCTTGAGGCGAGAAGGGGAGGAGAGACAATTCTCCTTCTTATTGAAAGCCAGCAAAATAGAATTAGTTCCTCTTTACTCAATACTCTTGATTTACTTTGAGGGTGTAGTTGAAGGAAAATGTGGCTTTCCCCAGTCCCATTAGACACCTACACTTCTTCTAAAAGCAGTCCATTTGAAATGAAGATGTAGGGGCTACAAGGCACGTGCATGTGTTTTGCTTCAGGGTCAGCTCCTTGGAAGCCTTGTTGAAGTCATTTTAACTTGGATGCATGTTGGCACACCGTGCTTTCCCCACATTCACTGATGGGAATGTTGAATTTATGGGCTAAGATAAGAGATTCTCATGGAAGCACAAGAGGTACTTGCAGAGGGAGACAAAAAAGGGTTTGCAAACACAAGATGATACATTTGCTGGGTCTGGTTGAGAATTCTTTAAACAAAACTTCTTTTCATTTGGAATCTGTTGGTTCATTAAAAGTGAATGAAGTCATTCACAGAAAAAATTGATATTGATTTTTTTTTTTCTTTAATAATCCAAGTGTAAATTTCTAGGCTTTAGTTATTGCTTTTTTTTTCCCCAGCATAAAATAACTTGTTTTTATTCATTTGTCTTTAACCATAATAATATTATGGTTAAAAAAAGTGAAACAAAACAGAGCAATAGAGTGAACTGAGCTGATTCAAATTAAATTGAACTGAAATATTTGAAATGGCCTAAACCAAAAAAGTTAAAAATCTTCCTTGGAATCTTGAGTTTTCAGAACTGATTTGCGTTTGAAGTTTTATGCTGATCTGAACAGGGGGAAAATGCTGATATCTCCCATCATTCTTCATGGGATAGGAAAAAAAATCAGTTCCTGGCCCTTCTTAGGGGTCAGCTCTGTACTGTTGGGTAACGCCAGAAGCGTTTTGTGAATTATGTTCTCTGGAAGTGTGAAATCCCCTTAAATCTTACTTTTTCTGAGGGCTGCATGTTGGTAGGGGGAGGAAGAAGAGATGTGCCTTTGTGGTGATAGCAAAAAAATCTGCATGTCTTAGCATTTTTTAAGTAGTGCCCTAGATTTGTTGGTCTGTCCAATTTGAAAGCTGAGCAGAAGTCCTGTCCATTCACTTTAGGCAAGGTATGAATCTCAGGAAGATTTGCAGTAAATACTTGGCCAGAGCTATTCAGCTGATGCAGTCTTTGGGAAGACTTTTTCTCTCGATACTTCATTTCTCTCTGCATATTCACAATAATTTCCTGTAGAATCTGAACTCAGATAACATCTGAACAGAACTCCGTTCAAGGCTCAAGATATTACCTTTCTCACTGGTACATCTATCCAAGGATTGCACGTGCTCGTCTTGTCAGATCAAATGTTACATACTTTTTCCCCTTGAATCACTCAGTGTCAGGAATTCAAACCTCATGCCCATCTCTGGGGAAAGACAGCAGCATTTTTAAATCACAGAGAAAAAAAAAAACAAAGTTGAAATGGTAAGATAAATGTTTTTCAGCTCAGGCTTGCAAGGGACTATGGAGTGAATGTTTTCCCCTAAATGATGAGAAATAAAACTGTTCTACCTTTACATTATAGAGAGCAGATTTTGGTGCAAATTAAGTAGATTATTCCTTACGACTTGATTGAAATTCTACTAAGATGTCTCAAAATGCTTAAGCCTGTTGCTTTGCCAGGGAATTCAGCGTTTCATCTTTGTGAATTGATAGTGATATATAAATGTCAGCTTTGTTGAACATGTCTGCACTGTCTGGCTATCCAAACAGTATTAATTAACTCCCAAAGTCCTGTTCCAGCATGCATTTGGACTCATTTAAAAACCTACACTAGAGCAGTCGCTAGACAAATGCGGACTAGAAATATGGTGCACATTTTTTAGCGAGCGTAATTAACCACTGAAATAAATTACCCGGAGGCAAGGTGGATTCTCTATCATTTGAAGTCCTTAGCTCGAAGCTAAATATCTTTGTGAGAGAGATGTCATAGCTCCAATAGAAGTGATAAGCTTGAGGATGTGCTGTCTGTAGGACACGCTTATGTATTTACAGCTTCATTGAGCAGGGTCTGTAGGAGAGTTATTGATGAGCCCCCAGCACAAGAAGGACACGGACCTGTTGGAGAGGGTCCAGAGGATGCCACAAAGGTGATCAGGGGACTGAAACACCTCTCCTGTGAAGACAGGCTGAGAGAATTTGGGTTGTTTAGCCTGGAGAAGAGAAGGCTCTGGGGAGACCTTATTGTAGCCTTCCAGTATCTGAAGGGGACCTATGAGAAAGCTGGAGAGGAACTTTCTACAAGGTCTTGTAGTGACAGGACGAGGGGTAACGGTTTGAAACTGGGAAAAGGGAGATTTAGATTAGAGATTATTGAAGCAGTTCTTCACTCTGAGGCTGGTGAGACACTGGAAGAGGTTATCCAGAGAGACTGTGGATGCTCTATCCCTGGAATTGTTCACAGTCAGGTTGGATGGGGCTTTGGGCAACCTGCTCTAGCAGGTGTCCCAGCCCATAGCAGGGAAGGGTTGGAATTAGATGGTCTCTTCATGGTTCCTTTCAGCCCAAACCATTCGATGATTCTATGTTTTGTGCACTAGTTACAGACATTTCTGGTGGGACACAGCTCTCCTGCTAGCTGGGAGCAGGACCCAGCACTTGCCCAGTTCTCAGGAAGATTCTTAGTACCTGCTCCCCACAGTGAAATCAGCTGACCAAAGCAGGAGCTTGCTTTGTTCACTGTGTTCCTCACCAGACACAACACTAAAATCTGTTAAATGACACCAAAATGGAAAACACTTCAGAAATACCTTAAGCAGCAATTTTGGGGTTTTTTCCCCTATTCTGTGAGTCCTTATTTTGACCAAAAGAAGTTTGGCAAAGGTGGGTTAGCCTGAAAAGGTTGTGAATTGATAAAAAATAACAAACTTCTTTGGATTTCAGATTCAGGAAATAGTAAATGTTCATAAAAGTACGCATATGGAGAGGGATCAAAACCTCTTTTTTTCGTATGGTACCTGTTTGGTGATGCCCAGTGGGTGGAAAGGCTGTATCTACACAGGCCAGCTGCCTGAGAGGAAGACTTGAAGTCCAGCAACCAGATCAGCCATAGAGGGATGTGCATGGTGCAACCTTCAGGTGCTCAGCCTCACGTGGAAACTCCAGAAATGCCTTGGAGGTAAAGGCCAGGTGAAGCAGCAGCCGGGAGGCAGCTCTGTATGATCCCCAGTGCAGGTTGATGTCAGATTAGCTTGTCTCAGCCTAGCTGAAAGCTGCCGGATAATGTGATTAAACAATAAGCATTTTGTCACAGTAATGAGACCTGGCATCCATCTTTCTGATATGATTAAATCAGTCTGGAGACAAATTCTTCATTTCTGACACCGGGTCACTGCACGAGTATGTAGTTTGGGTTTGTTGTTTTGGTTTGTTTTTAAACGTAGCTAGTTAAGCAAGGTGCTACAAGAAGTAATGAGGTCACTCAGGATTAATTTCCACCTTGGTAAATGACAGGGAGGGTCGGGCATCTTCATTTTCTCAGCTGTAGGTGTTGAGGAGACTCTGCCTGGCAAAATGGTGGCTGGTTTCTTCCTCCACTCACCCGGCATGAACGCACACACAAAGACACTGGTCCCCTTTGCTCCACGTTCTTGGACTCCACTCATTAATGACATCACACGAAGCCTGGTGTGAGTAGCTGAGCAGGATTATGCCAAAAGGTATGCAGAAAGCTGTTCAAGGGCTCTATAATTATTGTCACCAAGGAAAAGTCGCTTTCCCAACAGTCCCGGCGCTTGCAGGTTAGAGGAGGCTTTGCAAATACACTGTCAGCCATTCACAATTAACTTGGTTATTGATGGCACTCCATAAATGTTTAAAAACACCGAAGAAGTAATAAATGGTTGATTTGTTTTCTTGACTGCAGCTGCTGCAGGCTTGTGCCGTTTGTATATAAGTCTGTATTCCACTTAACACCAGTGAATATACCTTCTCTTACCTCCCCCCCCTTTTAAACTAGGCTAATGAAATATCTTCTGTATTTATTGCAGGATAAAGAAAACTGCCTGAAGTTCAGCCTAGATTAAAAAAAAAAAAACAAACCACCAGCAGGCCAGAACTCAGCTTCACCTGTTTCCTCCTTGGGCATTTAAGGTAATCCCTCATTATTATGCCTTATTAATTCCACTTGTGGAAATGTGGACATGTTTCCCACCTTCCAGTGTGTCACTTCTACAAACAGTGCTTTAGCCCGGTTCTTACCTGAAACCTGGTTTTGGATTCTTCCCTGGCTACTGTGCTTAGCTGGAGGATCTGGGGCAAAAAAGCAACTCTTTGCTCTGCCACCCATGGAATGCCTGGAAGGCTATGTCGTTAACATTTTCATAACACATATACACTCACCCCTCCTCTAGATGCCTTGTAAATCCCAAACCACCTGGTCTGTCTCCTCTAGATAACTTGTAAATCCAAAATCTGGTCTGTCTTCTCTAGACACCTTGTAAAACCAAAACCACCTGCTCTTTTCTGCTGATCTAATCCAAGGCTCTCTTTCCTTCATCATTAAGACCTGGAAATACACTTTGCACCGAAGTGCAAGTTTCAGGAGTTTAAATGTTGGAGCATAAATCTGTGTTTTAAATTAGTACCTTCATTCTCTTCGATAGCACTGTAGTAATTCACAGGGCACAGGTGACAAGTTTGGTTACGGATCCGAAAAGAGAAAAAAAGCAACTGTGTGATCAACAAGAAATAATAACTTTGGTGCTGTGGAACCAGCAGGCAACCCTGCTGCATAGCTTAAAAATAGCTGTCCTTGCTCCATGTCCTTTTTCACTTGCAACAATAGTTTTTAGACTCTTCTAATCACTCAGTTTGCTTTCCCGTGGGCTGGCAGGGGCATCAGCTACTGTAAAAAGTAGTCTGTTTAGTGGAATATATCTCCTGTGAAGGACAAGATTGTTCATCTTTTCACTTTAAAAAAAAATCTGAAAAAAAGCAATGTTTGCTAAAATTTCCTTCCGAGTTGCTGTACTCTTGTGTTTGTATTGGTTTGTGGAGTGTTTTCCCCTGCCTGCATCCCTCGGGGCACTGGAGCCCCCCGTGCACTAAAGGCTCCCCACCTTATGGTTCGAGAGGAGAGATCAGCAATAGCCGTAAGCGCTTGGCTTGAAGTTTTTGTGCACAGCCATTCATAATGCTGAACTCCTCTTCATTCTTCATTCACTCTCAGGAAAACTACAGCCCCTTGTGCCCTCGGTGCTGGATGAGCAGTGGGGAAGGCTTGACGTGAGAAACCTGCCACAGCTCCTCGCTGCCCGTGCCTTTCCCAGGCTGCTGCTTCCTCTGAAGGTCTCAGCTATTTGTGCAGTAAATCACTGACATGCCACAAGCTGTGCTGAAGAAATCTGCACTCACAGAATCCCAGCATGGTGGGGGTTGGAAGGGACCTCTGGAGATCTGGTGCTACCCCCCTGCTCCAGCAGGGTCACTCAGAGCAGGTTGCTTAGGATTGCAGTGTCCAGGTGGGTTATTGATAAGCACTGATAAGATCCACTCTCAGTCTTCTCTTGAATCAATCAGTTCTGGTTTACCTAAATAGTCCGAGCTGTAAACTGTGGTGGTTCATTGTCTGCTGCCCACACACATGTGATGTGATGTGGCACAGGGAGAGTCCTGACAACAGCAGATGATGTTCCTGTGGAAGTGGTGACATTCACATTTCTCACTTCTGTGGTGACAGTCCCAAGTCTTGTAGGCAAATACAAACAGATTCCAGCTCATGCTCCTGGGAGGTAAAATTCCCGGTGGACCCACACAATGGAAGATTCTGTCATGGAAGATCATGACTCTGGGGTGGACTTGGGGGTCATCATGGGCAAAAAAACTGCAACGTAAGTTCTCAGGTCTGCAGCAGAAGGGCAACCCTGTGCTTGCATGAAAAGAATCAAGTAGAATTAGGTCAATAACCTCAGCTCTGTCCCCTGCCTTGTAGTGATGGCTGCCGGAGGACTGCGTCCACTTCTGACATTGCCTCTTCAGGATTGACAAGAAGAGCTTACACAGGCCTCAAAGGAAGACTATGAAAATGATGCAGGAGATGGGAAACGAGTTACATGACCTGAAGCACAGAGAACTCTATTCATTAGTTTATTAAAAGATGGAGAGGAGATTTTATCATTCATTTTAAGAACATGGTACATGGAGAGGGGTCTTGAGAGTCAAGGGCCTTTTGACCTTGCAAAATTGAGCCTAACAAGAAGGCTGGAAAAATGAATGTGGAGAAATTCAGCCTTGAAATGAGATAGCATTTCCTGGCAGCCAGACCAAGCAGAGCTGGCTGTGGACTTGCAAGCTGATTGTCTATAATGAGATTCGATATCTTAAAAGAATTTCCATCCAGTTTCAGTGAGAACCTCTCTTCCTCGTCAACTGTCCTCACGGGCAGGAGCCTGGCTTGCCGTCGAGGTCCTGCAGCACCATCCCCTTTCTGCTGCCTCCTTGGTTACACTCGCATGTCCCTCTTCCCCTGGGCAAGGAGCAATGCTGGTGCCATGGTATTGTCACAGGCACAGAGACCCGGGCATTTGAACTCTGCTTTCTTGCCTCTATTTGATGGCTTTTGAACTGTAATTGAGGCACAATCCTGGGGATTTCAATAAGGGCATTCAAACCTTTGTGATAGCAGCAGCACATGCTCCAGTTTGGAGGCTTTTTTTTTTTTACCCAGCTACTTAAGTGTAGGCAGGAATGGAGGCACTAGGCATGAATTTAACCCTTTCCATTGAAGGGGTTTGGTAAACAGCATTAGCACACAGAGAAAGATAGATTTGTCTACCCATCCACAAAGCCTCACTGCAAAGTGGAAGCATCATAGAATAATTTCTGATGGAAGAGACCTTCAAGATCATCGCCTTATTCCCAGCCCTATCAAACAACCTCTAAACCATGTCCCTAAGCACAACAGCTACCTGTCTCTTAAACACTTCCAGGGATGGTGACTCCAGCACCTCCCTGGGCAGCCCATTCCAATGCCTGACGACCCTTTCTGTGAAGAAATGCTTCCTAATATCCAGCCTGAACCTCCCCTGGGTCAACTTCAGGCCATCTCCTGTTCTTCTGTCACTTGTCACCAGGGAGAACAGACCGACTACCATCAGGTACTGACCTTCTGTTGAAGGGGAAGCAGGAAGAGAGACAAGGCAGGTCTTTATTTAGTTTCAGTTCTTTGTTCTTTTCCCTTTTTTTCTGGCATTTCGCTTGCCCAATGGCTTAGATCTAAACAAAGCATCAATACATCCCATTGTGTTACACCAGGGGCACATTTGACCCATTTATTTTCAAGTGCCCACATTCTCTTTTTGGTATCTGCTCCAATGTGTGCTATAAAAAACAAAAAAAAATTCATTAAAGCAAAAGGTATTTGATTTGAAAGGTGCCTATGTGTAAGAGAACACGTTGGGAGCTAATGGGGGCTTTCCAGGGACTTGACTGTACCAGTGATAATTGAAACAAACAGACCTCAGTGGCCTAAGCTAATTCAGTGGAGCTATATTCCCCTTCCTTTTATATTATACATGCAGCAGTTTAGCACTCCCCAGCTCCCCACTGGCATTAAGAGACACTTACAGCTGTTCTCCTCTCCCAACAACGGCACTCCGTGGAGTTAATGGTGGGTTCCGAGGGCCTGATGAAGTGCCACGGGGCTCCGTCTCTGCCAACCAGAGGACTTGCCATATGCCTGGGGAATTTCGCCTCTGTTTAGACTCAATTCCACCCAAACTCCCAAGGTGAAATTCCATTTAGGTCGGTACGTTTCTGCACCAACAATTAGAGTTCTGCGGTGAGCGCTCGCGTTTTAGTTCTGCTGGGCTGGGGTCTGTTGTGTGTAACCAGATGGGTGCTGCCTTCACCCCTGCCGTGGTGACCCCAATTGCAGATGGAGAAAGGAAATTGAGATTTAAATGGGGAAAACTTTGGTTCGAACAAAACTAAGGAAATAAATGCAGGGAACGCCAAAGACTTTGTGCTGATTTGCTCTGCTGCTATGCTCAGAGAGCAAGGAGAAGAGGAGTGAAGTGGTAGAACTTTCTGTCTGATATGTTCCTATCTGTCTGAGGGGACCTACAGAGGACTGTGGATTTATTCTGATTTTATAGAAAACCAGAAAAATAATATAGATTATATTAGACATATAGAATATAGAGATATTCTGTAGAAAGTGGATTTTACATTGGTTGTAGTCATTAGTAAGCATAGCAACAATGCCAAAACAAATGAGAAAATATTCATGGAATGTGGAAAGATGGTGACTTCCATAATAAGTTTTACACCTATGTCCACAGAGCCTTGAATGGGTGGTCACAACCCCGCGTGCTCCACAAGCCACTACACAACCCTAGACATGGCACCTTTGGGCTGGCCCATGGAGGAGCATCTCTGCTCATGCTGCCTAAGGGAGGACAGGCCCCCCTTTCCTCCCAGGCACCATTGACACCCATTTATCCCAGCAGCCAGTGAATGGCAGGAGCTGTGGAATTTGTTGGAATTGCACCAGCAGAGCCCCCAGCACTGTTACTACCAGAGATATTCTGCAGGACCCCAGCGATTCACTACAGGTAAGTTACATTTCTGAGCTTTCCTTCATAGCCACAGAATTGCAAACTTCATGTATTCATTGGCTTGGATTCTTCTTCTGTTGTTTTGCTACTGGCTATGTGCTTTTCACAACAACAAAGCTCAGGTCTGGATACAATTATACAAATCCCAGTTATCCATAATTACCTGTGTCCTTAATGAAGCCCTGGATATTGTCAGATTTTCTAACCCCTAGCTACCTATGAATGCAATACATGTGGTTTTTATTCTCAAAAAACCCACAACCCTGTATGTGTTTATTTAGATTAGAAATTAGGAAGAAGTTCTTCACTCTGAGGGTGGTAAGACGCTGGCACATGTTGCCCAGAGAAGCCATGGATGCCCTGTCCCTGGAAGTGTTCAAGGCCACGTTGGACAGGGCTTTGAGCAACCTGCTCTAGGTGTTCCTGCCATGGTCTGGGGGGGGTGGAACTAGAGGATCTTTAAGGTCCCTTCCAACCCAAATCATTCCCTGATTCTGTGATCTACCTGGGTTCAACATGACATTTCCAAACCCAAACCCACTGGTAGAGGTTTCAGCTCCTTTCAAACCTGATGCTGTATGCAGCTACTGTGAGCAAGGAAACTCATCTCTGACCTTTTGAAACGGTAACTTCCATCATTCATGTCTCTTGCTAATTGCTGCTGCAGTTCACGGCCCTGGGTGGAAGGAAGAGAGTTACAAAACTGCTCTGGCAAAATATAAATTATTTTAATTACAGTCAACACGCACTTAATGTGAAAGACAGTGAAATAAGTTTCCGGACGGCTTTTTTAACTGCATCTATAAAACGCCAAGCTTATCTTGATTGTGCAAAGGGTGGATATGCTCATGGGGGGTTTACTGGTCTGTGGGCTCTGGAGCTCACCCGCCAAGGATTGGCCTTCCATGGGATAGCCAGGCTTGCAATTTTTGCAGAAGCTATGAGGGAACCCTGCTAAAAATGCAATCTAATAGTGAGGTATTTAGTTTCCTTTTTTGTTTGATTGGTTTTTATTCTTTCTTTTCGCATTTGGTAGGTGCTGCTGAGATGCTGTGGCCAAGTAATGAACTTTTCTTCAGGCTAAAGATAAGTCTAGCTTCACGCTGCAGATACTTTCTGTTTGAAATAATGGCTTTCCTCTGTAGCAAGGTTCATCAGGAAAGGTGTTGGTACATAAAGCAGCTGCTAAAGCCCTGGCTTGTAGTTCATTCCTAGTAAGTAAAGCTCTTAAGCATGTTTCTTTGCTGAAAGCCTCAAATCTGTGTCAGTCTTTGCTGAATAGGGTTTGATTTAAAATTGTGCTTAAATACCTTGTGGAATGGAGGCACATATAAAGCAACATGCAGCTGGAGTTTCTCTTCGTTTGCACTAATATGAATCGGGCTTAAATTCACTGAAACTGGTGCTGCAAGTGGGAGAAGAGTCAGGTCCCTGGCTTATTAGAAAATAGCTGTGAGTATTTCAATGGTCTTACAAAACTAACCTGTATTTTTAGGAAACTAAAACTATCAGCTGTAGCAGTGCTTTAAAAACCAACCCCTCAGCTGCCAGCAACATGGCCCATTAGCTGTTCCATTAGCCCATATCTCCTTTCCAAAAAGATGTATTTGAATGTTCATGCAATCAAGCTATCATGTTGGCTAAGCATCCTTCAGAGCTTTCCAATATACAATAATATGGCCATCACTTTGTGCCTAATGTTTCATAAAAATGCCATATATAATACTACCTTCTTGGCTTCCTGTCTTCTTTAATGAAAGTTTGCAGGAGTTTCATTTTCAAATGGTTAATCTACCAATCATAAAAAAAAAAAAGAAAGGAAAAAAAAGGAAAAAAAAGAAGAAAAAAAAAAAAAGAAAAGAGCTACGATGCTATTGTAAAGTGCTCTGTAATTGTGATGGTGGGGTGGGAAATGGGCATCTTGTTCCCTATAGTTTAGAAAAGCAGGAACTTAATGAATGTATTGCCGGCTACAGCAATCATCCCATCTCATTTCTGCAACTCTAGATTCTATTTATGTTTATGTTCAGCATTTCTTATGTCTCCTATGTATAAGCATAGGAGAGATGCTGGGATTTGGAAAATCACAACAGACAGACCAAGACTTTGGTGGCATTCCTCCCAAGTGTTAATTTATGTAACAGAAATATATGGACAAGTAGAAAATAATACAAACACCTTCCTGAGTAACACACAGATGTGGTGTTTGTTCTTCCCATTTCCTGGCTGCCCAGTAACATTGTTCTATGTATTCAGAGTTTCTCGTGAGCAATTACCTGTCTGTGTTATGCTTCCTGCAGTTTTCAGGAATAAGCTGAACTCTGATTTCTGAAAAATAGTCTTGTGGGAGACTCATTTCCCCCCCCAATCATTTCTGATCCCTGCTTCCCTTTTTATAGGCCTGGAAAGGCTACGGAGTCATTTATATTCTAACTTTTTCTAGTCGAATATTTTAGGTACCTGACTCTGCCCGTCTCTAATAAGTGGGCAGACATCTGAAAAGCTGCTCTCCATTTCTGTGGGTTCATTGACATTTTGAAAATGTGCTTCCTTTTATCATCTCCAAAATGTCTTCCCCTACAAACATCATACTTATAATGATTTATCAGTCTTTCTGGAGATATTCTGCCTTTTAATGCCAGCTGGGGAATTTTCCAGGAGGTTGCAAGGATGTAAAAACTTTGCACGGGGTTGCATACATATAGGTGTGTATACATATATAGGTATATGTACACATAGATGTGTGTATGTGTGTGTACAAATAGCTACACCTGGCTTGCAGCAAGACGGATTAACCCAGACTTACGAAGAAAAGGAATATGAAAAGCAGGTGGGGCAAGAAAAGGACAAGCAAAAGCCTTTTTCCTAAATCTGCAAATAGGAATTGATTTGAAAATAGATCTTGTTTACGTAGTAGAAGGAAAGTCCTTATTTTCACATCTCCATCAACACTGGAGTCTGACTTCTTAGACGCAAGTGGGACTAAAGCTCTCATAGCTAATGTGCTGAATTTCTTGTCCCAGGCTCTTGGACATTTGAATCAAGACAGCACAGTGAGTCCCAGCAGCAGTGTGTGGCCTCCTAACAGGATCTGCAACCTTCTAGATGTACAGGAGCTCTGACTTTTCATCCATAGAGTTTTGATCTGAAATGCTCCCTCTTTCACCCAACAAAAAGCAAAAGCAGTTGACCCTTCAAGCTAAGGATGCTACTGTTGAAAATTCAGATGCTTGTCTATCAGTTCTCCAAATCTAAAGCGACTCCCTTATGTCTGTCCAGATTCCCTCCCAGTTTTCCAGATGGAAATGCAGATGCTGTGCTACGTTTGCAGAGTCAGCACACTAAATCCAAACCAGACACAGTTCAGGTCTGCGGAAACCCAAATACCTCTGAAAGTATTGGTGCACATTGTCACAAGATGCACGTGGGCCAGCCCAGACTGCTCGAGAGCAAGGGCTCTGCCTGGGCTATTGACTGTCTGAAAAGCCAGACAAGTGTCTACAAGAGCAGAGAGAAAAGTCAACAACATGTGAAAAGTGTCATTTGTGAGCAAAGGACAAAATGTGGCACGAGGCCAAAAGAGGGCATTTCAGTGCGTTTTCTAGTACAATATTTACCTTTGTCATCAAGGAAAGGGGCAGATTCAACAATTCTCTGCGATTAAATTGTGCTGTTGCGGTGACACAAAGAGGCAGAGCCCGATGGTGCAGCTTTTCCCTTTCCACACCGCTCCTGAACTACAGCCGTAACCCTCAGCATCGCCTCTCCTTTCTGTGAACACCACTTGCTTTCTTGAACCCCAATAGGATTGTCAGAGTCTCCAAACTGTCTGTCAGTCGTCTTCTTGAATCTTGCTGGAGATAATCAGGCTGATGTGCTAATCACATTTGTGCTGTATTTAAAAATAGCGGGATAAATTCCAGAAGGTGCTGAGCAGCACTATTCACCTGCAGCTTGTTTACAGGAAAAGCAGAAAGGAAAGAGGTGACGGGCAGCATAGCAAACAGCAATGTCCAGGTAGTTTGCATTCGAATTAGAAAATAAGCCAAACCCCAGTTATTCACCAGATGGAGGTTCCTTGGCTGTGGTGGAGGGTGAGCAGTGGAGAATAGTTGCCTCACCTTGATCACACCTGAGGATGAACACCCCAGGCTGATCCTTCCCCAGCCCTGTGAGCAGTCTCTGATCTGTGGGATTTATGCTACACATGATTAGGTGTGAAACGGAGAGGAAGTTTATTGCAAAATGCTTGGCATGGGCTTGGGGAGTGAAGTGATAAAGACGACATGTACATTGTCAAGTTGGGTGTTCCTAATTTATAGAAACCCTGAGAGCCATTATTCAGTTCCACCCTGTGCGGTTCTCCCTGCCAAATCCTGCTGTATTCATATGAATAAAGAGAAGGAAGAACTGTCTGAAGATGAAGAAGGCATGAACATAGACACACACACACACACACACACAGAATGCTCAGGGTTTGAGATCTGACATTCTTTAAAGAGAGCTCTTGCACCAAGACCTAACCAGTGTAAAGATGTGCAAAATGAATTAGGTCTCCGTGTTTTTTTTTCCATTCAGAGGGGCTTTGGGGTGTAAACCACTCTCTCCAGTCCCATAATTGGGTGCAAAGGTGGAAGGAAAAAGGTAACACTTAAAATTTCCTAGAACCATTGGATACTACCACATCCTAAAATGATCACCCATGACCTCAGAGAGTGCCTGCTTGCAAGCGCGTTAAATCTGGTATTTTGACTTCCAGGTGCTTTTTAAATTGCTAGGAGAATAAATAGGCTGCAGATGCCTTTCTGCTCTCCTGCACTGGACTGGGCACAAAGAAGGAAAAGCTCTCACCCTCTGTGATGTGTCCTGCAGCCTCCTTCACCTGTGGTCTGGGTCTCCTCAGCCTCTGTGGTGGCAGTGTCTTGGGGGTGTTGTCTGGTGAGCTGGGGATGAGGGCACTGGAGATGAGAGAAGGGAGGATGTCGGGACCAATCTCCAACATCTCGACTGCCCTGAGCCTCGCTGTAGCAGCAGCTCAAGTCAGAGGAACTTCAGACACATTTGTTGCCCTCGGTGAGAAGGCACTGTCCATGTTCATTTCGGATGTCGCTGTTAATGAGTATGATTATTCTCTGGCTCGCATGTCTCTTTCCATTAATCGTGGCGTACCGCTGCCTGACGTCCTGAACATGTTCTCTTTCTGCTCTGCATCGTGCAGCCTGCTGCATAAATGGCAATGCAAATGTTTCCTTGATAATTTTGTCACACCAAATCTGGTCAAATTTATTCGGTGTCATGCACACGCGCACACACGCGCATGCGCTCCGAGACATTCGCCCTGAGGCTTTCAAGCCAAACTCTGCTCTCTTAGTTGAGGAAACCCAGCAGGAAGTTGTCCAGAGTGCTTGTGCATTAAGTGACCTGTTTTAATCAGTGTTATGGGTCGGCTGAGTTTTGCGGTACCAAAGGAAGACGTGGTGGTCATGCTCTTAAAAAAAAGCACCGTCTAGTCGCGCACCGGGCGTGGATTTGGGGACCAGCCTTAGCCAGAGCCTTGCAGAAACCTTTTTGTGACACTCTGCCTTGGTTTGATAAACCTTCCCTACACGTTTATTTACTGGATGCTTAATGAATCTGCTTGCTGTGTACTTTCAGATGGGGTGTGCTCGGGGAGTGTCAAGACAACGGGAAGAAGAGTCACTTCTTAGTGAAAGGGCATCACCAGCCCTTGCTTGAACTTGAGCTCCCTAATTCCAGCTCTAACACATGGATTCCCTGAGCAAACACGGCAGGCCTTGGGCAGCATCAATTCACAGTCTGAGCACTGCTGGACTTGTTGATGTGGCTGCCTTGCTCTAATTCCTTCACTTTTCAACGGAGAGATCCCTCAAAGGCGCTTTTTTTTTTGAAGCACAGAGTTGTTCCAGACCTTGGGAGATGAAAGCCAGTCTGAGCAAGGTTTTGAGAAGGAGCTATCAGAGTTTGAGCTCAACTGCCAGCTTCTCCTCCTGACATCAAAGCCCATCTATTCTCATTTGCTATGGCCTCCATATTTCAAAGGGTGACTAATTCCACTTTCTCTAGCCTCTTGAGACCTGTAGTTTGCTTTTAGTCTTTTTGATGGTTTGATTTTTTATGTACTGCTAGAGAAATAGGTGAAAGCCCGTTGTGCCTGGAGACCACTGGCAATGTCCAGCTTCATTCAGCCATTGGCCCTCACCTAGAAAGCTGTGAAGTGAAATCAGAAGAAATCAAACATCATGCAGGTAAGCAGAAAAAAACAATTTGGCTTCCTATGATACAGGGAACAAAATCCAACTTTTTTTGATGTACAGAAACAAAAGGAGGAGGAAAAAAAGCATTCCTTGCTCCAAAGCAATTTTTTTTTCTTTTTTTTTTTCTTTTTTTTTTTTTTCAGATTTTATTTCTTCTTTTGGACTGCAGATTAAAGTTTGAAATTTCTCTGCAGTGTGAAAGCCCAGCAGCTGGAGCTGAGAGGAACAAGGGTTTAGCTGTGACCTCAGCCTCTGCTGCTGTATTCAACCTAGTGTGGCAGCAGCGGTGCTGGAGGTGAGCGTTGCCCTCCGCGCTACAGCCAGCGCACCAGCAAAACAGAGCGTTAACAGCTGTTCAGTGCATTGCATCTTTATTTCCTAAGCATTTTATGTAAAAAAATTAAACATCAGCAGCTGTTTGTGGGTGAATGTGTAGCAATTCCTCATTTGGTGTAATAGCCCTGAAGGACTAGTAAACTTTTATCTGTTCCACTCGGTGACGTTACCCGGCTGACACGGATCTGAGCAAGGGCAAAGAAGGGAACATTATAATCAGGAGCTTATTGATTGCCTTAAAAAAAAATTAAATAAAAAAGTTTATGTAGTGGAAATGCATCCATCTTGCTAGCCATGAGATGAGTCAGACTGACACAGAGTTGGGGACTCGGTTCTATAGGAGCCCTGGTGCTGCTCTAAGGCAGGAGGAGCAGAGGGATGCAGAGAAGATGCCTCTGGGAGTGAACCCCAGGATTTTACGAGCTGTGGGAAAGGAGGCAAGGGTGGCAGCACCCAGTGCCCTGGAGGAGTGTGAGGATGTGCAGCGGTGAGGCCCCAGTACCTTGCCCCTCATCTGCTCCAATTTTAGCCTTAGAAGTGAATGAAGTGTGGTCTGACCTGGGCAGGGAAGATAGTTAATCTGCATATTCCCACCTCAGCCTGCCTTGACAGGAACTATCTCCAGCAAAACATTTAAAATAACTTCACAAGCCTTCAGGATCCCTAGGGAGAGGAAGCTCATTTGTGAGTCTCAGAGCTATTTCTTGGCTGTTGGCTGACCCTGAGCAGCATCACTGTCTCTGTGGCATGCTGATCACGTTTTAAGTTTCTCTGGTGTCCATGGGGCTGAGGAACAGGCAGGCCCTTCCAGCCTTTTTAGTCTCCTGTGGTTCCTGAGTCTGCTTAACCCCATACGAAAAACGTCTTGCTTTTCTCCTGTTAGTGGCTGTGTTGATAAATGGTAATGTGCCTGCTCCTGTCTCTTTGTCTTGTCCTGTCTTCTCCAAGCCTTTGGGAGATGGGAAATGATGCCATGGGAAATGATGTCCCTTCTTTTCTTCCTACCCTGAGTTCAGAGTGATGTCTCTCAGTACAGAAACTAGCCCCCACCTCTTTGATGAAGACCCAGATTGAATAAATCCCTCACACCATTTTTAGTGATCTGACCCCATGGAGATCTCATGGATGCTTCACTCAGCTGCTCCCCAAATGATGTGCCACTGTGGCCCTGGAGGGTGGGT
Organism: Todiramphus chloris collaris; assembly: GCA_025345505.1. Taxonomy (NCBI): domain Eukaryota; kingdom Metazoa; phylum Chordata; class Aves; order Coraciiformes; family Alcedinidae; genus Todiramphus; species Todiramphus chloris. The sequence continues at coordinate 1,897,238 of JANVCC010000146.1, read as the reverse complement.
TTCCATTCTGGAGGTTTAAAGAGGCAGTTTAGTTCAATGTTTTAGTTCTATTATACCTGAATTCCTCCTCATCCCCAGAGTATTTTAAGCCCTGGCAAACTGGTAATTCGGTCAGATCCCAATATGTTTGTATAGTGACAGACATCCAGCTAATGTAAATCATTCTTTATCACTGAAGGCAAAATTAGGATCTGGCCAAGCGTTGCATAAGTCTGTGTAAGGCCATTTATTTTTATTCAGTTCTTTTTGGAGGCAAATTGTGCATATTCCCTTATAGATGCCAGGAGCCACCCCCCTGTTTCCCATATTACCTGCTTTTCCTTGAGGCTGCTATCGCAGGCAGTTGGAGGGCAGGGGCACAGGGGGATGCTCACAGCCTCTGGGTCCCAGCAGAGCTGAGAGATGGGAGCTAAGGGGCTCAGCATGCTGGGGATAGAGGTGGTTTAAAAAATACACCAGTAAATACAGTCATGCTGCAGAAAAAGCCTCGGTGATGCTTTAGAAGACTGGAAAGATAACTTTGGGCCTCTCTACTCTATGAGCTGTCCTTCTTGGTAAACCTATTCCCTGTTTTGTGTCATTTCCTATACCAATAGTGTATAAGTTTTTGCTGTCCATGGAGCTGTCAATGTGCAGTATGCATTTCTGCACTAACGGGGATCCTCTGAATTACGTAAAGTTCTCTGAGCTGCCTCAGCAGGCCTTTTAAGTGGGCTTTTACTTTCTGATCTGCTCAGCTGGCACACAGCGGCTGTGTGGGTCCAAGTTTTACCTGACACTTCCACAGCCAAGCAAGGGAATGAGAATGAAAAGCCCTGTCTGAACCCTTCCAGGCTCCTGGCAGGCAGTTGAAGTTTTGGGGAAGCATGGGGTCAGATCAGGTCAGACTCTGGCAGCAGCAGCACAGGGAATTAATGAAAAAAATGAGGGTGTAGCAACATCAAAAGGTTGCTGCATCAAAGTATAGTAATTGCCAGAACAGGAGAGATTAGAACTATCTGATAGCTCCTTTATGAGATTACCAGTTATCAGAAGGGGGAAAAAAAAAATCACAATTAAAAGTCTTGTGCGTGGAAAATTAGGAAAAGGAACAAGAACACGAACATGGCACTTCGAATCCTGGTCTCAAAAGCAGAGCATCACTGAGACAAAGCCAGCACTGAATCCGTAATAGAGACATCAGCAATCCTTCCAGACTGGCAGAAGTTCAGGGATTTGTACATGTCTGACGGAAGGATTGCTCACTTAATATCTATTTTTCATATAAGGGGATGATCCTGACATCGAATCCACTATCATCCTCACCCGTCTGAGCATGCTGTTGATGGGAGCACATGGAGGCTGCTCCAGGGCTGGAGGATGACCACTCTCCCTGTGCACAGTTGTAGCACAGGAGATGACACAGGCTTTGCGAAGGAAGAAATCCTCCAGGGGAAAATGCAGACACGTTGCGTTCAGTCCATTTATCAAAGAATATGCAGTTCTCGTTTCAGGGCAGGTGAGGCATTGATGATAACTTCCGAGTGCAGAAACTTAATCTGCATCCAGAACATTTTTAATTAACTCTCTGTAGCTACCAAAGGGAGGAAATCAGCAGACGACTTAGGAATTTGGTGTCAGTTCTCGGATGATACCAGGGGCTTTCTTCTGCGGGTTGTTTCATTCCTCTTGACTGCTCCATCAAGCTGTTCTGCACCGAGTGAAGGAATGGAACAGAAGTGAAGCTGTTGTCTGTCAGATTTTGCAGGGCACAAATATATTTCCCTCTCAAGTAAAGGGGGAAAACACACATGGTGAAAATTAAAGTCGTTATTTCTTCAGTATTGTTTCAGCTGCTCCACTGCAACACCAAGTACTGAACTTAACTTTTGTGACTGAGGGGATGACAGTGAGCACATAATTGCTGAGTTTACAAAAACAAAGAGGGGGAAAAACATAGGGGGGGGTTGGGACATACTAAATGATCTCATCCTCCCAAGCCTTAATGGAAATGAATCGAGGCTGCTAGACAGCTCAGGAAGGCAATTACAGGGAAATAATCTGTGGTGTTTAGTGAAGCGGTGATGTGGGGCATGCTGAACATGATGGATCTGGCTGCTATTTCCAGTTAATAATAATGCACTTTAAGGAAAGGCGGTGCTGCACGTGTTTGTGCTTTTGTGTCTGTTTGTGTACTAGAAGAGCCGGCCGTTTTTTTTTTTTTCTTTACTTTATTATTTTTTTTCCTTGCACTGGGGATTACCTTGAACCTAGTGGCTGGAGTGGCTTGTAGCAACGCAAGTTTCCCCTCAGGGCAAAGCCTCCAGAAGGCAGTATTTGCTTTTCTGAAGATCTTGGCCTTCTTTCCAACAGTCCAGCTGCTGGAAAATTGTGGCTTAGGGAGCTATTAGGCTCTTTTGAGAGTTGGTACAGGCCCTGGTTGATAGCCATCTTTGGCTGAACTGGTTGTTAACAAGAAAACGTGTGTGTGCCTGGAAGTGAATGCACTTATTAATAGAATCAAGCCAGGAAAGATTATTTTGTCTTCTTAAACCTTAGGTCCTCCTTTCTGCTGCAGGGCTCTCAAGACAAGCTGTAATAAAAGAGACTCAAAGAGACTTAAAATTGTCCTGAGCTATTCACTGAGTTGGGTTCGATTTTTCTGCACTTAATCTCAGTTGAAAGCAGAAGTACCCATCACCTGCAAGAAGAGTTGCTGGGGGTGTGCAGGTCCCACCACAAAGGACCAGCCTGGCTGTTGCAGTTCAGTTCTGAGTGAACTGAGGGGCTGGTTTTCCACTGCACTGTCCTGCACCTCTTCATGGTCATACAAGCAGCCCTGAAGCTGGATTTTTATGACCATGGGGTGCAAGTGAGCCTTGAAGGAAATGGTGATGGGACCCAAAAATTGTCTGTGCGGTTCCTGTCGGTACAAGCAAACTCTTTCTTTCTACTTTTCTGCTACTTCTTTCTTCCACTGCAGGTCCCTAATGCAATCTGATGTTTTTTTCAAACATCGTGACTTGTGGAGCTACCTAGTGCAACCAGTAGGCATCACTAATTTATTCTGCCTTCAGTTTGTGGGCTCTGTCAAGCTGATTCAGCCTCCAGAATCCTCAGTCTGATTTCCAGGCCAAATCTATCAGAATAAGCCCAGAGAAATGTAATAAAGAAAAAACACATTTAAATATTTATCTGGAATGAACGGAATGAAATTCCAGACTCTTGAGATTTGCTTGTTGCTAATGATTTGCTAATAAGTCAGTCTGATGCAGGCTGACAAGGAAATTCTTTTCCCAGCGTGAAGGGCTTGTTTTTCTATCTCATACTGATTACTTTACAATCTCTTTACAGAAGAGTCTTTTTTACCTATAGACACCTGGAAGTCAGGTAAGAAGGGAATGAAAGAATCAACATATGATGCCATGAGAGCATTTCCAGAAGATGCATTGCGGGAGGGTAAACAATTCATGTTTTTATTGTCCAGAGATTTATTTATAAGTAATATTTTGTAAACTCTCCATCTCATTCCAGGTCCATTATATCCCAGAAATGGAAAATAAAGATGTATTTTTTTCCCTTTTTTTCCTATGAAGGTACATATGAAGTTATGATCTTAAAAGGTCTTTTCCAATCTAGGAAATTCTGTGATTCTGTGAAATTAGTTTAGTGCTGGTGAAGTGTTGAAGCCCATCGTTTCTATAGATTCAGGCCCTCTGGTTACCTACACATTATGCTGAGAGCTTTTTGCTGTCTGCTGCGTCAGTAGGTCCAGGTTCCAACCTAATGGCAGGTCAGCAAGGAGAAGGTCTGTCAGTAGTTCAGCCAGTCAATACTTCTCCCACTCCCACCAAAGGTACCACACGTGACTGGCGAGACCTTATACAATATCCAGGCATACTGGAAATAGGCACCATTTCCTAGTTGGATCTTCAGTGCTCCATAAGCAGCTCTGATCTCTATTTACAGAGCAATATATCGATTGCTCTAAGCTGGAATTGGTTCCCTTAAGGATGGTTAAGGGTGCAACTCTGCAACCTCTTTGTTTTAAAATAGCAACCTTGAAAAATTAACCTTCATTGTAAATATTTTTTAAAGTTAAATAATCTGGGAGTAAGATTAAATCAAATTTCCAGAGAAATGCTAGATATTGATTGGCAAAAAAAAAGAGTTTTAGTTTTTACTTCAGCAAGCACATCTCAATGTAAAGTACACACAGACTTCACAGAACTCTTTTTTTTCTCCTGCCTTTAGAGCAAACTGTGAGGTCCATTGTCCACCCAGCTCTAACAAGAAACTGAGTTTGAAGATGGCATGTAGCTGATTCTTTAGCACCTATCTTTTTCTTCTGGTTTGCAAGTGCTAAGGTTAAATGAATTTGTCTTTCATCTGGATATGTTTCTGTGGAGATGTATTTCACACTCAAAAGAAAGGGAAAGGGCAGTCATGCTCAAGAAGAAGAGTTCTAGGACACTGATGGAGAAGGATGTCCAAAGACGACAGCACAGGGCCCAGAGTTGGAGAAGTGACCCTGTCTGTGTGCTGGGTGTACGTAATGAAGCACCAGAAAGGGGGATGAAGGCAGCTGAATAAAAAGGAAAGGAAAAGCTGGCAGCACAGTGAGGTGTCTTCAGAACAAACTGCCCCAGCTCTGTGTTCAAAGCTGTCAGAAAATCAAACATCCCCCAAAGCAAATATGACTCCCCCACAGCCACAGGAAGGAAACCTGCTGGAAGGTGATTCCCAGCTGAGGGAAAGCCTGATGAGGCTGCTGAGGGATGCTCAGGTGACAGGGATGAGGCGGGAGGTGGCACGGCAAAAAAAAACCCGAGGATCGCATCAACTTGGATTCCCGTTTCAATTCCTTTAGATTTGATTTTGACCCGCAGATGCTGCCACCAACACCTGCTTTCCCAGAGCATCTGAGGAACGAGCGAGCTGCCTGGTGTGAGGCCGGGCACGGGCACCTTCCCCAGAGCCAGGCAGACGTTTGCCGTTGTTTGCAGTCTGCCGTTCTGAGCCATTACTCAGTGGTACCAGAGTGCGTGCCTCTGAGTGTGGAGGTGAGGGGGGAATAATTGTGCCATTAATGATTGCTATTTTGATTACAGGATGCAATTGTCACTGCGGTTGGAAGCCAATCAATGCGTCGTGAGTGGGAGCCCGCTGGTACTTTCCAATGGTCCTTGATTAAAAAGGAAGCTCTTGGCTATCTTCAAGCAGCAGGAGAGGAAACAGCACGGATGAAGGTGAGGCAAGTGCCAGACTCTCTCTCCCGGTGGATCACAGCTCATTTTCACCGTAGTTTAGTCACGCAATCTGCTTGCTTTTTTTTTTTTTTTCCTCAACTCTAAGGCCCTCTTCCCCCTTTGCTCCCAACCAGGCAACGTCTAGAGCAGCCTCTGCTTTTTGGTGACGAAACCTGAGCGCTCACGTCTTTGCTCTGGTGTATTTTCCTGCAAATTAAATACGCAGTGTGCCTCGACAATCCATCTTCAGCTTATATATGCTGCTGCTTGCCTTTCAGCACACCCTTCTTCAATGCAGCTGCAGATAACCAAGTGTGTAACTGGAATCTAGCTCAAAACCAGTGACAATTCACAGGTCCACTACTTAGTACAGCCATATGGCATTTTAATTAAAGTGTTGACTGAGGGAGAAAATACATGGTATTTCACCCGGATTTTCTGTGGATTTTCAGATAGTGGAATTTCTTTTATCCTGGATATTTCCTGGCATTGGGTGTGTAAAATATTTTCCTAAAAAAAAAAAAAAAAAAAAAAGGAGGGTTATACTCCTAGTTTATTTGCTAAAAACAAAGGAGAAAAAGAGAGTAAACTCATCTAAATGTCAATATTTTATCTGACTTAAGTCACTTCCCAAGTAGCTCACCAAGGTTTTTATGCAGACAGGAAGGGGTGGGGAGAAATTTGCACTGAAACGTTCACAGAGTTTTGAATTGTGTCTCTCAGTCCTGTAAATTAGAAAGGAGGTACCTAAAACATCACCTCACCTTTAGATACTGCAGATGCACACAATCCTTGGTCTGAGAAAGCAGTACTCGTTCCTGAAGAGCCCCTGAAATCAGACTGTGTTTTGGTTATTGTGCCTGGGTATTTCTGTATGTTCAATAACTTTCTCTCAAAGTGTAGGAGGTTCATAAAAGACAAAGCAACTCACAGGTTCATCCTTGGGTTTCACGTTGCATGAAACATCGGCTGATTGATGGTGACAGGTCCCTGTAGATGTTGTGATGTGAGCCTTGCAGCCCATGATCAGCACCAGTCAGGCTTATGGGGATGCAGGGATGAAGCTTAAAAATGTATTTAGCACTCTCCTCTCAAAGTAGGTATACAGGGTGGTACTCTCTGTATTGTAGAAACTTCTATAATTTTTAAGGTACACTTGTAAATCAGCATTGGTATCTTGTTTCTAATAACCCCTATCAGAGAGGCTGGCTCTCTATAAGAATTTCAATTCTTTAGTGGAAAACACATGGCCTCTGATACCTGGAGTGTTCCTGACTGGACGGAGGGTTATCTGGTCTTGGTTTTGCCGTGGCTAAGTGGAAATGGAGACACATTTAGAATTTAAAGGTTAGGTTCCTGCATAAGCAGCATTAGCCATTAATATGGAGTTGAATTTGTCTTTGAATGGGGGCAAGAGCAGGATGTTTTCTGGATGCCCCTCACAGCCAAGCACTTTCCAAGAAACTCCTAATCCTCTTATGATATCAGGAAAGGAAAAGCTGGAACTGAGAGATGGCAGATTTGAGGCTCATGGTCACAGTGCATTGTCTCTCTTTTTCATCTTGTTTTTTCACCCCCATGTCTCCCTATTCATCACCATTTCCCCATCACCTTCTGACTCTATCAGCCTTGTCCTTTCAGCTAAGAACAGCCGGTTAGCTTGCACCAACAGCTCTATTAAGATGAGGGAAACTTGGTTTTATAGCAAGATAGGCAATCTTTTATTAAACTAGGCCATTTTTTATATGGTGTTACATCATATCACTGCAAATAGATGGTATAGCAAGGTATAGCGAGGGTGTAATTGAAGGTATAATGAATGTATGGTATAAAATAAAAATAAATGAAAGGTATAAATAAATGTAAAAAAAAAAAAAAAAGAAAAACTAAGGCAGAAATGGCTATAAAATCCAGAGCCTCCTGCCCCTCTCCAGAACTAGCTGTGAGCCTGCTCCCCTCCAGGCAATCTGTCTGCCAGGCTGATGCAGGAGGTGGTTGTCCTATGGAATTACTTGCTTGAAAATGGAAGAGCTGCTGTACAGTGCTGGCTCAAAGACCCATGTAACTCCCTGTCTTGTTCCTGAAAGTAGCCAAGAGCAGGTTAGCTAGGATGACATCTGCCAGGATAAAAAGGTAATTTTAAATTGCCGATTTTCCCAGCTTCTGGAGTTCAGGTAATAACTATGTGCAACAAGAACTTACCTCAGTGAATCCTTCTCCAATCTGGTCATGGTTTCAGACACTGAAATATCCTGTGGCAGTTAACTCCTCAAAGTAATTATTTTGTGCTAAAAATATATATATATATATATATATATAAATTTAGTTTAACCCTGTTGTCAACACTTTTCATTGGGTACTTCCGTGATTTCATATTGTAAGGAACTGAATAATTACTCCATGTTCATCTTCTCCATACAAGAATTTCATGGGTTTATCTCATCTTTTACCCTTCTTCATCCACCATTGTTGAATACTCACCATCTATTTCACATAGTCCAGACTCCTATAATCTATCTAGTCATAAATTCCCTTCCACTGAATTTCTTCTACCATTTTTATGTGCCATGGGACCCTTTTCCAACTCTTTGAAATAAACTTCATATTGGGTTATTGCAAGTAATTTTCTGTCCTCAGCAATTTGCTGTATCAGTGTTCATTCCCATTTTGAGATTCTCTAAAATTATTGAACAAAGCAAGTTCTAGAAGACACCCTTTTACAATCTTGCTGGAAACCAGTAAAAACCATTCTAACCTTTTATTTATTATTTTATAACCAATTGCTAATCCACTAAATGAGCTGTTCATTTATCCCATGGTGGTCTCACTTCTTTAAGACCTCTAGTGAGGAAATATAATGCAAGTCTTTTGGAAATCCAGCTGTGCCATGTTGACCAATCCTTTTACTTTATAAGCCCAGAAACACCTTCAAATAACTCAGGAGACTGCTGATCACTATTTGACTTAACAAAAGCAATATTGACTTACTCTATTTGCTCACGTACCTACTTACTGTTTTCTATATTATACTTCTACAAATTGTCCAGTACAGACAATTTTTTCCCTGATGAAAGACAAAAATGGGAAATATTAGTCACCATCCTTTAAATTTAAAGATGAGTGATGTCTTCAGGAAAGCACATCTTGATTGAACACATATTGGTTTTGTGTCTGCCATCCCTAACTTTTGAGGAGCAGGAAGAAGAAAGGAGCAACCAGGACTCCCTGACAGAAATGAAGCCTGTGATACAGTTACTCACACTGGCATCATGGAGGTAAAAGGAGGGGAAAATGGATCTGGGAGGGTAGGATGGTATTTTCCAGTCCACAGAATAAGATCTTCACAGCATGGGCTGAATTAATTTAGAAGATTTTCTGTATGGTGCTCTGGTGGAGATAATGGTAGTAAAGACAACGTTCCTTTGATGCTTGTTTAGCTTTTAATTTTTCTTTAACATTTAACTTTTCTGTAACTGTGTATTTATTTCCTGGGTTTAGTTTGCCACCTGCAGACAAAGTGTAAATGAGAGAGCTGTAGCACTTTGCCATATGTGATAGATATTTATAGGTGACACATGTTTTGCAAGGAGAGCAGTTATTGAACTCGGATTTTATTTTTAACTTGGTTGGAAAAATTAATTTGATAGTTCTCCATGGCTGTAGCAGTAAATATTCCTGTGTAGAAGGTGTCAGAGTGTTTACTCTGAAAAAGAGAGAAAGCACACAAGCAACAACTCTCTGACAGCCCGTATAGACTCCCACCCAAAAGTAGTATCTACTACAACACCGGTGTTCCAAGAGTAATAATAAATCACAAGCTCAGCCTGGTCATCTGGAGCAGATTCCTTTTAAGCTACAGCCTGTCCTGCTCCTATTAAAGTCAGTGACCATTCTGTGCCCTGTCTTTTTGCCACTGATGCAGAAAATGGACTTTCTCAGCCTTCAGAGACAATCTGCTGTCCACACTGCTGGATGTACTTTCAGAACCATGTTTTCTCGTCCGGGCTGATAGGCTGTCCTTAAAACCGAGGGCTGTGCAGTTGGCAGGGTTGGCAGTGGGTGCTGTTACAGCCCCTCCTGCAACAGATTCTTCTAGAAAAAAAGTTAAGGTGTTAAATGTTCCGAGCTCCCAAGAATGATGCTGATGGCAGTAGCCAAGGTTCAAGAACAGGAAAACAAATAAACTGGCTGCTGCTTTGTTCTGAAGTCTGCTGCAGGGACTTGCAAATGCAAAATCATAGTCAGGTGCAAGAGCTTTAACTCTGCTACCAGCAGTTTTGCCATGTTCATGGATGTTTTCCTGCCACGTGAAAACATCAGGATGCCAAAAGCCAATTCACAGGTCCAGAAGCGGAAGAATCTCAAGAGTCAATTTTAATTATTTGTGACCTCAGAGGATTCACGTGGGCGCAAACTGTCAGTTTGATTTTTAGGTTCAAGAGTGATGAGAGCAAACCGAAGAACAAATTTGACGTCTCACACTAAAATACTGCAAAAAAAGCAGTTTCCATGTGCTTCAAGAGTGTCTTGTAGCAAGGAGATGCACAGACAGATTACATGTGAGCTGAGTGTTGAAGATTTGAGCGGGTCATCCAGACTGAGTGACCAAAAGTTGTCTTTTGTCCTTAGGAACAGGTACTCAACACTGAAAAGACGAAGAAAGCTCGTCCAAAGTCAACCAACCTGCAGCACCCAAATACTCCATTTGTAAGGAGGTAGTTATTTTTTTAACTCTGATATTAACATTCTGTGACAGTTAACTCCAGGGAAGGGGTTACACTTGGCGCACAACTGTGAAATTATAGTGTGACTAAAGGTACTGAGAGTTTGTCATTGAGCAGTTGCAGTGTTTCTCTGCATTATATATGAACATGTTTTGCCTGCATAAAGAGTGAATTTGGACACTATTGTGATGGGAGAGCTCATAAAAGAGTAGGAAAAAAACAGTAAAAAGAAACATACTTGTTTATGGGTGGTGTCAGGAAAAGAAATAACCTCTGCAACTGTGTCTGGGTCTCTGGAGCTATGAAGGTGGCACTTTCCACCTGCACAAAATTTACTGGAAACGTAAAATCCAACAAGGAGAAATGGATCATCTGTGCTGATAGTCTGCTATAGAGATTCTACTGGAGAATATTTCCTCCCATCATTCTCTTCCCCCTAATACAGGATTACCTCTAGTATTTCCACCCAGAAAAAAAATGGTTAATGGTTAATTAATTAATCAGCATCCATCATCACACTGTTGGATCATCCTCTTGTCCTCTCATTTGGCCACAAGGAATTGATTTCTTTTGTAGGGTGGAATGAATCAAGATTTGTGCAGATACGTGAAAGATTTGTCGACAGACATTGCGATAAGTGAACAATATTCAGTCTCTAACATATTCTTGGACAAGGCAATTTATCTCATCTGTGGGTGGAAGCATGCAGAGGATGAGACTTGGCCAGGACTGCCAGATTCATTTCACCTCCTGTATAGAAGTACATGATTTTTAGCTAAATTCAAAGAGGACCATTAAAATACCGAGAACTGTAACAGTTAATCCTGAGGGGAGCTTCTCAATGTGTTTTGTTTCATGGCTCTTCTTTAGACTTATTTTCTACCACAGCAGCAATTTGTTAAGTTATTTTCCTGGGTGGCAGGTTTTTGTATTTTTCTGTGAAGTTTCTTATAGAATCATAGAATGCTTTGGTTTGGAAGGGACCTTTAAAGGTCATCTCGTCCAACACCCCCGCTACTGCAACCCCCTTTCTTCTGTGATTGTTTTCTGAGATAAGCTGCTAGGTGAAACGGTCACTGATTCTTATCCACGCTGGTGACTGTAATGTTCCTCCGAAAGATTTCTGAAGAACAGTGTGAGAGAAAATGGTTGTAACAGCGACACACAGCTGTCCTGTCCCAACCTGGCTTTGCAGTGCTATCGAAAGGAGCCCGAGCACAAACGAGTTCTGCTGCATGGCCCTGTGCCTCCCAGCAAAGAGCTGGAATCCAGCTCTCCTTTCAGACTCTTTTTCTCTCTCTGTTTGAAGACAAAGGGAAACCAAGGGCTGAAAGAGAGAACTAGAAGGTTACGAGAAAAGAAATCTCACATTAATACAGAAAAGAGAAAACAATCTCTGTTCTGGCAAATACATATGTTGCTGTATTGATCTCATTTTGCACCTACGCTTGCGGGCTGAGGCAGAGCTACAAGCAGTAGGAAAACTCCCTCTCCCACGTAGTTCCGTAGCAATTGCAGCGCTGCTTGCTTTCTTCTCTACATCAGGATCGTTCCCTACGTGATGGCTCATTATCTCATTCCTAAATCTCTGCACAGAGAACTACCTTGATCACTTTAGAACACTTAGGAGATGGAGATTTGCCTGTCAAACCACAGTTTTGGCCCTTTTGCCTGCACGGTGCCACCTCCTTTTACGAGGGACTACTTCTGAAAGCTGTGCACCGCTGTAGCTTGTAATGATCCATCGCTCTTGGAAGAGTGAAGCTTTACCTGAGGAAAAATCAGTCTTTATTCTCTCCAAAATGGAATTCTGTGCTCATCTTCTCCACACCCAAGGTAGCAAAACATTTCTGAGTGGAGAAGATACTGGTGTTGCAGTGGTCTGGTTAGAGAAATACAGCTGATTGGTTGACACCAGCTCTTGAACAGAATGATGTTCAGCACCAAGCAGTTTCAGTCTTTCTTTTGGGAAGCTTGTCCCAATGCCAGGGTTTGGTTCTTGGGGAGCACTGTGACCCTGTGGCTCTGCTGTGGTTTGAAGGAGTGCAGCAGAAAGGAGAGTCTTTTCCTTTTCCTACTCCATAGGAGTAAGACCAGGGAAGCCTCGCTGCAAATGCTGCTTGGCTGCCAGCACAGAGGACACGCAGGGTCTGGTGGAAAAAAGACAGATGACAGAAAAAAAAAATGGCAGAAAAACATCCTCAGAGGTGTTCGAGGTGATTTTTAACATTTACCAAACAGCAAATGTATGTTTTTCCTGTATAGAGGCTGCTATGGTTGGACCTGAGGATCCTCTAGGGGCTTTGGTGTTATCTTGAATAGAGATATATATGTAGCTAGACATGAATGGAAGTAAAACCCTATTCCTTGTCCAGGAATTTTCACAATGTGTTGTAGAAAAAAAAGTGAGAATATGGGTGGGAATCATTTTTAATTAAAAAATTGGGTATTTTTGATTGCCATTATCTCCCACCATCCACCCCACTAGCCAAAGACTCAAACAGAAACTGTCAGGGCAATAGTTTCTTCGTCTTTTTTATTTTTTTCTTTCTTTCCCTCAGGACAACATTTTCTATTTATTTCTCTCTCCAGTGTTTGTAATTCATATCAGATAAGTCTTTATTGCCCATTCTTAATGCATGTTTGCCTGAAAATACTGATATTTTAAACACTAGCCCTTGAGAAGGATGGTTTTGTGATGAAGGCAAGATTCAGGCATCCAAATGGCATTTGGTTCCTGCTGGTGCTGTAGATTTCTCCAGGGGCTGTGGGACACATCCCTGTAACATGCAGAGATTCCTGGGCTGGTGGAAGAAGTAGCCAGTGCATCGACACTGTGGGACAGAGCTGGATTACACAAGTAACTTCACTCCTGAGGTTAGGTTCTTGATGTGCCTTTAATCCCTGTGCACCATCATTTAACACCCGTAAAAATCGAAACAGGAATTTGCTTCTCCTCCTCTTCTGGGTTTATCCTCCGTCTGCAGACAGCAAGTTTGTGGTGCACAGGCATCCTTGTACCGGGGTGGATCAGCCCGTGTGAGTGTGTGTGTTTAACAGATTAAGTTAAAAACAATCTTTATCGCTTCATTTAACCAGAGCATTTTTCCAGACAAGTTCCTCTGTTCGAATGTTCCTTCTAATTATCATTTTCCCTTTACAATATGTTGTGTCATGCTGCTTAGGAGAAAGCTCATAGCGAGAGAGAGCACTGGGGTTGCGAAGGAAATATGTCCTGGCTATTAGAAAGTTCAATGAAGCGCTGACTTTTATATCATCATGTAGGGATGGGTGAAACAGTCCAGAAAAAAATACCCCCAGCTGAGCAGCAATGTGGGGCTTAATACATCTCAGTTCCACAATGGTTTTTTAAGGTTTCTCCATCAGTTGCAAGATCGTTTTTTCTCCCTGTAAGGGTTTTTATCTGAACAGATTGGTCTCGGAGGCAGAGGTTGGGTTGGTGTGTCGAATTATAGCCCCGGCCAGGGTGCTTGCCAGGCTGATTGCTTTGTGCCCTGAGCACCGGTGGTTCTGCCCTGGGGACCTGCTTCACTCCGAAGGAATGATTTAGAATCGCATTCATTTGCTTTTATCCCAATTCCATGAGCTGTTTGCAGCTGTTAATTTAACAGTTTAGTGCTTCCATCTTCCATAGGCAGGAGTAACTGCTCCAGTGCCTTAGACACTGAAACTTCATTTCCAGTAACAGGACTTGGAGGACTGGGAGATGGTAGGAAAATGCTTTTGCTCCAGTGAACAGGGACAACATGGTGGCCACATAAGTCAACTGAGAGTTATTTCATAAAGTGAGCCTCTGTAAGCTGCAGCTCTACGGGGATGAAACAAGAAGAGGAGAAGAGCCGTGAAAGCAAGGCTGTCTTGGGAGAGTTTTTCTAGGACATAGTGTCTCTGCCGTGCCAAGGGAGCTCAATTAGCCCAAACAGAGAAAACATTAGGTATAAAGAGTCTCTGCTAACGCAGGCAGGTGCATGTCCCTAAATACATAAGAACCGAGGAATTTACTCAGTGGGAACACATCAAGCTGAACCTAGGACAGAGCTTTTTTCCAAGCGGTAGTTACACAAAAGTGCTGTAGAAGAAAGATTGAAGCTGCTATATGGAAGAAAACATATTTCCATTTTATATGTTCTGAAGGACTGATAAACTTTATGAACATGAAGCTACATCAAAAACTTTTTACCCAAAGACTGCTTGTAAACCGCTATCATTAAAGTCAATAGGGAACTTTTCAGTGATTTCAAAATGAGGATTTTTCCCCTTCTTTTATAGAAAAAAAAAAAAAAAAAAAAAATTTTTTTTTTGGTTTTGTTTTCCAGTGCACGTTAACTTGTCAAATCAGTTGTCAGGCTGCAGTAGACATTGAAAGCTTAATCATTGTGCTTTCTTATTTTTATTTTGAACTGTATTTATTTAGTCTTAGTTTCACAAATTCTTTACAAAGAGGAATTAATCCTCCAACATTGTTGTAAACTTTTTTCCCGGAGTCCACATTTTCCATTTCAAACACCTACACTTAGCATGAGCAGTTCTCCCTTTCAGCACATCCTCTGTGCTGCTCTATCACCCCCGTGCTCTGATTTGAATTCTAGCACCACTGAAAAAAATAACCCTGTTTCCAGCGTTTCAGTGTTCACTGTGACTTTTTATTTTGCCTCAATGCAAAGCCATTCTACAGCACTTGAAGAGCGTTTCATGCAGGGAATTGTTATCGGCAGCAGCTCCCAAAAACCAGTAGCGGTTGGAAAGGTTGTGTGGTTTGTGCTGGAAACAGTTCAAGGCCTTTCACACAGCCCTGCGCTGATCTTTCTGTCCTAGGGCACTTTGCAGGGTGTTTGTACCACGCAACTTCAGACATCTAATTTAATCAATTAAGTTAGCTACCTGATCTCCTCTGCTTCCCTCAATAATCAATGGGAGAGCTCCTCTAGAGTGTGACTTAGAGCAGCTAAATTAAGTTCCTGTTGGAAATGTTGCCTCAGAGCAGTCTGAGTTTCTCCTTGAATTTCAGAGAGAGTTAAATTAGACTAGTTAGTCATCTCAGACTGGTTGGTGTGAATTCCTGCCTTTGTATGCTTACTTGTAGCATCCAAATGAGAGGCAACTTGAACTCTCAAGTCCTCCTTCCATAAATACATGCTGGCTTGCTCCATCAGGCAACAGCGTCAGAGTATCACACCGTGAGAAGCCTCCATTTAACAATGAAGTAATTTTCAAAGAGTCATCCCACAGCTCGGTCCTGAGAACATGCTGGTAGGTCTCCACAGATGTCTAGGCCTTTGTAGATAACATCCATACATAGGCAACATTGAGCTGCACACCCCAGGATTTTCACTAATTCATCTAGTTCGGTTCTTGCCCTGCTTTATGCTGGAAAATGCCAGCTTGACATATCTCTACATCGCTCCAAAGCTTCACAAGTATCTCACGAGCCTCAGCTCCTGCCTTTATCTACTGTTTCTGCATTCATGTATAGACGACGATTTCCAGGCTGTTTACTAGGAATTCCCAGTGCCCTTTTCAGTGTCACTGGAATATATGTTTTTCTCTTCCTGGGAGATGCTGCCAGGATTGTTTAGACTCTAAGTGCTAAGAACATTGGTTTTTTTCCACTGATGAGCCCATCAGAGCTGGTAGCTGCCTCTGTGCTTTCAATATCGATGTGTTATTTATTGCCAATTCCTTATACTTCTATAATTCTGCTTGGAATGGTCATTTGCTTTGCTGGCCAGCGTTTAAGTCCTGAGATCAGTGGCTTTTCTCATGGCCCATAAAATAAGAAAAGTAATTTCATACTTTATTTCTGCCTGGTGGAAATCCATATCTGAAAAACTGGGGCAGGCTTACAACTCATTGTCAGGCACTGGGCAACTTATATAGTATGAAATCAAAGTGCAAGATATATTTTTATAAATAGTTCTGCAGAATTTTAAAGGATCCTTGTGATCAGTAGACTTTTCTAGGTTAGGTAAATAATCCCCCAAGATAGAAAGGTAATATGGATGGTTTAGGTTACATGGTTAGACAGATGCAGTTATTATATGAGCTGTGATACCTGATAGGAATTGCCCTATGAATTTATTGATTCAGATTATCTTGGAGTACTGGAGTATTTATAATACCTCATGGATGCTCTGATGCAGTGGAATTCAAGCACAAAGCAAAAAAGCATCTCTGGTATTATCTATTCATCTATCTGCCTGGCAGGCAATGGAGGGGATGACCTTCCAGATTCAAGGAGTTGTGCCTGTCTTTTAGCACTGCTAAGTAGTAAGTAGCAAGTATGTTTTTTTCTGAAGTGGGGAAACTGCAGGTTAAAGGAAGACTCAGCATCTATAAGTCTCTCCCAGCAGGAGGAGGAGGTGGGGGACCAGCAGAACTGTAGAGAGATGGGGCATCAGGGAAGCTGGGCTGACCCTGAAGGACCCAGGCAATGGGGAGAAGCAGGCTCGTATGCATCACCACATTATTTTTAATGTAATTCTCTGAAAAGCTTTTGTTTTAATGGATGATAAAATACTTTAAAAGACTGCATAGGCTGCTTAAAATTCCTTCCATGCTGACCTTTGTACAAATGAGTGCCTGTCATGTGAGGGAAAAGCTTAAAGCCTCAGATCTAGGTAAGGAAGTGAAAAGGGAGACCTGCAGGGACCAGCTGTGGATGGGTAGGGAGCTTAGGTGCTTTTTCATGTACCTGGGCTAATTCTGGGCAGTGGGATGACCCTTAGGCATGCTTATGGGAAAAAGCCCTATTCATAGAAATAGTCCAAGAAAAGGAATGTTGAAATTGAAATCACAACCTTTTTCATTGGAAACCTGTTTCTAAGGCTCATGCTCATCCCAGCAGAGACCCCAGTGATTCCAGGCAGTCTTTGCATCTTACTGAGCCAGAACAAGTATTGAAGATCCTAAACAAACTGTTCACTGGCAGTCTATCGGGTGAGAAGTGTTTACTGAGGTTATCCAGCAAATAATTTTAATAATGAATAAATACAATAAAATCACCATCTGCCTGTGGATAATTGGAGAACAGAACAAAAGCCCAAATTCACAGAGCAGATTATTCCTCCACCTCTGTTGGGAATGCTGAATGGGACCTGCTCATGCTATTCTTTGGTCTAGACCAAATAATCTTTTGCTTCTTTGAATGCCAGATTCACTCATAAGCACCTCAGCTGACAGACACCTAAACCCGTGCAAACCAACGTGTTCGCACACCCATTTGGGTTCCTTGTAAGACTTTTTCATTTGTGGACCGTGAAAAAGTATTTTCTTACGTTTGCTGTTCAGTGCTGTTTGCTGTTCTCTTGTAGCCTTTGTGACTTCAATCAGTGCAAGCAGTAAAAAACAGACGTGCCAATTAGATGATTGTAAATTAAACAACTGATTTCTTAAGTGTTTAAAGTTAGGTGCCTGACTTAAAAATCTGAGAGTTGTGTTGAAAAAAAGACACGAATTTTTAACAGATTTACTTGGATAGACTTCTGCAGAAATTACAGGGGTAAGACACAGTGTCTCTTTGAGCTGTCTCTTGCAGAAACAACCCCAAGTATCAGCTAGACTGCTGCTGTGATGAGGAAAGCGAAGCAAGGCAGTCAGTGGGCACGGGTGCTCTCGGTGTTCAGCCAAGCCCTGGAGACTGTAAGATGATCAGCTTCGGGTAGGTCAAGCTGCAGGTACATGGTAACACGTATGGCTGAACTAGGACCACAACAGTCATAAACCCAAGTGTTCGGTGAAGTGTCGTAATTGGTGACACCGGTGTTAAGTCAGGGTGCTCACAGAGCTCTGCATGGTCCTGCCTCTGCCTTCTTGCCAGTGTTTGTGTAGCCAATGGGATTCTCCAGGTGCCCTTCCGGTGCTGGTTTTGATTTTGAGGCTTATTCTGGTGGTGAAATGGTGTGCTTTGTCTTGTGTGCCAAACAATCTTGATCCAAAGCCCGATAACATCCATAGAAAAAAAATCTCCCAGTTTGAGAGGCTCATAACTAATTTTACTGAAGTTGAAAGATTTTGTGATTACACCTATGACTGAAGTTTCCCTCAAAGCCTGGGTTTGGCATTAAGTGATGAGACTCCTGGAAAGAACACTCTGAGTCCTTTTAATGCATCTTTTGGTATTATAACCTGAGATGTACATTTTCAAAGCATTTTGTCTTACGTCTGCGTCCAAGTTACAGTCTTGATTATTTTTATAGATGAAAAGTGATTCACCTCAAGCACAAAGCTGCAGGAGCTGTGCTTTTGGGGGGAAAATTACAAACTGTCTGATAAGGCAAAGCAAACACATACTTGATAATAAAGGATTGTAATTGGAAATCTCTTGTCTACCGTCAACCAATCATGAAATTATATTGACTTGAAATGATTTCGTCCTAAAGGTGAAAAGGCAGAAGGTTATATTCTGGCACCAGAAGCAACGTTGCGTGCCTTAGCAGTCATACATTTGGCCCTACATCTGAAGGTAACCATTATTTTTATCATTGCTATCATATAATCCATGTTTGTGTGGCTGTTCTTTAGTTGCCATTGCAGTGTAAAAATGAAATAACGGTTTAATAGTGTCTTCAGCTATGGAGACCATATTATATTACTTAGGGATTATGGTCATAATATTTTGTCTAAGATAAAAATAAGATTACTGGTCAAAAGAAGCATTACAGTGACAAAGGTTTTCATATTTAGAGGCATGTTATAATTTCGGGCAGCATAAACTGGGAATTATTGGAAAAAAAAATTTGGAATATAGAAGACACTTTGTCAGTACACCAGAAAAAAAGGAACACATTTCAGTGATCCGGAAAATGAGGCTGCTTTCTTGAGTTTGGAATTAAAGACTGTGAAAAAAGCCCTAACACTAAATTTTTTTCCCCTTCGTACTTATTCGAGTTTATCACGACAGTGGTGGTGATAAACAGAAAGGTAAACATCTGCTTTGGCAGCCAGATGATCAACTGTAATGCTCATTTCATTTGATTATTAGTTCTAGCGTTTAAGCAAAGAGAAAGACTTTGGCTTTGTCTGTTGTTTCCTTTAATGGTAGTTTTGTTTTGTTTTCTTTCCCTCTTTTTCTTGAATGATATTAGAAAAAAAAATCCCAAAACAGTGTGAGGTTTCCAGGGTTGCACTTTACATTATAAACACGATTTTTTATTTGTTTGTCTAATTTTCTGTTCGCTTCCTTTCATTGCCAGGAATTAGAAGGTGACAAATGACTTTGGGAAGGAATAAGAGAAAGAGCTTCCATGGTGACGTTTAAATTGGAACCCATGCTCGATGGCATGCAGATGATTTAAATACATGTCACCAGTGTACAGCTATAAAGGCAGATTTTAAAAATGCTTTTGCTTCCTTTACTGCTGCTTTAACATGCATCTGGCGAGTGCTGTGATCCAATGAAGCCATTGTAAATAAGCTGCAATCGTCGTCTTTCAAAGCCTTTTCTTTACTAGTGTCACTCAGGTGAGCTGTGCTGGGGGGTTGTAAATAATCATTATAATCTCAACGCTTACCATTCAGATAGAATTGGTGGTGTGAAAGTCACCTCATGGTGAGCACTCCTGACCCTGTTTCTAGGTTTAATATTCAGGGGTTGGGTCATAGCCTGTCAAGCTCCCATATTTCCGATCTGCGCATCTATTGCCAGCAAACATATTCATCCTTTCTCTAACGTATGCAGGGGGCAGAGCTGGGATCACCATCACTGGAAGCAAGTAAATTATCTTCTGCAATCAGCACGTGCCTAATACATGTGCTTGACCTTCTCTCATATCCTCAGAATGGTCTCCATCCTCCTCCAGCAGTGAGTACACAACCATCATGCCTAGATCCAGGAGTGCTCCTTTAATATATCCCCTCTTTTTTTTTTTTGTTAGGAGTAGGTTTGAATGACATTCATGCATTTAAGCACCTCTGGAAAGGTTTGGATCTTTACCTGACCCTGATAGCTTGTGCCCCATTTGGTCTACTAATGAAGCAGAGGGTCATTCTTAGGGAGATGTGGGCATGTGGGTATGTTAATGCTATTATTCACTATTACATACATAATAATGCTATCAGCATTTTTATCTATAATACTATATATAAACACTATAACACTATAATCATGCTATTAGCAGCACAGCCAAAACCAAACTCTTGTGAAGGAAGACCTCAAAACCAAGGCTATAGATGCTTAATTGGCACGAAAAACCCCAAGTTCCCTTGTGGTTTATTACTGTGATTTTAATAGATTTGCAGACTCTATTAAACAATCTCTATTAAATAAAGATGAACCCAGTGACTAACTGTCTCTTGTTACCTAGTGTGAACTTACTGAGAGAGTAACAGTGTAAAATCTGAATGTTTCCCGTGAAACAGATGATATATAAATACCTGATGGGGTAGTGTCTAAAAAGGAATAGTTTAATGCCTTTTTTTATCTAGCTTCTTCCCTATAGGGAAACGGGAGATAGAAGGGGAAATAGCAATCGAGTATCAGGAGGAACAGCCAATATCTGCACAGCAGTGTTTCTGCTCTCTATCCCATGCTGCTGCACTCGAGAGATGCTTTGACCCCTGTCTGGTAAATACAAGCCTGGAAAACAAAGAAATCTTCAAAATATTTATGAGGGAGCAGTTGGATTAAGGGTCAGCTTTGCTGTTTGTCTCATCTTGGCATCTTACTTCTCTTCTCCTTCAGTTGACCCTGACACATCAAACAGCCCAGCTGTCTTAGTGCCTGGGTGGATGCTGATGGCTCCTTATCACACCAGAGCTGTTCTTGGAAGGCAGCAATTTCTTCCTGGGGTGTAGTTCATCCTTTTTTTGATGGTAGAATATCTGTCCGTGAATACATACACATCTAAACTGAAACTTCCTACTCATTAGCTGTATTAATCCCTCTTTTACCTCTATTTGCAGTATGAAAAAGTTTGTAAGCTACAAAGTTACCTCCCTCATTAGGAAAGAATTTGCCTTTTCTGTCTTTTTACATTTTTCACCTCTGTCTCTGCTCCCAGACCATGATTCCTATTTTCATGTTCTGAAATTATCATTATCCTGAATGCATTCATTGGGCTTTTTGCTTCTTGTATTTGATCAGCTCAATCTGGTCCCCAACACAGACCTCCCCAAATCTCTGCTGGTATTCCTATGTCTAGTTTTTCTATTTCACAGGCCTTTTATTCTCCTGTTCTCTCAGTTTCTTCACTCTCAGTGTTCTATCTTCAGCCATGCTGCCCCTGCTTTGGACACATTCCTCTCCTTTTCCCCAGGCAGCCTTTTCTCTCCTCCATCAAATCTGTCTTTCCTCACGTTCCCTCCAGCAGTCCTTTCCATCTCTCTACCCAGGTTTCCTCACTCCTTGCAACACTCAGCTATTATCTAGCATGCTGGTTTGCCTTGCCTGACTTTGCTGGAAGCTCTGCCAGGCATGGACTCAATCTTATTTCAGATTATTAATGGGGCTGGGAAGCCCTGGTGGGAGGATGAATTTCCAGTTCCTGGGGCTGCACTGCAGAAATACAGCATCACCACTTGAAGGCTGTGTCCTCTCCCCACTGAGACAACTTAGGACGTGCTTCATCGGTCCTGACTTTCACATACAGCAGCAGGGTGTGAGGAGATGGTGAGCACAGGAGGCCTGCCAGTGTCCTTTCACGAGAGGGTTATTTATTCTGGAGATGGCTCTGCTATGGCATTGCCAAGCCAACTGGAGCCAGCAGAGGCAATCTGGACCATGGCTGAAGCAAAATCTGCCAGAATCACACGGGAAAGGAGTATTGAATCTTTGAGCATCTGGGTCCATGGGTGGAGGGAGGACTTGGTGCATCCAGAAGTCAAGTGGAGCAGCATGTGGTGCAGCAACAGCAGATAATTGGGACGAGCCGGCAGCCAACCAGCACTGTTGTGTTACAGAGAAAGGCTGGTTAACTTGTAGGAGCAGGAGATGAAATTGCAAGGGGTAAAGGCGGCAGACAAAGGGAAGAGCATTTTCACAAACACAGAGCTCGAGATGGCTGCTCTGCTTCCTGTCTGCTTGATAAACGTGTCTCACGAGGTCCATGGTGATCCATAGCTACTCATCGGGGAGAGTCAGACCTGTGCTATCAATAAGGAGAGGTTGAGCCCTTCACATACCAGTGACAACCACCTGCCCTGTGTCAGTGTCCTGGGGCAATTCAAAGCCCAAATTGCTTTGGTCTGCTCATTGCCACAGGTTTTCTGGCTCCCTGGGTCTGTGCTGGGGGCTCAGAGCAAACAGAAAGAACTGGTGTAGGTGTGAGAGAGGTGCTAAAACTCCTTTATTCCCTCATGAAAAATCCACGCCTGGTGTGAGATGTCTGAATGCCACTGGAAATCTGGAGCCAAGAATATAAACACAGGGAAGGACAATCTGGGAACAATTGCAAAACACTCAGGAAAAGGATCCATACACTTGAGGGCCAGGAGGGAATATTATCATAATTTAATCTGACTTTCTGCATAGTACAACTTGGGGAAACCTCAGCTAATAATTTCTGCATCAAGACCATAACTTCTCTTTGAGTTATAGCATCAATTTTCAAGAAACATGCAGTCTTGATTTAGAGAGGATAAACTTTGGGTTCTTTTTATCTGTCTTCCAGTGTCTGAGCCTTGAGGGTGAAGTCACATCTGGTTTTCAGCTTTTCTCTCCATAAAGGCTTGATAATAACTTTTATTTATATATATATATAAAACAAAAAATTAATTAAATTAAAGCCGAATTTTTCACAGTGCCTTTTTCATCTATGACTTGGGGCTTTAAACAGTATGCCCCAAAAGTCTGAAGGTTCTGATAACATCCAAATTCCCGTCAAAACAATTCTCTCCTTCCTGGAGATAGACCAGTTGAGCAGTTTCAGAAGGCAACCTTTTTTCTGAAGAATTCCACTCAAGAGGAAGGGACAGGCAGCTCTTCCCATGTCAAACATACCTTTGCTCTGGTGAAATGCAGTTCTCCCATCCCGTCCAATATCTGACCAGCTCTTGCTCCAAAGTGCCCAGAGCCACCGATAAAAAAAGGCATAAAAGGGTCTGAATAAAACAAAGGTTAATAGATGCTGATGTGGGAGTAACCGGGGCTGTCAGGGAGCGATTAAGCTGCCGAATAATCTTCCACCTGGAGCTGTCAGGCCGGTGTCTAATGTTTCATTCAAAGAAGGAGCTCTACGTTCCTGATGAGTAAATGACAGAGAAGATTTCAATTAGAGCTGCTCTGTGACTCAAATCCTGACATACCCTGATGGTTTACTTTCAGTTCTCCTGCTGTTCTCTGGGGGACGCCAACCCATTAATAACCCATTTTAAGGTGGAGATGGGGGTTACGGCTGCAGTTGATGAGCAGGTAGCCATCGGTGGGTAGGGAGGGTGCACCTTCCCCAGCTCTGAATTGCCTTTATTAGAGATATTTGGATGAGGTAGGAAAGGAGTTTAAAGTTGCTGATTTGAGGGAGCTGGTCCTGTCATTCTGTGTGTGCAAGGAGAGGCAGACCCACGGAAGCTGTTACCTGCAGTGCTGTTCATGTCCCACCAACCTGGCCTCAAACTGGGGGTGGGGGCAGAGGGGGTTTGACCACAGTAGGATTTCCCTTCACTTTTCCAAGCTGTTAAAAAACAAAACAAAATCATTTGCAAACTCGACATGCATTTACGTGCAGAGTGCCCCAGATGGGGGCAGAAAAGTAAGGAAATCTTAGCTAAATACAGAATATTTTGCTTGGCAATATTTCTTGGTTTTAATTCAGCATGAATTAAGAAATGGTTGAGTACCATAAAAACAAAATGAGAGCTCTCATTTTGTGTCAAACAGGATGTTTCAGTTGATTGAAGGTGAGTATTTGCTCCCTTTCTCTTATTATAGTGGAAAAAAAATTGTTTCAGGTCAACACAGAACAGCTCTGTTTTGTTTTCCAAATGAACTGAAAAATCCATTACATTCACAGCTGTACCTGCAATATCTCTGCTACTCTGCTCCTGAGGTCCCCTATGGAGCTGTCAGCAAAACACAAGATAGAAGACAGATGAAATTTTGTGTGTGTATGTGTTTCTTTCTCCTGTAGAGGTGAAAGTGAACCACATTTTGCAAACCTGAACCTCCCTCTGGATCCCTCTCAGGAGTTTTAGAAACTCTTACTCAGACCCTTATCTCTAGAATGGGTTCAAGCCAAGCGTGGGACTCTGCCCCTCATCCCATCTGTATTTTTTAGTGTAAAATAGTATTTGAGGGGACATAGTTTCACCCCTGTTCCTGAAGGCCATGATAAAACCAACCAGCTCAGGTGAGTCCACAGGGCATTTCTGTTCCCTGCCTCTGCCTGCCCTTGGGTCACTCCTCTTAGCTCTGCTCCGGTGGACCTTCCTGCTCCTGCCAGCCTGTGCATCACCGAGCTGCACCCTGGCACTGCTGACTGTCAAACCCCACCGCTGCCCCGATGTGGGGACTGGATTTTCATTCTGGGACACAGGGGATTTCTTGTTTCATGCCTTCGTGGGACAGACTTGTGTTAGCAAGCCCTGATTAGGAAAAGGTCTTTTGTGTGCTTTCAGAGCAGCTGGCCTTGAAGAAAACAGCTAATTTGGAAGGTTTGTACATCATGAGCGTTTGGATGCCCCTGCAATCTGTGCATGGCACGGGGCAGGGATTGGGGTGGGCTTTCCCATAGGGTGTGTTTGTTCAGTTGGAGAGTGGCTGCAGGAGTAAAAAGGTTATGTAATGAAGTAACTCCATGCAGATAATCCACTGTGCTGGAGAAAGAGGGATACTTCACCCTGTCCTGGGCTCCATTCCAGGTAATTACCACGAACAGCTGCTTGCCCAAGCAGTTGGGAGAGGCCACAGCCAGGATAAACAACCGAGCCAGCCAATGGGAGAGT
Organism: Todiramphus chloris collaris; assembly: GCA_025345505.1. NCBI lineage: Eukaryota > Metazoa > Chordata > Aves > Coraciiformes > Alcedinidae > Todiramphus > Todiramphus chloris. The sequence continues at coordinate 1,872,391 of JANVCC010000146.1, read as the reverse complement.
TGATACCATACTGAGTTCCCACCTCTATATGAGGGGAGGGGTGAGAGTGCCTGTTTTCAGCTTGCTTCAGTGTGCAACTGGAGCAGGGAAAGTTGGTGTATCAGGCACAGGTAGAGCCTTCTCTGATTCTGTTACTTGTTTTCTCATCTCATTAGTACTTCTGTTTTCTTCTCTCTTTGTGTTGTCTTATTAAATTGTCCTTATCTCACCCCTTTTTTCTTCTTCCCAGTTCTCCTTTAATTCTCCTTTCCATCGCATAGGTGGAGGGTGGGGTAGGAAGTGAGGGGCTGTATGGTGTTAGGCTGCCAGCAGAGGTTAAACCATGACATACACATATCCATCTCTCTGCATTTCAGTGACTCCTCTGTGTCTCCCTGCTCTCCCTGGAATATTTCAGTCTGAAGTCAGAGAGCTCTTTTCTATTTACAGCCAATTTACACCCTGCAAAGACTTAGTTTCTCATGCTAATATACAGGATCCTGCTCCTGCATTTGCTGGCCAGCAGCCCCACCACTGTGCTCCCTGTACCCTGCTGCCTTGTGCCATTTTCTGGTTAATCCCTCTCCTGCTGGACCCGCTGCCCTGGGGCTGCTCTGCCTGCAAGATCACTGCAACAGAGGCAATGACTGATTGTCTGGTGAACTCACTGCAAGCCAGGTGAAAATCATTTCCCTACTCTGTTAAACCTGAGAAAAATGGTTCTTAAGCTGTTTTGCGTCTTGGGAAGCAATCCAGTTTGTTTCTACCACATTCCCATTCACCTCGGTGCAAAGTGATGGGAAAATGGGTGGAAAACACTGCCAGGTGTGAACCTGGAGATGAAGCCAAAGTTTACAAGTTGGGCAAGAAAATTTTTATTTTTTTTTTTCCTTTGGGCTGTGATTGCCCAGGCTGGCTGAGAACAGCCTGAGTTACATCCCTCTCTCTCTTTTTCAGCACCCTTTGTTTCATCCTCATCCCCAGTCCCCGTATGTAACAGATCTCAGCGAACAAGTAGGAGGAGAGTAAGAAGTATGTAAAGATGAGTATGTAAGTATGAAGAGTAAGCTCATGTTTGGGCTTTGCTCTCTTCCCTGTTTTCACTCTGCTAAGGGACACATGTGAAGTGACACCTCTGAGCTGGTTTTGAACCTCCTGTTGTCAGGAGGGAGCATGATTTTCTGACTCGTTCTCTCCTCTTCATTGGGCTCCAGAGGCTCTGCCATGGATTTACTGCCTTGTCCTCTCTGCTGTCCATTGGGCTTCACATTAATGAGCACTTGGAGGGTCATTCAGCACTATTTTGCTGTGCAAAGGGGCACAACCTCAGTTTAAGATTTAAGACCAGAGCTCCCCTGCTGCAAGGCTTGTCCCTGCCATAACTTGGCTCTGTGAACAGCACTTAAAAAACCCTGTAAGGAAAGTTAACGTGGTTTTGCTAGCTTGTAATGGTGCTGTGTGTGTAGGGCCAAAACTATTCTGTGTGGTTTTAAGTTCTGTCAGGATGGATTCATCAGGGGAGAGCAAAATTTGGAGCAAATGTGCTGTGGAGTTTGCCTTGCACCTCCTGAGTCTAATCAGTGGATCAGTCTAATCCATTTACTCTACTCATCTAGGGCCCAGAAAGAGGGAAGAAGTGGTCCAGAGTTTAGCTGATGTCTAGATTTGCCTTTTGTCTACATAAGCATTTGAATGACAATAAATATCAAATACTTACAGTGATAATTGCTGGGTTCTGGTATTTTTAGAAAACTATTTGTAGAAGCAGAAGCAGAGCTGAGAACTTCCTTCCAACAGGCTCCTGGAGACTAAAACCTCTCATATGTTTTAGAAAACAGTGGTAGGAAATGGTTTGTAAGCTTTTTTTTTTTTTTTCTTTCACCTTCTTCTCATGTCTGCTCATGGTACCTTCATAAGGGCTTCCATATTTTTAGTTTCTTACTTCTCAAATGCCTCCTGTCCTGCTTTTCTTGTCTAGGGTTGTGTCTGTGCTTTTGGGCTATGACCTCTCGGACAGAAATATGCTATTCTACCTGTTATATGTGGTGCAAGTCCAAAGGGGAACCCACTGCTGGAAAAGGCCAGTGCATTTGCTGTGAGTACACTGGGGTTTATAGGTATCCCGCTGTGCCTTTTCCCAAGGTGTGCTCCCCTCCTGGAGTAAGTGCATTTCCAGCATCCCCATCATGTGCTTGCATGACAGTCATAAAATGTGCTCGCTGTCTTTGACATAGTGCTGCTCTTATAAACATCTTGTGATTAATGGTCCTCGCCCTTTCTCTTGCAGGGAAGAGGCTGTGGGTGAGATACAACAGTAGGTGGGATGCTACAGGACCACTACACATCTGTGGCAGCTCCTCTCAGGTTCCTGTGATGAATTTAAAATCTTATTTCTGTCCTCCAGCATGGGAGAGAGGAAGGAGCCTTTAAGGGTGGTCTGACAACCAGTCAGTAGAGTCAGAACTGGCTATTGCAGCAATGCTGTTGTTCCATCTACATGGATGAGGCTTTGTACAAGGATGACCTAGACGTATACTATTCTCCTGGATACGAAACATTGCTGGCTTTCTTTTCACGTGGCAGCTCCCTCACGCCATGCACTGTATGCACCCAATGATGGGTTCAGTGTGGGGGATGTGCTCGGAATCTGGGGGATCAGGAGATGCACTCGTAGGAGCTCTGGCTGTGCCTTCCCCCCCTGCCTGTGAATGATGGTTGCATTGTACCTGGGGGGTGAGCAATGAATGAGACGCGGTGAGGCTTTGGTACATACAGTTATTTTACCCTGTCACTCTGTTCTGCTTTCTATTCGTGTGTCTCAGACAAGGACAGGCAGGAGTTATAGCTCCTTGTCACGGCTTCCAGTGCCCGTCCATGGCAGGGAGGCTTTGCTCCTGTACGCAGAGCCACACACAGCATCCAGTTAACAGAAGCTGCTACATAGGCTATAAGGGATGAAAACAAATCGAGCCTATTTTTAATAAACTTGAGAATAAAGTGCAAGAGAAAGAGAAAGGAGAAGTGGGCACAGGAGAGAAAGAGCAAGAAGTGGCTTCCCAGTGATCATTAGCTGGCAGGCTTTCTTTGACATGCAGGTCTCTGCAAATGCGCTTGCTGGAAGTTTAGTGGTGGAGACAGTGCACCTAATGGGATCTCGGGGGAGGCATCCTCTCACCCATGGATAACAGGCTTCAAGACAAAGCTGTCACCTTGCTCTGATTTACTACTCTCTTGCAGCAGGGTGATAAAAGTTTGCATTCCTCATAGTGAAGCAGGCAACAGAACTTCTGATGGCAACACTACATCAAAACCCAAAAAGGTACAAGTGACTTGAGCCAAGCAGGGTGAGAAGGGAGAAAAATATCCAAACTAAAGTAGCCTTGTGTTTTAGATCTGGAAAATGCCTGGTGCATCAGGCTGATTTACTGAGAAGTACATCCTGTAACTCTCCAGCTCGGTGACTAGAGGAATGACTGCCAGAACAGGCTCTTCACAGGAAAATCCCCGCAGGGGGGAAGAAAATGTGTGTAGTATATGAATATTTATTTATAATCAGATTTCTAGATGACAAGTTCAGAATTTGTTTACCTTGAACGTGACGTGGCAAGGCAAGTGTTAAAGTGAGGCTTTGCAGACTTCAGTTTTATGTTACTTTTTGTGCAGCCCCAGTCAAAAAGTCCCTCTTTGCTCCTCTCCCCCCTCCCTGCAAAGCAGCCCATGATCACAGATGTTTGTTAGAACCTGAGGGACAAAGGAGCATGACAGTAACGGAGACAACAGAGGTAAATGAGGAAGAATCAGAGGCTTGTAAGGTGGCTAACTGTAAGGTAAGGTCACAGCTCCGAGTACACCATAATCTCCAGGAGAAGCACCTTGCTGCAAGGATGAAAGGGCCAGGACTAGGGACAGCTTGAGGGCTTTGGTGTTGCTGTTGGACCTTGGCTTAGACAGAGCTAAATTCCTCTCTGTAGAGCAGAGTACAGGGAATGTGCTGGCGAGTGCTAAACCCACACAATTCTCAAAAAAAAAAAATAATCCCTGAGCATTATTATTAGAAGATTATTATTATTAGAAGGGCAAGGCTGGAGGTGGTACTGGGGCCCGTGTGTGGGGCTGGATGGACACTTCTTCTTAACCGCCATGAGTCTTCCTGCTTCCCTAGAAACAGGTCTTAGAGGAGATGTGACAAAAATTGAGTCCAGAGAGAGAAAACAAGAGGCCAAAGGGGAGGTGACATCCTTCTGTCCTCATCTTTCATCTTCCCCAACAGCATGTCCTGGGGGAAAAGCAGGGGATGGGTGTAGTCATCTGTGAGCTGGGAGAGCTGGAGGTGATCCCCTCTGGGTGAGTCACTGAAGGAAACATCTCTGGGCAGCTTCTTGGGTCGGCTCCCCTGAGTCAGTGTCTGGTGTCAGTGCTCGAGACAGCTGAGTCTTCCCTCTCCTCGGGCTTCTGGGATTCAGCGAGGTTTTTACTTCATCTTAAACTGGTGGCAAGAGAGGACTGCTGTACAGATGGCTCTGGAGTGGACTCAGCGTGTATAAACAAACAGGGAGATGGGAGACATTCTTCTTTTTAATGTCATCTCGAGTGTTTCTGGAGCTGTCTATTTATCGCCAGTCTGTAGGCCCACAAGATGATGAGATGGATAAACTGGGATGATAAGCTTGCAGTAGAAGAGAAACTATCAACAGACCTGTTGATTTATTGTACTTCTCAACTCAGGTGGATTTAGGGGTAAGGGAAAAATAAATTTTTTTCCCCTACCTTTTTTTTGCTGCTCTCAGGTAGCCATTAACTCTCTGTGGACCATGACTTTCATTTCCCATCAGTTTTGAATTACTCAGTCTGGGACTGAGCTGGAAGGCAATTTCAAGAGGTTAAAAGAGGTGGGGAGAAACCCAACCTTTTATTTAATTCTGACCGTGGCTGGCTTAAATTCTGCCCTTTATCAGGGCTTGCATCAAAGGCAGGCTGATAGGGATGCTGCTATGGGCAAGAAGAGAGACCAGATAACAGGCTTGACTTAAATGGTCAAGGAACTGTGGACCTCTCCTGCAAGGTAACCAGGGTGACTGAAAAGATGTAGCAGAGGTAGAATCAGCATTACCTTCAGGATTAAAGAAATTGCTATGTGTGGCCAGGTATCAGGCCGGTGAATAGAACACTGCTTTTTGTGTATAACTGTACAGTGAACAGAGTTCTTTCAACAAGGGTTGCAAGTACCACAGACCCTTAAACAAAGATGGTTTGGGAATAGATTTGATTCTTCCCACAAATTCCTGCTTTGTCTCTCCTTCACCTTGAAATAGTGCTTAAGGACGGAAGCAAAATCACTGCTTCACTTGGAAGAAACAAATGGCTCCACGTCTACCGTGCCCCCTCTCTAATGGATTGCAACCTCTCTCTGAATTGCAATAGTGCTCCCCTAGGCTGGTTCCCACACCTCGCATCCATCCCTCACCCCACCGTAACCACTGTGCTTTCAGGCAGGGAGCTCAGACTCCACGGAAACACCACTTTTTGCTTTCCTTCTCGCTGCAGTTTTTCTCCTCCATCTACAGACCCACAATTCCCTATTAGTTTCTGGTATTGTTGAGAGCTTTGCACAAACAGGAATAGATTTCATAGGGGATTTAGATTAATTTCATTAATAGGGGATCAAAATTTAATGGGGGAACTGGCCCACCTATGGTAGTTGAGTGCTGGAGACATCTTCACCCATGCTCAGAATAAAACATAACAAAGCGAAGCAATAAATCAGGAATGAATGGGAGGGTATTTACCTTATTCTCAGTGTTTTCTTTCACTTTGGAGTAGATTTTCCCCTTTCTGGATTGTCTGGTGCAAAAAACCCACCACAACCTCAGAAGCTGCATGGGGATCTTATTAATGTCTATGAATACCTGCAGGGTGGGTGTCAAGTGGAAGGGCCCAGTCTTTTTTCCATGGTGCCCGGTAATAGGACAAGAAATAATGGGTATAAGCTAGAACATGGGAAGTTCCACCTCAGCATCAGGAGAAGTTTCTTTACTGTGAGTGCCAGAGCCTGTCCCAGGCTGCCCAGAGAGGCTGTGGAGTCTCCTTCTCTGGAGACTTTCCAGACCCCCCTGGCTCTGTTCCTGTGTGGGCTGCCCTGGGTGACCCTGCTCTGGCAGGGGGGTTGGACTCGATGACCTCCAGAGCTCCCTTCCAACCCCTCCCATTCTGTGATTCCACGGTTTTGCAGCCTGAGAAGGTAACTACACCTACACACTGCCTGGTGGCCAGCTGTCCTGGCTGTGCTGGTGGGACAGAGTGAATCCTGGCTTGAAGTCATGGTTTTTGGTCAAAAATGTAGAGGGCCACTAGAAATTAATGTAGCCCATCATGCTCGGAATGGTTGCAGTGCACATTAGAAAGTTCTGTCAGTGTTTTCAGCAGCTCATGGTTTTCACAGCAAGACTGTGGTTGAGGCTACTTTGTGTACACCTGTCCTGCTGATTACTCTCATCTTCCCCAATTAGGAGAGAAGAGATAAAATTCATGTTAATTAAAAGCTAATTGATGACAAGATGACAATTCTAATGTAACAGCCCGTGTTCCTAAGTAACAATAGGCTTCTAAATACCACCAATCCAATTTAAAAAGGACAGCTTCGGTGTTCTAATGCCTAAAAACTGTTCTCCCTAATTGTGGAAAAGGATTAAAAGGTCCAGTTGGCAGTTACCCAGGTGTGGGGTGGTATGATGGGTCACTGGAGCACCCAGTGTGCGAGATGGGTGGCAGGAGAGGAAACTTTGCAAGTTGTGCACTACCAGCAAGAAGCTCTCCAAAGCCATTGCATCAGCTGAGAGTGCTGGTAGGAGCAGCAGTGATGCCACATCCCTGTCTGTCCTGTGCATATCTCAGCACTGCAGATGAAGCTGAATCCCTGTGAGGATGGGAGGTGTCCCAGTCCTTCCCAGCACAGGGCAGAGCTGGGTGAGGACAGCTCGGTAGGGTGATGTTCACTGATGCTGCTGCCAAGCAAGGAGGGGTGTGGGAGGGAGCAGTGCTGCTGGGGAGATGCTCTCCAACCCAGAATGGATGGTCCCTTGTAAACCCATCCTCACATGTCAGTGAACAGCAGGAGCCAGCTGGGCTTTTGTGGGCTCTGGTCCAAATGCCAGGAGCAGCAAGTCCAGGGCATTTTAGCTGCTGCTGGCAATTCCCTCGGTTGCCCGGGCGTGCAGCTGGCTCTGCCTCAGGGCAGGGCTGGAAATCACAGCAGCGCTCATGCTCTGCCAGAGATGCTTTGTCCAAGCTCCCTTGGCGACTCCCTGACCCCCTCCATGGGAGAAGGCTTGGCACACCGGCCCCAGTGGGGAGGCCAAACCAGTTGTGCTGGCTGTTGGCTTCCACACTCCCTCCCTTTTGGCCAGGCGGGGTGTGAGCCGGTGTCACAGCCTGGGACCAATGTGCACGGGGAATGGAGTGGGGCTGGTTGCAAGTCACCCAACAGATGTTGGCATTTCATCCTCATGCATACTGCTCCCTAAGCCCCTTCCAGCAGCTTGGTTAGGATCGTGGTAATTTCATTATCAATATAATCTGCAAATTCCTCCTGGTCCCTCCTCACTCAGCTGAGGGCACCAGGCTCATCACAGTTGTCCTACTGTCTCTTCACAAGCACCTTGCTGGAGATGCTCATGACTGGCATCCAAACCTGCATGATGGAGGAGTGGTCCCCAACATCACTTCTTCTTAACAAAGATCCATTATATGAAGGTAATGGCTTTGAAAGACTGAGACAGTTGAGTTAAAGCAGAATTAATTCTACTTTGTCTTTTCCTGGATTTTTCTTTTTTCTTTTAATTTATTTATTCTGTGAATCTGTATTCTCTTAGCGAAGCATCCGTGACTAGAAGCTCTTTCAGCAACTTGGCAAGGCACCTGGAGTTATCGGGGAGGGTCGGGGGTAAATAAAATCTCATGAGGAAAGCTGGGGGGTCAGTGGTGACCGTCAGTTTGGATAACAAATCTGCTAAACCGCCATCCAAGGAAGCAGAGGGAGAGAGACCTAAGTGAAGATGCCAGGAGAGCCCTGTAAATAAAGCAGAGAAAAGACGAAATGTGCTGTGGGTAGCACAGATTTGGTTTCAGCCATTTTGTAAGCAGAATTTTACCTTTCCTCTGAGTCAAAAATAAGAGCTCACTTGGACTCGTGCCTCACCTGGGGGAGCCTCCTGGCTTTATGTGGGGAGTCTCTCCAGGTTTTATTCACCCCAAAGTGATAATAAACCCCACAAAACACCTACCAGTTACATTTTCCTCTCCTTAAAAGACCAATTATGTAATAACTGAGCCATACCTACACTCCGCCCTGGGATGCCCGTGCCAGGACATGACTGACTGACTCATGGCACTGAGCTCTGCCAACATCATGGAGGGGACCACACAGGTGACAACACACTTTGGAGGCAGACTTCAAACAACAACAAGGCTTCTTTGTTCTCCCTAAGCACAGGACACTGCAGACAGAGGAGAAGACAACTGTCTTTCCCCTTCCAGAGGACAGTGCTGCTGGGTACTACCAGGGGAAATCTGCTCTGCTGTGGCAAAAGCAAGGTTTGCAAACTTTTCCCCTTCATTCCTAGGGTCCTGTGGGTTGTGTCAGGAGGTGGAAGGGTTAGAGAGTGATGTGCTTTGGTTTGGCTGATCTCACCCTAGTAGCTCACTGTGGCTTGTGGGAATTATTATGCACAGCTTTGGGATCCAGCAGTGGTAACACTGTGTAAATGTCAAACAGTCATACTTTTTATAAATGTTCCTCACACCAAGGTTTGAAAGTGGCTCTAGAACAATGCCCTGAGGGGTTTGGTCGCTGTCCTACAGATGGGAAAATAACTGCTGCACTGGGACTTGACCATGAGCAGGCAGCACCCATGGGACTCTTGCATGCTGCTCTGATCTAATCCTCATGAAGTCTGACCCTTCCTTTCAAATGAAGACCAATCCATCACACCCTGATTGTGAAAAACATTAGCTGTTGACAAATGGGGTGTTTTTGGTGGTAATAACAGTCTGATGGATGGCCGGGGCTGGGGAACTGCAGCTGACAACTCAGCTAGTGAGCTGGTGGGGCTGCTGTGCCAAGCCTTTCCAAAGGTGAGGCTTTAGCATCCATGTGTGGAGGCTGGTGGGGAATTACAGTTTTCTGGACCTCCTCTGCCACAGCTCAGGATTTTTGACGGGTCTGTGCCAATGTCCATCACTCCCAGGGCTGGTATGCGAAAGAGGAATAGCCAGGTGTGGGTACCTTTTGCTGCTGAGGTCCAAACTCTGTTGCATTTAGCCTCTTCGACAAAGATAAATGAACTTTGCTAATAGCTTTTTTGATTATCTAAATCATGCGACAAAAAGCATTCACTGACCTGTTCTACTGTAAACTGTAAGTAGTCCTGAAGACCATGAGGATGGACAATGTTTTAGGAGTGCTAGACAGAAGAGTTGCATGCTTTGTTGAGTTTTTCATTAGGGTTTTTCTCCCCGGTCTGTGTTTTTCACTCACTGGATTATGCATTTGCATATGTTATAATAAGAATAGCTATCATCATGATAGATTTTTGTTGTTTGTTTTGGGGTTTTGTTTTTTTTTTTTCAAATCTTCATATAAAAATGTTATAGGACATAAGCAAACTGTCAAAGTGAGAAGGAAACATCCCTTTTTTGGTCATGTGTTTTCATGTCTCTTGTGGTGGAAATGCAAAATGAGCCTGGGCTCCAATCTAAATTCTGCAGGGAGTTGTAGTTGACAGAAATAAACCATGTGGTGAGGGTGCCACATGAACTGAGCATAAACATGAATTAAACCCTGCAACTGTGAAGGAACTGGGGCCGTTGAAAAACAAGTACTAAAAATGTAAATTTGAACTCTAAAAGAATGGATTGGAAGCAGATTTAATTGCCTTAGTAAAGGGATAACATGAAAATTATGGGTGTCAGAGGAGAGTAAATGTACCTCAGAAATCAGAATAGACTCTTAATATGTGATGGATGACTGGCAGATGCCTGACAGAAGGCTATTACTCTGAAGCAATTACACAGAAAATGTGGATAAGTGGTTAAAAAAGGTGAGTGGGAGGCATGAGCTCTTGCTGAGGTACAGCAGGGTCTTTGCATCATGGACTGGATCTTATTTTGACCATGTCTGGTGGAAGGCTTGGAGTCTCAGCCTTGCTTGGATCCTTGGATCCTTGTGTAACCTTGTTCACAGGGCTCAACAAGTTACCCTGTTCATTCATTTGGGCAGAGTCAATGTTAACATGCCTCACTGCTGGCAATGGGGACACCAGGTTGGGTTGACAGGACACCTCATTTTAGACATCTACATCTTCACTAACCATTTAGGGTCCCTTTGCGGTCAATGGGGAAAATATCCCATCCATGTTTAGACTGCAGTTCATCTCAGTGGTTTTGGCTGAGGTTTTGAGATTAATAGGTAAGGACTGAGCGCTTGGCTTTCCACAGAATGCACAGGGATAACCGCAGCGTCCTGGTTTGGGGTTCCTGGTTCTCTTACCCAAAGGGGTTGGTGGGAAGAAGTCTCTCATTGATCTAGTGGCCTGCCCAGCTCTAAACCTTGATGCACAGGAAGGAACATGGTAGAGGTGTCAGTGTTAGCATACGTGAGGTTATGCCAGCATTGTGAGAAGGCCAGTAGCTGGATTTAATTTATCTTCAGGTAGGGCAGAGCAGAGTGCCAGTGCCTGCCCACTGCAATCCCCCTCTGCTTGTGCTGGTGATGATTTCTTGCTGACCAAGAAACCTGCTTGTGCAAACACTGCATGTCAAAATCACTAGAGAAACTTCTTCAGTGTTGCAAAAGAGGTTCCAGGATGATGTGGCTTTTGTGGTCCATCTTTGGTTAAGGGATGCCTGTCACCAGTGCCTCTGGAGTGACTGCAGTGGTGGTGGCACTTAGTCAATGGGAAGTATCCCTGTGCTGGCAGACAGAGGCAGATAAATGAAAGGCTTTGAAACAAAATGCCCTCGCTACATCCTCAGCAGTTTTTCTAGAAAGGTTGTGTCCTGCAGCAGGAGCATCAGAAAGGAGTTTTGCCATTCATAAAAAAAGTTTTCATGCTATCTCCCATTTCCAGAAACTCACTGGTTTGGCCAGCACAGGTTTTCCAGGAAGAAACACCCCCAGTCTCCCAGACAACAAAAACGCATTTGTTAAAAATAGGTATTTCAAAATATGCGTGATTGGCCTTAGAAATAAGCAGTGATGTTCTGGGGAGGAGGCTGTCAAATCTCACTGGCACGCTGACACAAAGTGCAAAGGCACCGTTAGCTGGGGGGACGCGTGTCTGCCACAGGTCTGCTGACCTTCACCACATGACTTAAACTTTGAGTGTCTTGGGCTGTGTTGGGAGAAGATACGGATACTTATTTACCCACCATTCAGGAGAGCTGCAGGGCTCAATTATTCAGTGTTTGGGAAGAATTTCTGGAATGACAAGATCACAAAAGGGTGCTGTGCAAGTGCAGAAGTTTATTCTGATGAGATTCATTGTACAACTGCTTCCTGATACTTCCAAACCGAGGCTGCACTGCAGTCTGCTGGTTTTCATAAGCCAAACACAAAACCTCTTTCTTTGCACAGCAGGCTGGTGAGTTATCAGAGGCTTGGATCCTGCTTAACTTGAGTAAAAGTGCAAGTGTCCAGAGAGACAAGGTGTCTGCTCCATGAAAAGGGTCAGTTGAGAGATGCCACCAAGTGAACTAGACTAGGAGCAGGCAAATGACTTCAACCATGAGAACACCTCAAAAGCTGAAGCCTTCTTACTCTGCAGGTGAATTTGCTGTGGCCTTGCAGGATGTCCCCAGGGGCTGAACTTTCCAGCTTCCTTTGAGGTGGACACCCATGAAACATCTTCATGGCATCACAGACTGCAACACACTTCTTCGTGTTGACTACAGCTTGTCCAGCTGAAGGGTTGGTTTGGTTTTTTTATCCAGCTGAAGAGTTTTCATACATCATTGGACTATAAGGTTTTGGAAAACAAACAAAAAACCAAAACCAACCCCCAATCCAAAATCTCTTATTTTAATCTCCATCTCCCATAATTCTTCCTGAAACTGCAGGAACTGTCATGCAAACATCAGGAGGCACACATGCATACTAGCTGTTTAAGTCCCCTGATGTCCATCCTTTTCTATTCTGCGTCTATCTCCTTCTTTTCAGTTTGGGGAGGAATCTTTTTTGTCTTTGCCAATTCATTTTCTCCAGAATTTATGTCATTCCCGACTCCAGTGTGGGCGCTCAGCACCACACCAGAGTCACGCTGCTGGTGGATTTTCCATATTCTTCATCTGCTTTTTAAAGCCCCTTGAAAGCTGCCATAAGTAAAAGAACGGTGGGAAGCCATAATCTGGGAAGATTTCAGTGCCGCTTGCAGCTTTTTTTGCCTCCTGCCATGTCTGGCAACTTGAACTGGTGGAATTATTCAGTGGAACTAAAGCATTTGAGAAATATTGATCATTATGAATGATTTATGCATTATTTATATTGCTGTAGCTTCTAATGACTCCATATGGATTGGGGCTGGACGGTGTTAAGACTTGCACACAAGTGCACTGACACAGTGTTTTTAGTTCAGGATAGTAAGACAGGCAGGTGTGGTTCAGAAAAGGGAGCCCAAGATAGGTGAAACACTCGTATTTGGTGAGTGACTGTCACAGTGCAACCTGCTCTGCTGTTGGCAAGTCTGTTGAAGGCATCTTGTCACAGGTAAATTTGCATGAGATATGTGGAGGAAGACAACACCCTTTTGCATTCCTTCCATGGGCAGCACGGTGACGTGCCAAAATAAGAAAGAAAAAGCTTCTTGGAAATTGTAAGAGACAGTCAATAAAAGCTGGCATTAGGATCAGAGCAGAAGGTGGCCTTGTTTTTTTTTTTACCCTGTCTTCAACTGGTTGCCTTTGTGGCTGTTGAGCTGCTCGTCTCTCACGGTTGCCTGCTAAGTGCTGAAGTCCATCTGTGCTCTCTCACACACGTTTTAGCCCAGAGGCTGGGCTTGCAAAGTCAGGTTTATGTATATTAATAGTTGGTTATTCAACCTGTGGGAGAGGGTCCCAGACTTTCTGGGAGCTTTTTCTGATCCCGGATCTAGTCCAGTCCTGTCTGCTTAAAAATAAACTCAGCCAGGAGCAAACCTCATAGCTCTTGTGAGACTAATGAAGTGAACTTTTGAAGGTGACAGGCAGGATCCTTACTCAGAGTACTCTCAGCCTAGTGAAAGGAACTCAGCTTTGTTGAATTAAAAACAAAAGAAAAAGAAAAAGAAAAAAAAGCCCAGTTTCATCCTGGAAGATTAACATAAGCCCATATCACAGAGCTAAAAAACACTAAGCCCAGGATAGGGACTAAAGCAGACCCCAGAGTAATAAAAGATAAATGACAATATCAGTAAACAGGCAAATCTGATTTAAGTAATATTAAGGAGTAGCTTCTTTGGTACCTCATTAAGTCTGCCCAGGTGACCAACATATTTGTTTCAGAGGTGCTCTTTCAGAAACCCCATAGAGTGGGTCATGTTTTTAATTCATACCAAACAACAGCATTTTGAATACATAACAAAACTTCCCACAACTTTCTGAATGCTCAGTATTTTCACTGAGTTTTATCTGTGGGAACACTCATAGAACAATTGCTCCCTATACATCACCCCCAACGTGGTTATTTTCTTTCAGGCCAGAAGATTTCCCTGCCTTGGCAGGGCCCTTAGTAAAGCCATTTTTATTTACATGGGTATTATGTTTCTGTCTTCCATCAGGCATCCATCTGGCTGGGCAGTGATGAAAGGATTAATCACAGGGGTGTCTAGACACCCACTCCAGAATGGGAAATTCAGAAATTCCCTGCAGGAGATTTTGCATCAGATTTCACTGCTTCAAAATGCTATTGATTTTACTTGAAGAGGATTGAGTGCTTTGAATGTTTTAATAATTTCACCTTTTCTTTTCTGTACCTGTTTTTCAAAGCTGGAAACTTAGGTCATTTCAGATGGGTTTTTAGTTACAAAACATCTTAAGCATCCTTATCCTGAACAAAACTGAAGAGTGAGTGTAGAATATGGAAGTTAATAGTTGTCAACAGGGAAGAAGATTCCCAGACCAAAAAAAAACCCAACGAACCCACTATTGGATTGTGAACATCCACAGGCTGAATGCTTTGTAGAACCTATGTGCTGGAGCTCTCACGTACCCAATAGCTTAATACAACCATAAAGTCTCTCCCTTTTTTACCCTTTGAATTCATGGAGCAGCAATTTAACTATAAGCTTTTATTTTGTGTTTTTGCTTTGGTGTGTGTGCACTTGCTAAATTGTTGTAGCTGTTATTGAAAGTAATATAACGTTAACTGAAAAGGGATAATACAACAGAGCTGTATTTAATGAATACCCAAAGGCCACAAAGGAAGAATTTTGACCCAACCATGCCCCTGAATATTGAGTTTTGCCTGAGAGTGAGGATAGATTTGAGATGTAATTCTGTAACATCTGTTCTGCTGCCATCCAGCAGTGGCAAAGATGCTTTTTTTTTTTTTTTTCAAAATAAGACAACAAAGCCTGAGATGGTTGAAAGCAGAGCAGAGGGCGAGGGCAAGGAGGAGGTTGTCTCAGGATGGCTTTCTACCTGCAGGTCCTATGGCAGCTCTGCTGGCTGTTTTATGAGGGTGGGAAGGACTTTCTGAAAGAAAACATGTCAAAGCTGTGGACCAAAGGTGGGGTTTTTGCTGGTTTGAACTGCTTTGGAAATCTATCAGTGCTGATGGGCAGGAGATTGTGAGAATATCTCCCAGGAGCCAAGGTGTGAAGACTCAAAGATACCATTTTTGAGCCACAGCATCCTTTTATGTGAGATAGAGAAAATAAATAAGAACTGCAAGGATAGTACATTTAGGGAATCTGTTTATAAAGAAGAAAACTCAAGGCAAACTAAAGGACAGGAGATACGAGAGAGCTGCAGAGCCTAAGCCAGGTTCTAACCAAGACGGGTGATGTGGATCGTCCTCTGAAGGAGAATTATCACACTTCAGTAAGTGAAGATCTTTGATAAAAGAATCAGATTAATGTGGAAAAACCCAGCTTTTGTTGAAAAAAACTTAACCTCACCTCAGAAACAAAGATTGTATGGAGGCATAGCATTCGATATCTGTGCAGCGTGGGCCAGGGCTGGTGCAGGACCACAGATTCTTATCCATCAGCTTCCCAGTACTGGCTTCATGAGCTGAATTCCAGTGCAGAGCCTGTGGTAACACTGTGATTTTCATTATGCACTACTTAACTCAGGAGCCAACGGTGTTCCTGGAAGCAAAACATAACAAGTTATTCTTGTTGGTGAGAAAAATTAGAAGCTTGGAGCAATTGATCTCCTTTGAGGCATTCTGATAGACATTCAGAATGTAGTCGTTTTTGAACAAAAAAAGTAAAGAGAAAAATCACAATGGGGAAAAAAACCCTTTTCTGAACAGCTTTAGTGCCTAGCTGGCTCTGGGAGGAAGTCCCAGAGAGATTAATATACAGTGTGTGAGCTCCGTGTTTGAGAGCACCATGAGGACTTTGCAGATCAGCCCGGGTTAAACAGAGCAATCAGTTTTGCCTCGCACTCAAAACTCCCATATCGATTTGTAACCCAGATATCTCCCTAGGCATCAAATCCTCTTCCTGAGGATCCCCAAAAGGGTTGGATCGACTTTCCCATAAGGGCTTCTCTGGCTTCCTAAATACATATTTGTTCAACACAATCCCTTAAACAAGAGCAAAACCCCAGCATAATCTGGCATTGTAAGAATAATGAGTTCATTAAGAGGTGTTGGATGGATTAAGTCATGCATGAGGCCTGATGTTATAAGACAAGAGTTCAACAACCCTTTCTATTACTATAATTGGAGTTACAGGAATTATAATAAAGGAGCACCAAAAGGTAATTTCCAGTTTGGCTAAACCCTCCCTGACTCCCTCTGGCCACAAATGATCGTATTTCTGCTCTGAGTCAGACCTCCCCGATGTTTCCAAGCTCCTGTCAATTCAGTGCTGCTATAGCAATCTCTAATCCTCACACTGAAGTTCTCTTTCTTTCTTCTTTTTTTTCTACACAAACTCACTGGTGAGATATTTACTGCTGAGAGCCTGATCTTGGCTTCAGCTCAGCTGATAAGTAGGCATAGAAAGACTTCCAGATTAGAAAGACAAATAAATAGTTGAAACTGATTAAGCTAAAAGAAGGTTCAATCGTATAATGTTCCAGGGCTGATTTAGATACATGAAGTCAAGAAACAGCAGAGAGAAAGTGAATACAGCAATCTCTTGATCTGAGTGCTGTGGAAACTAATGCACGTGATGCGAGATCACCTCCTGCTCCGAGATGCTCTCACAGGCTGGGGAAAAAAGGTTGGCTTAAACTTCTTCAGTTTGCCTAAACGGGTACAATTATACTGAGCTACAGCAGATGGAGGACATCTGAAGTATAACCAGTTGAGATCTGCCACTGATCAGTATATTTTGTTGTTCCTTCTTGTAATCCTGAATATATTCTACACATGCATAGCGTGACAGCTGGCCCTGAGACAAAAGAATAACATATGTTGCAGGAAGAACGTGTGCTTAATACAAGATAGATGCACATTTCAGCACTTAAAATGAGCTCCTACTGAATGTGCAAAGCGGGTAACTGCATCTGCAGACGCATTTGATGAAAATAATGAGCGTGCAAATAGCACGTACGATTCAGTACCCAGTCGAGGAAATAGGTCAGCATGATCTATCACTGTGGCCTGTGCTTTGTGCTGGTCCTGCAGTGAGTGGAAGGTTTCCAAATACTTGAAATATCGGCATTTCTGTCTTAATGGATACTCCATATTCCATAATAATGGTACATGCAGCCGGTGTTCCTGATGCTTTGCACTGCCCTTCGGGGGGAGGCAAACAAACCTTAGCAACTTTCTCCTCTTTCTCCTGAACAGTCCCTTAACACACTCTACAATCATCCTGAAATGCATTCAGTAAATCATCTCTGATTGCACAGTTAAAGAGCACTAGTCTATATTGGTCATTTAAAGCGTTTTTCAAGGGCTTCATTGATGAAGACTTTCCAAGAGGAAAGAGGCAACAAGGAAGATCTATTGAATTTTGAATCACTGTACGCTGGGTGTTATACTGGAACTTAAATCAGATCCAGCATTTCACAAGGAAAGGAAAACAGAAAAGTCAAGTGAGATAAAGGGCTGTTTATCCATAGGAAGACGTGATGTGTGTAAAAAGAGCTACCTTACAAAAGGGTTAGCTGTTCAAAATGCCCCCTTAAAGAAGATACAATTAGAGCTTAATCGTTTCTTTCTTCAGTTCAGAGCTCCCACATCTAAGTTAATGAACACATATGCCAAGTCAGCCCTATTTGTCCCTTGCTTATCTAGATCATTTAAACAAGCTGGCTCTTTACTAACACTGCTGTTTATAGCGAGTGCACAGCTCTACATGGGAGCAGGGCTCCTCTTTTGGGGTTGGATTTCACTCCGCACAGACTGCTGAGTATCAGATGCAATTTCTTCCTTCTAAGGAAGTTCTAACAATTAATTTACAAATAAATTGATGAAAAGCTAATAGATGCTAAATTAACCACAGGAGGGCTCCTGATCTGTTCCCTGAGCTGCAGGAACATGGTGGAAAATTACAAGAAAGGAAAATCAATGAAGAAAGTTGGAGTCTGTAAAGTTCAAGGAAAGTGCGACTGTTACTGGACAGCAAATTAGTTTATTAAAGTGTACAAACGCAGCACCGTGTGTTGGAGGCTGCTGTATGTTATGGAGAGGCTGCAATGTGGACTCAAGCTCTCAAAAGCCGTGTCTATAGTGGTAAATTAAATATACCTGATATTGCAGTCTGACACTGAGGCTGCCAGGCTCATCTCTGCCCTAGTGAGGCTACCTCTGGAGTGTTGTGTCCAGTGCTGGGCTCCCCAGCTCAAGAGAGACAGGGAACTACTGGAGAGAGTCCAGCGCAGGCTATGAAGATGCTGAGAGGACTGCAGCATCTCTGTGCCCAGGACAGGCTGAGAGCCCTGGGGCTGTGCAGCTGGAGAAGAGCAGCCTGAGAGGGGAGCTGAGCAATGCTGAGCAAGAGCTAAAGGGCCCCGGGGGGTAAGAGGATGGGGACAGACTCTGCTCAGTGGTGCCCAGGGACAGGACAAGGGACAATGGGCCCAGACTGGAACCCAGAAGTTTCCATTCTGAACAGGAAGAGAAACTTCTTTCTTGTGAGGGTGGCAGAGCCTGGCCCAGGCTGCCTGGAGAGGTTGTGGAGACTCCTCTGGAGAGATTCCAAACCTGCCTGGCCAATGGGATCCTGGGCCCCCTGCTCTGTTTGACCCTGCTGGAGCAGGGGCTTGGGCCAGATGATCTCCAGAGGTCCCTTCCAACCCCTAGCATGCTGGGATTCTGTGATCTTCATACCATATAGTTCTTCTGTCCTTCAGTGCTGGCTGCTGTTTGCGGATGCTTGTTGAAATAGCTGTACCATAGTAGATCACAAATCCTTCTTGTGACTTGTTTAAAAATGTGTTAGCCTGGGACAAAATTTGGGACTGCTGTAAAAAAAATGTCTAGCAGGTATCTGCTGTGAGAGTGTGAAGAAGAAGGTGAGGAGGCAGCAGTAACACTGTGCAGAGCCATGCTGGAAGGCTGGCTGGGACTTGGAAGCAGCACAGGCTTCTCCTTAGGGACTGCTGAGCACTGATCAGTTCATAGTGTTTCTAGACTCAGGGCCATCCTGCGTTGCTTTGTTAAGCACAGTCTGGCCCTGCCTCTGGAATGGGCTCTTTTTGAAGAGCCATGTCCCAACCTCCTGCATGCAGAATGACTTTCTGGAGTCGGGCATTTCCCTTTTTCCCAGTGTTGCTTTTTCCCCGTTTCATGCACAACATGGCATTTTTCTCTTCTCTTGTTGCATCTTCTGGGGGAGCAAGTTGCTGGGGCCAAGTGTTGGCAGTGTGCACATCCTTGAGGATATGGCCTTTGCTGCTGGTTCATTATGGTCTGCTGGTCTCATCCACTTCAAAGTGCATTGCCCTTGGTGCAAGGTGCTTTGCACCTACGAGTATTTTCCTCTCGGTATGGACATACAAGGCACATATACATAAGTATACAAACAGAGGCCCCTGTGGGCTGTTGATCAGTTATACGTCTAAATGTGCGTGCATCTCACTAGGTATCTCCTCATATCTAACTGATTGGCTTGCTCCAGGAATGGTATTTCTGTCATTCAAACTTTGCTGTGGTCATATAGATGGGGGTGTGTGCTGTGGGTCTTTCCATGGTTAATTCTCCATTTTCCAGCACATTGGCTGAAGGTGGAGTTCTGATCCAGCAATATAGGAGCACATGGGATCCCTGCATTCACCACTTACAAATTGATGCCCATCAAACTGTGCTGAACGTGTTGTAACAGACCCCAGGAGCTGCTCATTCATCCCGCAGCCTAAAGTACCAGTAACACCTGCAGCACCCAAGGTCTCTTGTAAGCAGTGAAATGAAATCCCCAAAGCCTTGTAGTAGTGATGAGTAGAAAAATCACAGCAACCGGTGTTGGAAAAATAGGAATTCAGCTAAAGCAACAGTACCTTGACAGCACTTGGCGCTGCAAACATCACTTAACTTGACAAACAACCAGTAATAGCTAGACTGAAAATAAAGGGTTAGGCAGGTAGAGAGATAAAGTATGAAGAACATGCTGAGCAAATAACAGCCCTTTGAGAATCAACATTAGCATAATTACTAAACATAGGTAATTGCTGAAATAGCATTTGCTGGCAGCATTTATGTTTCTAAATGCAACACTTTCTCTCTTCCCTCCATAATCTTCTGCTAGGATTAGGGAGTGTGCTCACACCCTGCGCTGAGCTGAGCGTGCGCTAGGATGGAAATTGGCACCATCTGAAAGCCCATGGCACGGAGAGGAACAAACACGTTTTAACACCTTGGAGTCCAACCATCCTTTTTAAACAAGGTTGTCATACTTGAGGCTCCGTGCCTTGTTAAAATCTATATGTTACACTGTCAGCTCAGCTTTTGTCCCAGCACCCTACTTGATACTTGATAAGATTTGACATTCGCAAATCAATTCCTATTGATTTCTCACTGCTGAAATAGGATAAGCATGTGATGGACACAACGAGTGTTTAGTACAGCAGATCAAGCTATTCCAGCATGAGAAAACAACTCAGTTGATAAAAAATAGACAAACAAACAAACAAAAAAATCCAAAACCCTCCACCAGACACAAACGTAGTAACGTGCAGTGAATAAGCAGAGGTCCTGGCTCCCATCAAAAGCACTAGCTGGTTCTGCTTAAAAAGGCATTTGGCCACAGTATTGGTGGAAGAGCAAGTGGAAATTAAAAAGAAAAAAAACCCAAAACCCAAAACAACAGATGAGGTTACATCTGTGAAGGTTGTAGGGCTGATCTGCAATTATTTATGAGCACTGTGTGTGACCTGGGTGCTGAGATCATGCTGTGCTGGCTTACAGCATCTCTTACTGTATGGTGCTTCACAGGGCAGGTAGGAACCTGCCAGAGGCAATAGTTGGCCTCTACCTAAATAAATTACCTATAAATACCATGGGGAGGGGAAAAACTATGTGTGCTATCAGCTGTGAAGATTCCTGGGTTTTTTTTTTTTGAAAAGAAGAAAAAAAGTGATTTGAAAAGAACTGCAGAGGGCAAAAATGGGCCTACGCAAGGATGGCTCGGAAAGCACAGGCTACCCTGGAGACAGTCCCCGTGGAGAAGGCTAAAGTAGTGGGGCCTTCTAAACCTTCAAGGCAAGATATAAAAAAAAGTTGTAGGTAGAAGCAGTTCTCACTGGCTGAAAGCAGCTGTTTTTGTTTTAAAAATGACTGTACTCTTGTCGTGAGGTCAGAAATCGCTATCCATCTTTGGGCCACTGATCGTGCCTCACTTGCCTGTCATTGACAATGGCTGAGTTGAGAGAAATGGGTGTCATCCTGATATAAACCACATCCCAACACCTGGAGCACAAGGCTGAGGCCTCCCTTTTACAGGCAGCCCCACAACTCTCTGCCTACTGCCTCGTTGGCTCCTTGCTGAGCCTCTGCAGGGGTTTCACCAGCAGCAACCCAGGCATGTGTTTCGTGGAGCATAAATTGCACTATCCTCAGGGATGTCTCAAGCCTTGAGAAGTTGCACTTGCACATCATTTCCTCGGAGGAAATTCAAAGTAAGCAAGAAGCGTGAGGCCATTTGGTGATCCTTACATAAATAAAGAGCTAAAAAATAGCAGGACCTTCGAAAATAAACCAGAAAAGCCTTCTACTGCCCAACCCTGTGATGGCATTTAGACAGACATTTCTTTAGGCAAGAAGATCAGTATTTTGCTGTCATTCATTACGGATTTACCAGTTTTGTATTGATTTTGTTGTGGCCTCCTATGTACTTTAATTGCTGCAATAGAAAAACAAGTTGCTATACATGACATTTCCTTTCTGAGAAGCTGGCAACAGAACTGCATGAACCACTGGTAGATTCACTGATTTCCCTTGTGAGTCAGTAATAAAATGATGACTGAAACAGCTTGTCCTTCTTTCTGTTCCAAAACATCTTTTGTTTTGGGTTTTTTTTTTTCCTAAGAACTCTAACTAGCTGTGGATTTAAAGACAGAAATCTTCCTAATTGCTGGATAATATGGTAGACTTTCCTATAGTATTTCACAGTTATTAATGCTGAAGTTTTACTGATTTATTTTGAGGGACAGGTACCTGAGTGCCTTTGCTTGAGCAAGCCGGTTCCTAGGCTGTAGGTGAGGTCCACCCAGAGTTGGCCAAGGGCAATGAGGATAATTGACAAAGTGGTTTCTGGTGCTCTCATCCTTAGATTGACACATGGTGCAACTCTCAGGAGTGTGGGCTGAAAAAAGCAATGTTTCCTTCCTCTGGAATGCGAGCCACCAGCTCAGATTCAGGGCTTCTCACCTGGGAGATTTTCAGCAGCTGGAAAACCCATATGGTATGGGGCAAAAGAGTGTCACAGTGTGCTTGCAGAATGAGGAGAAGACTGATTAAGTTACCTTGCCTCATCCTCTGGAAGGGTTTTCTTTGATGTTATAGTTTCTAGAAGTTCTTCTAGGGCATTTTAAAGACATTAGGAAGAATTTCTTCACCATGCAGGTGGCGAGACACTGGAACAGGTTGCCCAGAGAGGTGGTGGAAGCCCCATCCTTGGAAGTTTTTAAGCCCAGGCTGAATGGGGCTCTGAGCGACCTGCTCTAGTGGGAGGTGTCCCTGACCATGGCAGGGAGGTTGGAACCAGATGATCTTTCAGGTCCCTTCCAACCCTGACGATTCTATGATTCTATGATTTTTAGCTGTCCCAGCTGAGCAGACTCCACCTTCCCCAAGGAGCGGCCATCCCAGCAGAAAGCATCTGCTCACTGAGTATCTTCAGGCTGAAATAGAGGTGAGAGAAGGAAGGCTGCTTATTTTGTGTTCCCTGTGCTTTTCTCCCTCAACTTTCAATAATTTTTAAAATAATGTTCTAATCTTCTGTGTTTAGCCATCTGCTGACACCCTCTGTCTGGATTTCTGTAACTCTGCTCTTCTCCTTGTGCATTTCCAATCCTGATACTTTCTTTTGTATATTTTTTAAGCTGTGACCCTGGTAAAACTGAGTCCAAGGAAGGTGGTTCACCTCACTGAAAGCTGTGTCAGAGTTAGAATTCATGATGATACTTGCTGTTCTCTTTAGAATGGTTTGTGTCCCATTGCATCAATTAATGTGGTAAGAAAAGAACCACAGAATTCTTCCCTCTGGTGACATGGTGTGTGCATGGTTAGGTACCATAATGAGAGGTGCTACAAAAAAACCATACATAGGTGTAGGCCTGTGAGGCAATCCATAAATAAAATAATGCAGAGTGTGTCCATAAATAAATTCTGCAACTAACCTGTGAGGTAAGTCAGTATTACAGCAGCTTTTGAGACAGATAAACTAGGTTCCTGGAAATGCAGCTGGAGAGGAGTATCTCAGTAGATTGTTTGAAGTATGAACCTGAGCAACCCTTGACAGGGTTTAGATGTAGCAAAATTGCTGAGGAAAGAGCAAGGGTTGGTCAGTCTTATAAGAAACAGTCAGGATTTGTGCATCTGATTTGTGGAGACTCAGAATCCACCTCCTAAAAAGCATGATTGACAGAAGTGCTCAGTCTGGAAAGCAGAGGTTGGATGAAGGCAATAACCAAAAGTAGAGCCTTTTGCCTTCTGCTGATCCTGCTTTGGATCAGAGCTGCTGGAAAACTCCTCAAGGAGTATTTTCAAGCTGTTCTGCATGGCCACCTTGGCGTAGCCCAGCTGGTTAATGTTGGCAAATCTCGGCTGGTAACAGTTCCTGAAATAAAGCCCATCTTGCCAGAAGAAGAAGACTAAGAACGGCAAAGTCTGGTTGTAAATTTTTTTCTGTCACTGCTATGTATTTCTCAGAGATATGTAAACAAAGCCAACTTGATGAGAAATATGTCAGTCAAAGAGCTGCTGAATGTTCTGGAGACAGTTATCACTAGATGTTTTGACTAAATGTCTGAGAGCTCATGCTCTTGGGAAATTTCCCAATAGATCTGAAGATAAACACACAAGCTCTTGGCATCTCTGCTGACTGGATGAGAACCTGAGAACTGATAATTATTTACATTTAACCTGCGCCCCTTATAAAACTTGTGGCGCACTTCAAAAGGCAGCATTAGAGCATTTCACAGTGGTGATTATTAAGGACAAAGTCCCCGTGAGTATGTAAATTCTACCAGGCTACTTGTCTACGTTTCAAATCATGTCAGAAAAAAAAAAAATTTACTCTTTATGTCATATTTATCTGTAGCCACTGTGGTCACAATTGAAATACAGAGGTAGTAAAAATCAGATGAGTGAGCCTGTTCTGGAAAGCTCTCTACTGGGGGAGTAACATCACAGGCATTTGTTGAGGCAGTGAGAAGAAATTTGGTATTCAAAGCAACTTTCATAAGTTTTCATTTAAGTCAAGTGTTTAATGATCCCCTGCTGTGAAAGGTCCCCTGCTGCTACACTTCTGTGCTACTGAATGATCCTTCATTGGGGGGAACTCTGCTAAATCCTAGGTTTTGGGCTTCAGGGAGGCAAGATGAATTGCCGGGATATTGGCCTCAAACGGCAAGAAGTAAAGATTCACAACTAGGCACCCGTAAAAGCACCAAAGCAGTAAGTAGCACATCACTGCTGGTGGTCTTGCTGCTTGAAAATGGGCATGGTTCACTGTGATCCAGAGTCTTGCCCCGGGGCATAAGTGCTCTTGAGCAGTGACATCCAGTGCAGCAGCCTGGGACAGCTACGTGGACTAGGACGTGGGGCAGCAGAGGACAATACAAGACAATCTCTAAGAAAATAACATCTCTTTAATTCAACTAGGGAATTTTTTTTTTCCTCTTATTTTTTCTTTTAATTGAATTCTACCTGTGAGTACACAGGCAGTATGCACTGTACAGAAATCTTGAGGAATGGCTTGACCTCGGAAGAGGAATCAACAAGCAAAGAGCTTTAATTAGCTCAATTTTTTTTACCTCCACCAGCAGCAACCTTTGTTTACCAGGAACCTTCACAGGAGGGATTCTTCCTGGTTTTCTGGTGACAAGAATAACAGTGCATAAGTGGTTTTGTTCTCCACCTACATTGCATCTACTCTTGTTTTAATTTTACCTGTTACAATCAGTCTCTCCTCCATAGCACCCTTCTGACTGGCAGAAACACAAGCCCACACAGCCTGCTGAGTAGTAAACATATCTGTGAAATGTCACGGCATTAAGCAAAGTTTCACAGATCAGCACAAGGAATAAATATAATGAAAAAAATGGTTTGCCCATGAGAATTAAGCAGTCTCCATTAGTGGGAGTAAATGACTGACTGACTCGATTCCTGGAGCCTGTAGAGTTTTGTAATTCTCCATCTCAGCCTTGAACTGGTTATTGGCTTGCCCAGACTCTGCATCTTTTATCTCAGTTAAGTCAACGAAACACAATCAGGTTCAGCATAAACTATTGCAGGTATACAGTTCATTAGCATAAATATCATTGCTCAGAACAGCAATAGGCTAAGCATTTCATCTGAGCTGCAAAATAATTTTCGCCCCCAGAGCAGTTAGAAGTTCAGGATGGCCAATGTGGTGTGCATTGCACTGACCATCTGCCTAACATGGGCTGGTCAACGGAGGAAGTGATGCTGACCTTCTTTATGCCCGGAAAGTGACTCTCTGAACAGGCACTGCTCTGTGTATCTGTGCATGCATAGAGATATGCCTTCCTCTCTATATACTTATATATAAACCAAAGCTCACCTGTCCTGCTTAAGCCCAACTCCAGATGACTGGATGAGAAATTTTGATGACAGGTTGGCTGAGGGTTGCTTAGGCTCCCACTTTTGTACATTTGTATCTTAAGGAATTACTTCTCTGTTTTCTACAAACATTCACCAAGGTGTAGGACTTCTCATAACCAGTCAGAGAATCCAAGAACTTGCCAAAATGAATTAAATATATAACCTTAGTGATTCTGTTCGTAGTCTTCCCTTTGGTCATGAGCTTACATGTTTATAGCAGAAAAGTACCTGCTCTCCTGCCCGTGGGGTCATAGGAGTCCCAAGTGCCTTCAGTGCCCCCAGAGCCTGGCTTCCAGGGAGCAAGCTCATGGGTAATGGCAGAGTGTTTCTATCTGACTCCATTCGTATGCTTCAGTTCCAACAACACACAGTAGGAATAGCTTCTTTTCATTAGCCTCTTCAGTCCCTACCTGGCAAACTTAAAAAGAGGGACGAGACCCTTGCAGAAGCTCAGCTCACAGTTTGCACGTAGTATTAATTACATCATGTCTTCCCAGATCACTTTGCCTGAGGAGCCTGGTTCTCATGTGTGCTCTTCTGTACCAGCTGTGGGTAGCAGAGATGCTCCAGCTGTCCCCATTGTATCCAGAACACTGGCTATTTCATCTTGAATAACCCATATAGGCCTCAGATGAACAGAGACCAGCTGTATTCCTATTCTTGCAATGGAAGTGATATGAGCTAGAGCAAGAGAAGGACAATAAGAGGATTGCTGCCTTCTCCTGCACGTTTTCAGACATGCAGTCTGCTCAGCCTGCAACCCAAGGCAATGTGTGAGACCGTTTGGTTGCTGAAAATATTTGCTGATCTTTCGGCGTTTCCACAAAGACTGAGAAAAGAGGGATCCTGCCTGGATGTTTACATATTTGTACTGTTTCTGGGTCACTCTTAATTTACACTGGTATTATGGGAGCAGTTAATTACAATAACTTGTTTGTATAAAAACTCTACTATATGCCTCAATCTGAACATACGAGCTTCATAAACTCATAAAAATTAAACAACTCAAGCACAAAGAAACACAAATGATAATTAAGTTTTGATTCTTCCAGCATTCCCAGGCCACTTCTGGGACTTGCCAGTCTTGTCAATATTTTAACATGTTCAGCAGCTCTTGAAAGTAAACAAATGTCCATCGGTGGGTAAGCGCTTCCGTATTTGTTTTTCAGAATGAGCTGCTCAGGCAGGTTGCATGTGTGTGGCAGATTGACTGTATTTGCTTCAGAGGCACAGAAACCAGGCTTAGGCATCTGTAAATGCTGAAATCTTGAACATGTTTGTATCAAGCCCGAGCTTCAGATTATGTGAAATGTTTTCTCTACCAGTTAATCAGCTAAGAGTCAGCATAGGGCAGATGGGAAACCAAGGACTCAGACATATTAGTCTCCCAGCCCTTTACTGACCTCTAACAATGCTTTCTACCAGTATTTCCTCTGGCAAATAATGGGAATTTTAAAACACGTACCAAAAAAAAGTCAAATTCATTTTGTAGAGACTCGGTGTGACAGTATCCCTTAAAAACCCACTGAGAAACAATATTCTGAATGGCATTTCAGATTAAAAATCTACATCATCAGGAGTGGCTGCTCATTTTTCAGGACCAAAAGTCAGTGAGGGAGAATTTACCAAAGTCATCAGAGATAGATTACTTATGCTGGGAAGAAAACTACATAATCAGACTACAGCTCAATACAGGGAGTTAAGTTATTCAAAACCTCTGAAGACAGTTTGATGTCAACAAACAGTAATGCTGCTGCCAGTTCGGTGCTTCTTATGATATCAGGTGGAATAACCAGTGATGCTGATACAAGTTACAGCCCCAGAGCAGTGGTCCAGCTCACAGACCTTTGGATAAATTAGGCTGTGTCTCGGTTGATGTTAAAGCTCAGGAGGATGCTAACGCAGTGAAGTTATTTCAAGCCCTTCCTGTTGAGTCAATGCTCTGCGCAAGGCAGTTTCTTGCCCTCCTGCAGGTAACCTCATACTCACCTCAGGGACTTAGCTTGAAGAGAGAGGGCTGAATGTCCTTACCTGCCTGCTTAGCTCACCGTGATGCAAGCAGTGACGTTTGGAAGTAATTACTGTAGTCGAGTCCTCTTAACACTCCTTTTTTCCTGTTTTTGTAGTGGAGTGGAAAGAGCTCTCCATCTCCTCTGGGTTGCCATGCCCCTTACTGCCTGAATTATGCTCGACTGTCATAAAACCAACAAACGATGTATCCTTGCTATAAAAGCCAACCTCACGTTAAATTTCAATGTCCTGCTCCAAGCTACCAGAAATGTTTAACCTGGACAAAACCCGTATGTATTTGTTCCGAAATACCCAGACAAGCAATGTACAGGCTTTCAGCTTACAGCCTGCTGGAGTTCTGGGGCACTGAAAAGAGCTATAAATGTGTAAGCACCAGGCAATTATAATAATAAAAAGAGCTATTTCATGCACAAAAGTCAGCGTCTGGGCTTCTGTAAATATACTGATGCATAGTTAATAATTAAAACCAGCAATAAGCTAGGTACGTGTGCATGTTACATAACTATGTAGCCCCCCCCCCATTACTACATATAAGCACGTTTTCTTAATTGCCATCCGAAACCGTTGCCTCCTAAAATTCTGTGGGTGGCTTGAAACAAAACACTGAAGATTAATACCGTTTTGAACTAGCAAATTACTTCTTGTGTAGCTTAGTTTAGCTTTATGTACTTGCAACAAATGTGCGTCTTGATGATAAGTTTAATATTACATTACATTGTACTGTTTTCCATTGTGCTGAAATACGTTTTAGCATATTTTTTTTCCCCACAGCGTAAGATGACAGAGATCAATTACAAAGCCATTAAATGTCAATTAACATCTTTGCAATCTGAATCCCAAATGAACCTGTTAAAACTACCTTGTTATATGTCACTTACATGTATAAATGCTGGTTAAATGTTTAATGAATGCATGAAAAAGTAATTACTTATTTACTGGTTATGTAGCGGTAAGCTAATCCCATCGGTGTTAGTTATGTCCACTGGAAAAATAAGGCTGAATTTGCAAATCTGAACGGTTAAAACAGGCTCTGAAATGCATCATTTGTTAATCAGGTGCACTTCTATGTAATGCCTAATTATAGATTTGGGAATCTAATTTTCAGCACTTCAACAAGATTATTTTGTCCTATTAAGCTATGAAGTTAGTTATTTTTTTAGTGTGGTATAGTCAACACCGGTGCTCCTTCCTGCAGAGTTTAAGCATTGTGCAGCATCTACAAAGCCTTGAGCTTTCCTGCAAAAGGTCATCATCACATAAAAAATTCATACTTTTTAGCAATAATTTAGGCTAAAATGTAGTCAGTACAACAAGGTTAACACCTCCACTCATAGGAAAATGTAGTCATTGCCCTTGGGATAAGAACTTTCCCCTTGCAGAATATTAAAAATAGGATTTTTATTTATTACAAGTAGTCAAGACTTTGCTTTGGCACCTCAGCTGAAAAATGGCCCCTTTAGGAACAAAGCAGAGGAGATCACACTGCCTGCTTCCCTTATCAATCTCAGTTGCCTTTGCTAACAACCTGCTCTCTCTATCTGGTCTGCAGAAGCACTCTGGTGACAGCCGGACTCACTCCGTTGGCTGCACAAAGCCAAAGGGGATGAGCTGCTGGGAACAGGCACCCGTGGTAAGATGGGAAGAAGTAGGCTGGGGAATGGTGCCCGTGTCGGGGCTGATCTGTCCCAAGGACAAGACCCTTCTCATGTCACTTAGGCCAGCACTGGCTGTCTCCCTCGCAGTCAGTGGATACATGGTCGTTTCCAGAGGGTGGTATTCACATGTCTCCCCTCTCTGATGAGTTGCTTGTGTGGGAGTGAGATCAAAAGGGCTGTTGTATGCTCCCTGCTCTGGCTTGGCTCTTCGAGTCCGTACAAGAACAAAGTGGAGAGTTACTAATTGGGGAGTGCTCCTGCCTCTCCCTCCTGGCTGGTAAAGCATGGTCTTCCCAAGGCTAAGCTGAGCATCAAAGAGGAATACTAAATCTTACAGATCATAGCCCGCAGACAGAGCGCTGAAGAGGGAGGCTGTCAGCTGCAGCAGGCTGGCAGATGGTGAGTTGGAGAAGCAAAGTCTCTGGTTCCTCAGGCAATGTGGGACTTCATGGAGAAGTCTGTCCATGGTGGGCTCCTGGGGGAGCTACCAACCTTTAGTAACAGAACACGTGCAGCTACATCTCTTTGTCCCTTTCAGCCATCCTTCTGTTCTTCTTGGCAAATACAACATTTTTTGTATTGAAAAAACTGTCTCTTTGTAATTAGAAAAATAGTTCTCGGGTCCCAAAGGAAAAATATCTGCAAGTGTCATGTATGGGAAAAGGGAGGGAGCAACCTTGAGAGCATCAGTTGGAAAGACCCCGCTGCAGGGGTATACACAGGAGCCAGCCTGCAGCCAAGACCAGAAGGAGTGACATCCCCGGGGACCAGGAGTCTGGACGTGGCTGTGGTGGTGCCTGGCAATAGTTTGGAAATAAAACTGCACAAAACCCACAGCCTGTCCTTCTGGACAGTGTGGCCTCATGGTCATGGTCTCCTCAAGGACTTCTTCCTTGAAGGATATTGTCACGGTCTACCAGCAGGCTGCTGCCTGGGACAGGGTCTAACTAGGCAAGGTTCCTGAGAGAAACTCACTCATTAGAGGGAAAGTTTGACAACTATCCTCTAATGGCAGGTGTTGTTTCAGACCAATTCCTTCTCTTTCCTGTGCTAGATCACACCAGTTGAAGGTCTTAACGGGACTTGCTCACTGAATTTTTGTTAACATAACTGCATTTTGGCCAGAAGACCACACCGTGTGGCTCTGCAAAGCTCATCTTCAGCATCTCCTCTGCTTTTTGTACCAGCTGGCTTCAGACAAGGCTGTTCACACTAACTGGGTAGGAAGGGGCCAAGGTGGGGGCAGATTGTCACGTCTGCAGGTGTAATAGAGCACCCCCTTTCAGGAGGCCAGAGCTATTCTTTCCTGCTAGCCTGGGGCTCTTGAAAGCTGTAGATTCAGGAAGTGATGTATTTTTGCAGATGGCACAATTTCTAACATCTCTAGAATTAAGAATGATGTTAAGAATTGGGCCTCTGCTGAGAATATCTTCTGGAGCTGCTGTTTTGCTGGAGTCCATTCTGGTGGGTCTAACGATAACAGATGCTTCAATATAATTTTCAAGGAAAAATACGGGGTGTTTGGGTCTCCCCCCCCCCTCCCCCCGCAAGAACAGAGTCACAGAGGGGCTTCTTTGTTCAGTTGTTGTAGGAATGCAATTTGGTAATTCAGTTGCTTGCCTGATAAATGTCTGCCCTCTGATCCCAGCTAGAGTAGATGGAATAAAATGTAACTGGATTTGACAGACAGAATTCGTCTGCTGTGTTTGAGACACAATGAGGCAGCCCGGGGAGAAAAACATTACAGCAAATTATGCTTCCTTATCTCCCTCTACTAACAGCGCCAGGTCAGCCTGGAGAAGTGAATGAACACGTCTTTGAAAGGACAATACCCACCAACCTCAAACAACAGTGCTGCCCTGGTGTGACCCCGTGGCTGGGGATGTGGGCATGGGTGAAGCTGCTGTGGAGTCCCAGCTAATCCTCTTCCCCTTTCTCATCCCCCTCCTGTGCTTAGTTTACAAGTTTGGGGGCAAGGGATCGCATCCCAGAAGGGCTAGCACTTGGGACCTTGCTCTGAGCTGCAACCCCCTTTGGCTGCTGCAGCCGTGTCTACTGGCACTGTCCTCCTTTCTGCCAGGGCAGGGGACAGAGATGGCCGTGCTGCCAGCAGTGAAAGCCTCCTCTGTTGCCTTTTTTCTCTTCAGTGGTTTTGGAGGGCTCCCATGCTGCAGATATACCCAACAGCAAGCCCAGCTCTGCAAATGCCCTGACTGAATGCCATGTGAGTGTCCATGTGGCTCAGCAGCCCCAGAACAGCTACAGTTTGGTGTTGTGTTTTGGTTTGTTTGAGTTTTTTTTTATTTTGCCAATGCCAAATATGTTTATTCTGATATTACTCTTTGGGTCAAGTCACTTGTTAGTGTTGGTTCAAAGCATCATCAAGTACACCCATTAATCGTTGTCTTTATTTCAAACACACTCTGGTTTCCTGTGAACTGACCCTTATTTAATGGCACTGGACAACATCAATCAGACTGGGAAGACTGGACCATCCTTAGCTGACCCTGCTCTGAGCTCATGGCTAATGGTTCCTGTCCACATTTCTGCTTTCTCAGGAGCTTGTATTTTGAGGATGGGTTGTGCTGAGGGTGTGGATGCCCAGCACTGGGAAAGTTGCACCTGCAGAAGTGATCTCAGCTCAGCACTCTGCCCAAGGGAGACCCAGCTCAGCACCACTATGACATGAGTCTTTATAATGGTCTTTTTTTAAAAGGGGGTCTAGATGCCCTTAAAATTTGTCATGCAAATAGCCAGAGCAGAGTGGGTGAAGTCAAAAGTCTGTTATCCTCTCCGGAAAAGGAAAACTTGCTCCAAGGTAATCCTAATGGTGCATCTCCAAGGGTTTTTCTCTTCTTCTGGGCAGACTCTGCCACTCCTGCTGCTGGGCAGACTCTGCACATCCTAATCCCTAAATTCATATAGCGTTGTAGGGACTTTCCTATCAGTGTGGTGACTGACATATCTTCAAAGTGATGGAGGAAGGAGACAGAAGGAATTATTTTTTTTCTTGTGTTCGCTATCTAGATTGTAACTATCTAACCTGACCAGATGTCCTCCATTCCTCCCACGTCAAAGCCTACCTGCCCCTTTCCTGAAACATCCATCACACTGCAGGTCAGCCCTTCCTTGATTTGTAGGAGATGGTTGCCCAGTCTACCTCCCCTTTAATCGTTCCTCTGACAGCAGCTAGAGAGATGAAAAGCAGGGGGAATCTAAGTAATCCATTTCTAAGTGTAAAAAGCCCCCAAAAGTAGGGGGAGAGCGGAAGAGAGCAAGTCTGTCTGCTGAGCAAACAGACTGATTACGTCAAGGGACAGGAAGAGCAGCACTTGGAAATCAATACGGATGAGGCTTTGAAAAGGTTGACTGACTGCACTGGATTAGCTATCGATTTTTGTCATTTTCACAGCTAGTGCCGTGCTCTCCACCCACTGAGGCCATTAAGCTCTGAGGCCTTAAACTTCTAATCCTCCACTAATAACAACAAGACAATGGCCCAGCAAGCTAAGGATCTAACGGGATGTCCAATAGCGTCGGTGCTGGATCGCGTGTGCCGGCACCTCGGAAGAAACCGTGGCAGCCCAGAGGCACTGCATGAAATAAAAAGCACACAAAGATTCAGATCATGCTCAGAGGCCAACAGCAAATCAGTGTTTCTTGGTAAGAATCTCCAACTGGTTTCCACTTGGCACCAGCAGCATGGGATGCATCACTTTGTGTGTCGAGTCAAAGGGGCCAGTCTCTTTTCAGTTGTTCCCTGCGATAGGAAAAGAAGTAATGGTCACAAACTGAAACACAGGAAGTTCCACCTCTACATGAGGAAAAACTTCTTCGCTGTGAGAGTGCCAGAGCCTGGCCCAGGATGCCCAGAGAGGCTGTGGAGTCTCCTTCTCTGGTGACTTTCCAGACCCACCTGGGTCTGTCCCTGTGTGGGCTGCCCTGGGTGACCCTGCTCTGGCAGGGGGGTTGGACTCAATGATCTCCAGAGGTCTCTTCCAACCCCTACCATTCTATGATGCAATGATTCTATGATCATTCTGAGCATTATTTTTGTTTAAATAACCACAGACAAGAATTTTGTTTGTTTTCAGGGAAACACTGTTAGAGGTACACAGCAGTGTGGGCTCCCTCTCCAGTGGCTGAAGGGCTGAAGCTATCTTCAAGCATCACATCATCACCACAACTTTGTTCGTTCAGCACATCCAGCTGTGAAGAATTCCTGAAGTTATTTTAAGGTAGGACTGTAAAAAAGGGACGTTGGAAGGAGTCAAGTCCTTACCATGCATCTTGAACAGAGGTGGAATACAGGAAACGATTAATGGCAGTGCTCTTCTGAGTGGATGAGAAGGTGGCTAAGGAGTGGATAAAGAAATGGGTAGAAGCGATCTGGCTGTGAGGGGGTGTGTCCAAGGCTGGGGAGCCAAGTAAGCTCCTTCCTATACCACCTTTTGTATAAAGTAGAGTAGGTTTGCCAGGTCATGTCAAAGAGCTGATGGGTTTTGTCCCAGCTCAGCTTCCAGAAAGTCTGCAAGTACCAGCTGTTGTGAAGGTCATCATGGATGTGGCCTGACCAACTCCTGCCATGCAGCTACTCTACATCTCACTGGAAAGAGCCAATTTGCAACCTCTGGAGCATTAAGAAGAGTCACACAGGGCAAGTCATCTGCAACTCTCAGCTTTACTCCCTCAGCTCTGGCGGTGGTAAGCAGATGAGTGCAGCTCACCCAGGGGATCACTTGGCCTATTCTGAGAGGAAACCTTTCCAGTGTTTAAAAATATCTAAAGTGTGGGGGTCAAGAGGATGGGGACAGGCTCTTTTCAGTGATTCCCAGTGATAGGACAAGGGGCAATGGGGACAAACTGGAACACAAGGAGTTCCATCTGAACATAAGGAGAAACTTCTTTACACTGAGGGTGCCAGAGCCTGGCCTAGGCTGCCCAGAGAGGCTGTGGATTCGCCTTCTCTGGAGAGACTCAAAACCCATCTGGATATGACTCTGTGCAAACCTATTCTGGGTGAACCTGCTTTAGCAGGGTGAGCTGGACTAGGTGATCTCCAGAGGACCTTCCCAACCCCTACCATTCTGTGATGCTATGATTCTGTGATCCTGCCACCCACTCTTTCTATCTCTCCATCTCCAGGGCTACCTGAACTCAGTATAGCTTGTGACCAAGTGTCAGTCTGCCCAGAAGAAGAGAAAAACCCTTGGAGATGCAACATGTCTTCCTTAGCAAGGCCTTGGCCCTTCACACAGCCGTGCTCAGCAACATCATCATCTTTCCTTATCCACCACATCCTTCCTTAAGCCTGAATGGTGTAGAACACAACCCTCTAACAACCTGCTGCACATCAGACATCTGATCTACAAAACACACTCCTAAATGTCCAAGCACATTGCCAGGGTTGAAACTGAGGATCACAGAATGTTGGGGATTGGAAGGGACCTCGAAAGAGCATCCAGTCCAACCTCCCTTCCAGAGCAGGATCACCTAGATCAAGTCACACAGGAATGCGCCCATTTTGAATGCCTCCAGAGGAGACTCCACAACCTCTCTGGGCAGCCTGTTCCAGTTCTGTCACCCTCACCGTGGAGAAATATTTTTTCATATTTATGTGGAACCTCTTATGTTCCAGCTGGCACCCGTTGCCCCTTGTCCTATCATTGGATGTCACTGAGAAGAGCCTGGCTCCATCCTCCTGACACTCACCTTTTGTGCCCGTGGTATAAACACTTTGCTGAGCGACTGCTCAACTTTTCTGAGAATCTCCAACAAAACCTTCAGAGTTTTATTTTGCTTGGGTTTGGGATTTATTTTAAGGACCTTTGTGATTCTCAGAAACGGAAGGATTATTGTCCATATACAAAACAAATGGGCTCAGCCAAATTTCATCCCTTTGGAAGCAAGAGCAATCATCAGTGCCCACCCAACCAGGCAGCATACAATAGCAGAGGGATGTGCGAGGAAGCAGAACTTCTCCACTGTGCAAATCCGGACGAGGCAGCACAGTGCTCTCCCTTGATCATTCTCTTCAGGCAGCTGGCCAGCTGGCAAAAGCAAGTCAAATTGAAATGTTCTCGCTCATTTTCTTTTCAGATTGTCCCTTGTTTTTTAAGGGCTGATACACAGCTCCAGCCCCTGCGTCATCCT
This sequence comes from Todiramphus chloris collaris, assembly GCA_025345505.1. Lineage (NCBI taxonomy): Eukaryota > Metazoa > Chordata > Aves > Coraciiformes > Alcedinidae > Todiramphus > Todiramphus chloris. The sequence goes on along the minus strand of JANVCC010000146.1, from coordinate 1,837,138 downwards.
AAGTCCTCCTGAAGTTTTCTGAAAACACAGGAAAGGCAAAAATGCTGAACAAAGCAATAGGGACAAAAGGAAACAGCTCACTTTTTTTTTTTCTATTAATTCAGAGCACCTAAAGTACCTGCCCTGAACTCAGTGAGCCTATTCAGAGGCAATACTGGAGTAAATGATGGACAGCTCTTTAACGTGAACCTCTTCAAGGCTGCTGAAATGAAAATAGCTCTTTGTGGTGTGTTGTGAGTTGTCATTTTTTTCTTAATTAATGTGTGTTTTAAAGCTCTGGATGTATTTAAAAATATTTTAACTCTTCCTCTTAAGGGAGGCTGGAGAAGATGCTATATGTAAAGCTTTCATAATTCTGAATGAAATAGTAGTTTGGGTTTTTTTTACATTGCTTAGAGAATTAAAAAAAAAAAAAAAAAAAGGTTTAATTCTACTTTAAATTATTTCCCCCTGTTTTCCCAGAATTGAAGGAAACAAATCCCTTAATTTCTCGGCTCTCATCAACATCATCCCCCTGAGGCTTAAGCAAAATGTTTCAGAGGAAGCATTTGAAGGGATTATTTCTTTACAGCTGCTGGGAAGGGTCTGGGTGGGGAAGAGATTAAATGACACAACCTTTCACTTCACAAGGTTAAATCATTTGGGGGAGATCCATAGGTGGTGAAATCGCTTTAACCCCAGAGCCTTTTATATATATATAAAAAAACCCATTTTATTTAAAAATCAATTAACCTGAATACCCATCACTTGCTTCACTGCCATGCATGTTTTGCCGTGTTGTTTTGCTGAGTCCCTCTATACACTAATTTTTTAAACAGAAGTAGGGGATGCAGGAAGAGGGAGATGCCAGCAGGAGCCAGGAGAAGAATATGTGGTATGTGATAATTGTGCATTAACCTGTGTGCTCAGTTGAGTCCCCAGGATTCCTGGGGGAAGCTTGGGGGACAGAAGGTTGTCTCCTGCTGTCCGCTGCTCCCTGCCCACTCTGGAGGTGACCAGCTGAGACCTGGATTTGGATGCTGCTCCGTTAGGTTGTAAGTGCAAGTGGGACCACCTCAGTTCACCTGCTATGTACTGTGCTGGTTTGTTGACCATCTATGATTTAAAAAAAATAATAGACGGGAATGTCTATCACAGCAAATCCTAACAGACAACACCATCCTTCTCCTCTGCAGACCATGCATGAATTTGGACCAGAAACTGTTCAGTGCAGACACCTGATGCTTCGCAGAGGAAGATATTCACGGGATCTAATACTCAGGCAGGGATTTACCAGAGTATTACCAACATTTATCTAGACATAGGCATTTTTCACCCTGTTACATTTGCAAGCTCTCTCGCCGCTGCAGTTCTCAGCTCCCTTTGGGAGGAAGGTGCCAGGTGTCTGTGTCCCCACGGCAGGGGCTCGTGGGCCACCTGGCCACTTGCCTTTGTGCATGTAGCCCTGCCACCCACAAGGCAAGAGGAAGGTGCAGTGTGCTATTTATTTCACGGGAGGCAGAACACTTTTTTTGTGTTTTATCTCTTTCCAGACAGTTGGCTCAGTTTAATGGACTGTCTTTCAGCCTGTGCATAATTCTTCTCCAAATTAAATTCTCTTAGAAGCCCAACATAATACGGACTGTGTTGTCAGCTCATTACTTTTACATCCTTTCTTGTTCTGTTTATGTGAGCAGAGGTTTAATTAACTATAATCTACTGTGTAGGCAAGAGGAAAAAAAAACATTCTACTTGAAGGTATGTATTTATACTCTATTATATTTTTGAATATCTGGGGGGGGAGGAGTTAACCTTTTTTTCTATGAGCAAGGCTGGTTGCTTTATGTTTCTATGCAGATGCTCAGGGAAGTCTAAAGGATCCACGCTTGTCTGTCATCTTAGTCACCCTCATCAGCCTCTTACACTGTAGTGGACTGGACTTAAATCTAAAAGAAAAAGTGGAGCCTTCATTGCCGGTGTGCTCCCAGTTTGTCACACTAATTGTCCGTGCACAGCCTGTGCTGAGCCCTAGCCACTGACCGTGGGCTGGCTCAGCGGGGCAAACTGGTGGAGCTGCTCTGGAGGGACACTGGCTCAGGGGGAAGCAGCAAGCTCTGCTCTCATCCCTTTGTGCATCCAGAAGAGACCTGAAATGCCCAGCTGCTTTGCTGTATGTACTGCACCTACGATGTCATCTGTGTCTAAGAGGTCATTTGTCCTTGTCTGTGATGGCAAAAAGCACAGAAATTCCATCTAATAAAATGAGGCACTGTTTTGATTCTCAAATGATGGGTTAAAACCCTGTAGAGGCTTTCCTGGTGGCAAGTTTATAAACAGATGCTTTCCCTGTGGACATTTATAAAATTATCTATTTCATCCAAAAATTATGCTTGTACCTGGAGAACCTTGAATGCCCAAATGATCCTGCATGCTTGGGCAGAAGGGAATATAGCAGAAGGTGCTAAATTTAGCCCAGATGCCAGGGCTAGCTGTCAGATTAGAGTGGGATTAGATCAGGACTGACCTAACTTTAGATCTCACCAGCCAGATTCAAATTCCCTCAGAGATTCACAGGTTCCATTCAGAAGATAACAGGAAGCAAAATTAACATTCATTATTACTAGTTTCAAAGATAAAATTAAGTAATGAAGCTAAATTTAGAGAAATTGTTCCTTTACATCCTTCACCATTGTGTCGTGCTATTCCTGTTTCATATGCAAAGAAGGGCTGTGATTTTGAAAGTTTGGTTGGCTTTTCCACCCTATCAGAGGTTCAAAGAAAAACTATTCCCCATCCCAGCTCTGCCCAATGAGCATCAAAGACGTGCTCCTGCTGGCAGGGGTGGCCCTTTCGCATCCGCGCAGGCTCGACTGGCAGAATGAGGTTACCAGCCGGCGGGGCAGGAGCCATCCTGGGGGAAGCTCCAAAGGACTCTTCCTGTTTTATAACTGAAGCCAGCTGATTTACATATAAAGCTGTGCTGAATATTTGAGGATCTTTGTTGTATTGGTTAAATCCCAATCAGGTTATGTCACAAAGATCACAGTAACTTTCCAAATAATGTGTCATGGTTGCCAGTGTCAAAGCCTCTGAGACATTCCAAGTATCTCCTCCAAATAATTTTAACATTCAGTCTCAGCCTATCTCAGATTTTTGTTGCTTTTTGCCCACATAATAAACTAGAGGCTTCTGCGTCCAGGGCAAATCATCCTGCTCCCACATCCATTACACTTAACAAGCTCTTGCCAGATGAAGGCCCCTTAGGTGCCTAATTTCTTTCTACTCATCTCACCATAACTGCCAAAAAACTTACCAACATCTAACATGGAGCAATCAGTTTATCAGTATCGATGTGTGTGCGTAAACGTGGCTCTTACCGAGCAAACAGGGGCACCTGCCAGTTCTGCAGCGTAGAGATGGCTTGGCCCACAATGTATCTCAGTATGGTTTTCCAAACGGCCCACTCTGGTTAGATGTGACCTGACAGGATGTGGTTCACCAACAACTGCTGACTGTCTTTCAGGCAGTTCCAGGGTCTGTTACCCACAAGCACCATGTTGGAGATAATTCCCCAGAAAGCCCAAGAGATGCCCGTGACTGGAATCATGGCCAAGGAAGCATGTGTTCAAAAGATCTTTGGAGAAGGTGTGCTCTCCTGAAGATTTTTTTGCTCGACAGCAAGCCAAGCTCCAGCCACAGAGGTGGGGAGCTGCAGAGGTTGCCTTGCACTCCCATCACTTGCCTCTGGTTGAGCAGTGGCAGTGTTCACCGTTACATGTGCCGCGTGCTTACCTCATCATGAGCCATTTCTAACAAAGTACCCTTTCCTCCCACCTAGAAACGGCTCACGTGGTGTCACCTTTTTCCTGGCTGCTGAGCTTTGTGCAGTCTCTTCCCTTGTACATTATTAGCATCTGAGGGGTTAAATGTGAGTCCTTAACATTTAGATTTCAAAAGCTGGGGGTCGGTCACACGTGGTGGTTGGAGTTCCCTGTTCCCTGCTATAGGAGGGTGACCCTTGCAGTGGCCACTGCCATGAAGACTGACACCTGGCTTTCCATTCACACTTTCCAGTGTGAAACATTCACCCTCCAAACAGGACCGAGTATGTTGGTTCTCATATTTATAGAATGCTGCTGCACACACCAATAAACAACACTCTCTTTCATGCCAACGAGCACCAGTGAGCTTGAAGCCAGACTTTTTCAATATGAGAGACTGTTCACACAGCTACTTTCTGATATTCTTTTTGCTCTAATTACTGCTGTGTCCCGTGTCCCCCCCCCCCTTTGCTTCATTAATAAACGAAGACACTCAAGCCTCAATTCACAAAGGCATTTAGGCATCCGACTCCTGCTGAAATCCCTGGCGAGTCTCAGCATTAGACACTCCTCAACATTCCTCTCACTCGCGAAGTCATACTGAGGACTCGCATGGTGTTGCCCCTGATTTATACTGAGCTTGAGTTGAGTGAAGAATCAGACTCTCTGCGGTTGTGAGGGAGAGGAAGGGCATTTCGGTGATTGAAATGCTAAGAGGAAGGTGGATGATACAAGTGCTATTTCCCAGCTCCGCATCTGACATTGTGAATTACCTTGAATAAATCACATTAATAAAGTAATAACAAAAGTAAAACTCCTTCCATGTTTCTTGCCATCTAGCGTGTCTCTGCCTCGCAAGTTTGCAAGACTTCACGCTTTCATGTTCAGAGATAGTCTAGTCTGGGCTTTCCCGAGGGGACTGGATGTTTATGTCCCTTTTGGGACTCTTCACTTCCTTAGTCTCTTTGAAAAAGCCAGTTTTAGAGATTACTGAAAGGAAATAACAATAGGATTTGGAGCAGGAAGGAAAAGTCTGTCGCTCAACTTGGCATTCCATCTTTAATGACAGTAAAGAATATAGCACAAAGAAATCATCGGAAAAGTTAATCGCCTTATGTTTCTACTGGAGGATCTCAAGTTTCCCCTCAAAAGTCACTGCTTATCTGCCCGCATCTGTTCCTAGCCAGGACTGTGGTCTCACAGTGCCGAGCGAGGGCACACAGCCGAGATAAACAACTGAGCCAGCCAATGGAGAGTCCATCCCACACTGAGCCCTGCCCCGCGTAAGGGGAGGGCTGTGCCAGGCTTGGTATGCTTGTTTTCAGCTTGCTTCAGTGTGGCTGGAACAGGGAAAGTTGGCGCCTTGGGAACAGGTAGAGTCTTCCTGGATTCTATTACACACTTTGTCTACTGTTTAATTAGTGCTATCATTAGAGCTGTTGTTTTCTTCTAACTTTGTGTTATCAAATGGTCTTTAATCTCAGTGACCTGGGTCTCATCTTTTTTTTTTTTTTTTCTTTTCTTTCTCCTCCCAGTCCCCCTTCCCATCTCCTGAGGGGAGGCTGTGGTGGGTGATTGGCTGTGTGGTGTTTAGCTGCCAGCAGAGGTTAAACCACAAGATGTCCCTTCATGGTTTTGCCTTATAGTCATCAGAAATGTTGAGACTGGCTTCTCTTTGCTGGAGAACAGGGCCTCAAAATAGAGCAGAGGAGTTACCAACTTCCAGCTCCAAGAGTGCCACTCTCACCAAGCCCAGGGGTCTGTCAAAAAACCCGTAAAAAACCAAACTTCTAATAATTACCTCTAATGTGGATCCTCTGTTTCCTGTGGGTGCTGAAGTTTTAATTGCTTGTCTTTGTAATGTCATCACTTGCTTGCTCTCCAGCCTCTCCATCATCCAGTTAATTGTATGATGTCAGACACAAGAAGAGGGTAGCCTAAAAGTCACAGAGGGCCAAAGTGCAAGTTTGGGGTGCAGCCAAACACAAATTCTTAGGAAAGCTCAACAGAAATGTGACTCATCCCATCTCAGCATGGCTAAGGAGGAGAAGGTAGCTGGTCCTGGGCATGCTTAGCTGGCTGCAGCACTTGGTTCGGGTCAGCAGGAGCATGGGGCTGTCACAGACCTGCAGGAAGTGCTCGCAGTCCTGCGAGAACAAGCCATAAATTTCAACCCAATGAGATTTTTGAGCAGCCACACAAGACAAGGAATGAATTACTGAACCCATTCATGCTTAGTGAGTTATTAAGTGTAAGGCCAAAGACTGCAAGTGCTCTCTGCGCAGCAATGTCTGACTTAATAAACCATCACTCAGACACTGCGGAATCTGACTGCAGCGCTGAATTGTTATTAAGAAATCTTCTGGGTTTTTTAATAGTCGTATTTGTTCGTTAAGGGAAGATGTTGAGAAATTACGTGCAGTATGTTATCTCCTGTCATATTTGTCTCTCCTGGTAGCCGTCAGACAGGTCTTCTCCCCTCATTTCTGCTGCCTGGTTTTACAGACAGAGATGGTGTTCCACGGGAGAGGCTGTGCTGTGGGGCAGCTGAAGAGTTTGTTGCCTCCTCCAGATGGAGCATCATGAAGGCCATCTCTGAGCACAGCAATCGAACAGCAAGGAGGAGGTTGCAAGCAAGCCCGAAGGGAAGGAAATGACTCCAGGCCACTGCTTGAAAGAAGGCTTAGTTAGACCTCTTGTTTCCTCTGCCTTCACATAAACACAGAATTGTCACAGTTGGGAAAGACCTCTAAGTTCACCATGTCCAACTGTTGACACACAAAAAACCCGAAACAAAACCAAAAAAACCCAAAAACCACTGAATACCAAAACAACCTACCAACCCCAGTATGTGCTGAAGTGCCATTTTCATCCATTTCCTTTGCCACTTTGAGTGTATATGTGGTCTAGGGCCTGATAGTCCTTTTGCAGAAGAATACTTTTATTAGAAGTGGCTTTGTTGTGGGAGACCTCAAGAATGTCCGTGCAAGAAGTTGTTTAGAGAAAGGAGGCTTGGGCTCACTTTCTTTTACTGCAGACGTAAACATCTCTCTAAATCGAGCTACTCTTGAAGCATTTGCCTCACTCTTCTGTGGTGCAAAATTTGAATTCGTTTGGTTCCTGGAGGATGTTTTTCTTTCTCAAGAGAAGTAGATTTAAGGAACTTGCTCCCTGCAGGTTTTGGATGGGAGACTTTGGCTCTTCTTTTGACAAGTCACTTCTTTTGACAAGTTTATCCAGTGTTTCCACCTTTTTCTCTTAGTTGACTGAAGCTGAATCCCAAATATTTTTGCCACTGATTCCAAATATGTGGGCTTCATGTACTCTGTTATCATCAGTTGAAAGCTTGCTTTCCAGAAGAGGCTTAGGATGAACAGGTTTGTGAGAGGTACTGGGTCCTGGAGGAGTAGTTGTGTTATCTTGATTTGCAGAGTTCTCAACTGCTACTTTCCTTGCCTGTAATATTTCAGGGATATGTTGTCCTGCGACATGGAAGGGTTGACTGCTACCAGAAGAATCCTCTGTGTAGCTGCTACCTGCACTAAGTCTTTCCACGAGCAACTTCACATGTGACTTGCCATCCATCATTTCAGGTTTGCTGTTTCCACCGGGCTGCTGAAGAGTATTTTCTGTAGTAGGAGTCAAAAGGAACCTTCCTATTCCTCTTTCTTTCAAAGCCATGAGTTTTTGTGATTCAGAGGCACCGTCTCAAGAAGACCCACAGATCCGTATAGTTCTGTGGGTGACAACATAAATCAGGCTCTGAAAACACTTGCAAGCAAATCTAATACCCTCTCAAACAAGGAATCGAAGGCCTGAGCTTCAGAAATGCCCAGTCTTTCTGTATCTCTGCTTACAGGGTTGAAATTTTCTTGTGAATGGCTGCATGAGCTCACACAAAAAATTGTTGCTGCTTAAAAATATATTAAATGAGTAGTAAAACTAAATGCATGTCATGTGAATACCTTAAGTGGTCACTGGGGACACACTAAAAGTGGCTGAAGTCTTGCTTTTTGTAAGAAGTGTTCCCCTCTTTGCTTCCCTTATGAAGCTCGTCTCTTCCTTGTGCAGTTTCCACCCTGCCTTCCTTGCTAGGACTAAAGGTTTATAATCTGTTATCATAAGAAAAATAATTTATGGAGATGTTTCATCAGAAGCACTAAGCAAAGCAAAGGCCACAAGATTTGTCCTCCATGTAAGGACTGATGCTTACCCAATGTTTCTTGTAAGGTCTCCTGTTATCTTCAATGAGAGTTCCAGTTGTATAACCTAGTTTTCATAGCTAAAATAGATGGTTTAGTGTTTAAGTGACAAGAGTATCATCATTTGTTTGAACCTGAACACTATGTGGCTTCATCATTGGAAATAAATGGGAAATTCCTTCAGATGTTTCCAAGAATTTATTACTAGTGTTTTGTTCTTGTTTTGCAAATGCAATGCCTTTCCAGTGCTTTTCGTGGACTAATACATTTCTTCATAATACATACTTCATAAAATGGCTAAGCATTGTTTTTGGTGGGGATAAAAGAGCTAAAAAGTCTTGGGGATTTGGAGTCAAAAATCTCAAATGTGAGGATATATACAAAGGAGCCATGAACTTTGATAGGGGTAACTCTGGAGTGCCAGTAGTGAATAAACAAAAACAGAGCAGAAGGTCTTCAGGCAGAGTGTGAATCTTGCTACACCCTGTGAGATGCTGTTCATTCATCACTTTTATAATTATACAAAGATAACAAAAGACATGAATAACTGTAGGATCACAGGCACATAAGGTCGTAGGCTAATTGAGGTGGGAAGGGACCAGAGGAGGTCTCTTGTCCAACCTCCTGCCCAAAGCAAGATCACCTGTGAGGCTACAACAGGTAGTCCAGGACTTTATCCTGTTAGCTGTGAGACTGCACAACCTCTCTGGGCAAGTTGTTCCAATGTTTGACTGCCCTCATGGGGAGAAATTTTTTTTTCTTTACATTGTATGAAGTACTTTGTGTCTCTTGTCCTCCCACCATTTATTGCTGTCTTCCTAATGACTTCCTCACGGGTATAATGGGGCTGCTTCTACAACCCCTGAAGCTTTCTCTTCTCTCAGTTGTATCTGGGACCTCATGGGTATATGTTGAGAGGAAGGAGGAATTCATCTTGATGCCCTCAAAACATTATGAAAAACAGAGTGAAAAACTGTTACTATGGTCTCACATTATAATTCAAAGCAATTAAAAAATGAAATTAGCACAAAATAACCACAGACAAAATATGGTAATTAATGTCAATTACCCTAGTTGCTATAGAAACAAGACTGAAACAAGTTCAAGGTGAAGCAGAAATGTAAGTGGCTGGCATGGTCTTTTTTCTCTAGCTGATTAGGACTTTAGCTCTTCTGGCTGACAACCAGTTATCGATAGAACTTAATCCATTTAATAATCCCATAATCACTTTAATCCAGTTGGCTCAAAGTATTTTGCAACTGGTTGCTCTAACTGATTAACAACTGTCTTTTAAGAAATAAATAAAAGCTATCTGTGCCCTGCACATGCAGCAGCATTTAGCCAAGGACTGGTTTCTGCACAGCAAGATTGAACGTGTAGCAAAATGTCTGTAAATTATAAATGTATAACCCTAGGGCACAAAGGGCTTTTAAGACTCTCTGATTTCATTAACAGGCACCAGTATCTCTAGCTTTTGCAAAATATAAACAGGAGCACGCAAGGGAAACTTGTCAAAGGACAGCCCTCGGGCAGGTACCTTCCCAGGCAAAGGTGCAGAAGGCATCAGTTTGAGCAAACAGTGATCTTGGATGACTCAAGCACCCTTGGAGGTCAAGGACATACAAGACATTGCCTTTGCTCCTGTTCTGCTCCTGTTTCGCTAAGAGATGCTGAAATGGTTTACTGATAATTTTATGGCAGATGTTTTAAGAAGTGTTGTCTTCCAGTTTGGAGCAACACTCACCTATTTACAAGATGTAAACTATAAATTCCTACTTGCCCACCACCCTCAATCCCCAGCAGTGTCGCTGTTTATGCCAGGAGTGGAGAGACGCAGCAACATATAAGTTCAGCAAGAGCAGGCAAAAGAAGCTACTTTATTAATTTACAACCCCATTTTTATACCCCAGCCCCATAGGGCGATTGGTCAGCAATCACACATCTCCTAGGGTGATTGGTTAAAGTCCTACAGCACCTATTTCAAAATATTTTTACAATGTACCATAAACAAAACTTATCGAAACACCATGTGCTAGTCTAGTTTACAAAACCGTCCTACTGTTTCTCATAACACGTGTGAGAAAGGCAGGGTTCTCACAGAATATTGTGAGAACCTAGGAAAATTCCTCTGCTAGCAGCTTTTCAGCATCCACACAGCAGTATTTCTGGAAATTTCATTTCAAACGCAATTTGTGTCTCAGGTGAAAAACAAAGATAATTTTGAATCATTGCATTTTTGTGTGGCCATTCACCATGTGTTGGCAGTACTGAAAGACGGGGCGATGTATAATAGGACATTTCAGGTTTATTGAGACATCATTTCCCAATGAAAAACAGTTTAGATGAAAATATGCTGAGTGGGTCTGTAATGAAATACTTTGAAATCTACGAGTGAAAAAGAGCATTTTATACAAGATCAGTATTAATTATTATAGTGATTATTTGGTTGTTTAGCTGCTAGACGTTTATGTGGTCCTCTTAACTCAGGATTTATTGTGTTGTGATTTACAAGCCTCGGGATGGGATATAAATACTGTCGAGCTGGTGATTCCTCTACGTCCATACAGTGCTCAGGAGTTCAGAGGTAGCATTCCTATGAGTTTTGATTAACTACTCTTTGTCAGTTTGTGAGGCTGAACTTGTTAAAAGTTTTAAAGAAAAAGATTTCAAACAGATTTTTCTGGATTTGGGCTCTGCCTCATCTTTTGTACTTATCTAAGCTGGTGTGAGAGGCAGTACAGAAAGATAGCTGTTCAGATTGGGTTAGACAGCTGAGATCTCCTCAGCCATCACCTATAGTACCTGAGAAGAGTAATCAGCTTGGGGCACACTTCTTCACATCTGAGATGTTTTCACAGACCACAGAAATCTTTTAGCCATCCCATACCAATGAGAGATTTTGTTTGCCTACGCTTCTCTCAGTTGACAGTCACAATGAAATTAAATACTGGCTGAGGTTGTAATGCTCCACAAGACCAAATTCAGGGACTGTCTCTGCTTATTGGACTCCACAAGTTACACAGGCTCTCTCAAGCTGGAACAAATAGAAAATAATAAAGACAACACAGATCAATGAGACTGACTTGTATTTACAGCGGTAGGGAGCTTTTGTATTTCATTAATTTTCCTGATGAAGTTTGGGCTGAGTCAAGATGTGAAGGACTCAAGATAGGGTTTCATCTCTGGATGGAAACTGGTATCCTGAAATTGGACCAAAGCCTCTAGTAGTCCTGGGCTCACTCTTCAAGTGAGGTAGAATTCATCTCCACTTTTGAAAAGTCTTTGTAAACTGTAGGCTTTGGCACATGCTTGTCTAGAAGGAGGATAAGAGAGTGTCCATAGGCAAAAGAGAAAAATGGCATGGAGGAAAATTAATTAATTTCAGGTCAAATTGAAGTGGAAAGAGATATATATATATATTATTTTTTTTTTGGCAAGTATGAGGGATGAAAGAGTTAATGAAACTAACCAATTTTTTTTTTTCCTTGAGGAAAAGCAGAAATCAAACCCTGAATTGCAAATGTTTTGAATTAACTAAGAGCAGTTCATCAAACTTTAAAATTATAGTGTGTTTTTCATAGCTTCACTATTTAAGTAAAAATTGGTGCCAGTTTTATTTTTAGGAGTCTGAGAAAATAAAAGCATTTTTGAAAAACAAAACTTTTTAAGTATACTTTTCTACTTCTATAGCAAAAATGTTTACTAGACAAAAACAAACCCACATGAATAGCTTCCTCCTTGATCTCCATTTTTCCACAAAATATCTTCTTTGATAAATTAACCCATTTACTAAAAAAACCCCACAACTTTGTATAAAGAGGGATTTTGAGTCAAACTTTACTTTGTACTGTCACTTTTTTGCATCCACCGCTATTCATAGCAAATCAGAACAAAGGAGCTACAACTTTATTTTCTTATGTAATTGAGTAGTTGAATGGGAGTAAATGCCCTTCACCACTGATGCAGCTCTCTTCTGTATCTCAGTTCTCATAGTTAAGACTCATCTATAGTTTGTGTTACTTCCTGCAAATCAAAAGCAATGGGTTTTCCTCTGTTCTACTTGTAATGAAGGCTTTTTGTTTCTCCTCTGGGGGAATTATGTAGTAGAATTAATGGGGCTGTAAGTCCATAAAGCAGAGTACGTTTTTGAAGTGGGTTACTTGTACCTTGCTTAGTATTACATATTATTTTATAGATGCAATGAAGAGAGAAAAACCTCCCAGCCAATGCTCAGAGTATGTGCAGGCTCTTGTTGAGACTTGTTTAAGATGGTGTTTTATTTAGCATACTTGTAAAATAATGAAAAATAAAGAAGAAGAGTGTTACTTAATACAGGAAAGAAGAGGACTTTCTTTCAGTGAGATTTATATGAAGAGTGGAAGGAAAGGTTGGCCAGAGAAGGAAAGGATGAGTACATGAGTGTGGAGATAAGAGCAGCTAAGAGGGAAATGAACTTAAGGAACCTCCAGAGCAGCATCATTTAGGAAAGTCAAACAGTGGGGGAAGTGATTTGGCAACGGGCTATTCTGGATAAGCAACAAAGTTTTTGAACAAAATATTTTTCCTCCTGTGAACTATGGGTTGTGTCATGAGGACAGTGACTACTGCAGCGGCCATGGTTGAGAGTGTGGAAGGGGACAAGCAACTAGATGACTGGGCAACCCAAACACTGTGCAAGCCTCTTGGTTTCCAAGAGAATTTATGGTGAAGTCAAAGACTATGTGTGCAGGTTTATGGCAGCACCCAGAAGCAGCGAGAACTTAATTTACTTCCCGTGTGCACTGCTATGTCTCATTAAAACACATGGCAAGGAGCATGTAGTTTTTTAATTCCTTCATATAGAATGAATTAAGTTTGGAAAACCACCTGACTACTGTAAAGCCCCATAAACAAGTGCTGATTCAGATATGGGCAAAGCACTCTCACTGTGTGTGTTTCTGCTGCTAATAGAAGCAAATCTTCAGACCTTTCTCTTGACCTGGGTAAGCACTTGGCAATTCCAGATAAAAAGATACTTCTTGGGACTGCAGAAGGAGGTTTGATATCCTAAGTGGGTTCTAGAAATTACAGATATTTGGCGACCTTTAGGAAATATCAGTGATATTGTCCTTGTTTTGGACTCTTGATGAAGTTTGATTTCTGTCCATTTAATTTTGGGTGAATGTTCAGGTCAGTTCTTATCACATCTTTCCCAGTTTCCACTGTTCCTGAGGACAACTGGGGATAGAAAGGGTAGGATATGAGTGCTTGGAGTCTGTAGACCAGGTGTGTCATCTGCACTGCTACTGCTACCTGTACTGCTCAGAAGATACAAGCTTGTGCTGAACTTTCATCACAGGACTGATGCACAAATATACTCTTCCCTGTTTTAACAGGACTTCTTGATATGTCATTATCCATTTGGCTGATTTTCCTCTCTGCAGCTAGTAGTAGTTTCCGTACAAATATTGTAAAGTGAGTTTTCCTAGTCAGGAAGAGAAGATTGCTCTGTAGTTGGGTCAATTTTGTTTGATCCTCCTTAATTCCTCTCCCCAGAAATGGTTACATCCCAGTGAAGAAAGACTGGAAACATCTCAGGGGCTTAACATTGCAGCGAGTTTGTATTCTGCTTGCTAGCACTTACTAATGCCCAGAAACAGTTTTTGTATGAGGAAAGCACAAGGCAGCAACTCTTTGCCCATGCAATTACAGGGATTGTCTACACAAATCAAGTGGGTTTGTATGCAAATGGCCAGTAAGCATCTAGTGGATACAATGGCTTGAATTTTAATTTGCGATGAATAGTCGCATATGCAAACACATGTAAAAATGTGTGTGTATATTAATATCTGACAAATCATCAACCTTCCTTTCATACAGTTTTTTGGCTTGTGTCAGTTGAAAACTCTTCGACGTGCCATATGTAACCCCATGGAAGTGAATGGTGGCTCTTCCAAAAGCCATGATTACTGTTAACTCCCAGTCACTATAATGCTTCCAGTCACGCTAGGAAGCTTATTCCCAATAACTAGTAATTAGCAGTAACTATTTTATGGAGCAGAAAAGAGTTGATTACATTTGTTTTATCAGCTGGTATAATAATAGAAAAAAAAGCTTGTTTCAGAGAGGGGAGAAAAAGGGACGAATTCAGAAAGTTGGCTCTCACTTGCAAGTCATCCATCACCAAAACAACAGCTTCAGGGATCAGGAATTATTGATTTTAAGGGGATTAACTCTCAGCTACAGATAGTTCCGTTTCAGGGCATCATTTGTAAGCTGAGCTGTAACCATAAACCAGCTGGCACTGGGGGCCTGATCCAAAACTCCCTCAAATGATTTGGACAGCAATTTCAGGGACACCTTTGGGTTAATAAGTCCCCATCTTGAGAAGAGTCTCAGTTTTCCGAACATCTGGCAGCAGGGAGAAGCCTATTTACAGACAATTTCTTCATGATGGAAGAAAAGTGGTTTCCGAAATGAAGAACAGGTTTCTCCCATGAAAGTGAGCTGTGAGGATTGCACCTGGCACACATCAATTCCTGCACAGCCTCTAGTGCCTTTCAAGCTAGCTGAGAAAGTACAGACAGGTAAACATAGTCTCTGCTGACACCAGACTCTCCCTTCTAATGCTCGCTGAGTTAATTAATTTTTGCTCAATTTGATTTGACATTCAGATCTGTGATATGTTTATCCTTCTAATGGGCACTTCTCCCTATTCCTGGCTTCCTCTGAAAGGTTTAACAAATGACAGGGACTTTTTGGGGTGGGTAATGAGACTTCAATTTCATCCTTATTTATTCATTAAGCTTCAGTAGTATCTGGAAAACAACAAATTGAAAGACTCTGTATTTAGCCACAGATCTATTATTGCTTTGTGCAAGGCAAGTTAGACCTAAGCTATCTCAAGGATTACATTTGTTACTCTGCAGCTAAGGCATAGATCATCAGAATGAGTCATATTGCTCTGAAAACCTCCGTGGCCTCCTCAGTCCTTGGGCTTTCTATGGGGACTTCAATTATTCTGAGCAGCACTTGCTCTGCGTGTCCTTGTGCAGACCTGAAATGAAGCTCATTTCCCATTTTTGATCAGTCCCTTGCACGTTTCTACAACCAAAAACCCATGCTACATGTGGAGGTTGGATATCCAGAAATGGATATGGTTATTATATTAATATCCAGGGAGACTGTGAGATGGAAGAGACAGGATGATCTAGCAATGGAGGCTGAGATGACAGAAGAAAAAGAAGAAGATGGCAAATGAGAGGGGTTTCAGACAATGAAAGACAGGAGAGGGTAGAGAGGGAAAGCTGTTGGTGATGATCAAGATGGGACACTAGCCCAGCTGAACCACTGCTAAGGTCTAATTTGGCAGTTCCTGTGAACTGGGGACAGGCAGCAAAAACTATCCCACAACTATAATGTTAGATCTGGTGATGTTAGCAAAAGTTGACGGACAGCTGGCTACCAGGCAGACATTCATCAAGATAGCTAATGGGGAAACTATATTACTTCCACCCCCCAACCCACCCTCCCACCCCCCCCTCCGAAATAATTTTTCAGAAATAATTCTTAACTGTGCCATTTCCTTGGAAAAAATTATTCTGTTTAAGGAGAGGACTTAAAGGAGATCTATTTCATTTTATTGAACTGTTCTGCCCTAGAGCACTGATTCTGCTTCTGCTACCCAGGGTACAGCTTCTGCTTCCAGATTCAGTAGGGTTTGTGTTGCAAAAGGCTTGGAGCAGGGGCACTAAAAGTGACAGGCTGAACAGAGGCCACCAGAACAAGCTCCCAACCCACCCTTCTGCTCCTCAGAAAGTTGCATTTGCTCAAACATTATCCAGTACTGCTTGTGAGGATGTCTCCCACATACAGCTAATAACAAATGACGGGGAAGATCCCCTCCCAGGGTGAACTCTTAACAGTGCAGGAGCTGAGCTGGGGGGTACTGGGGCTGGGCAGGTTGTTTTTGCTGGGCTTGTGTCTGGACGTGTGATGACTGAGCATCTTTGTGCACTGGCCCGCAGCTCTGCCTCTCACTGGGGCACCTTGCTCCTGGGGTGCTCTGTGTCTCATCCTTGCTCTTCTCTGTCCCCTCCCTGCTTTGGTTCATTCAGAAGCACTTTGTAAACCCCCCTGATTTCTTAGTCTTCTCCTTTCTCTTTCCTTTTCTCCTTTTGTTTCAGTCCTTTTATATTTCCTTTTCTCTCTTCTTTTCCTCTTACTCATTGGCTCCTCTGTTTCCTGAGTCCTACATCCTACTTGAAAGAAGAACCCAAGGAGAGCACCCCTTCCCAGCACTTTCCCACGGCTTCCCAATACACTGAGTCACCTATGGGTCACAGGAAAAAAAGGGCTTGCTGTCCTCCTTCCACACAGCCTTCTGTTAACATGAATACTGGCAGACAGTAACTTTGGAGTTCCTCCTACCTCCTTTCACTTCCTTTTTCTTTCTTTTTACTCTTGCTCCTCATGTTCTTGCATGTTTGCACACATGGTAGCCAGCAGAAGTGGGAACTATTGGAGGGCAAAACCACTGAAACAGGTGAACAAACGTGAGTAAAGATGAAATTCAAAGAGGAACAGGGCTGAGTCCCCTGGAAACATCCAGAGGTCCCAAACCAGCTCTTCAAGCTTCACAGTCTTCTGTTCTGCACATGGTAAAGGCAAATCAGAGGGGCCCCTTCTCTCCCAGCCTCCTTTATTCTTGCATTTCAAAGCACCTTCATTTTTTTCCCAGCTTGACTAGACATTCCCCCACCATCAGCAGCAGAAGTGGTTTCTTGCCTCTCTTTTTCTAACAATATTGTGCTTCCAACACGTGTGTGTGTGTGTGTGTGTGTGTGTGTGTGCAGGTCTGGCCCAAAGGGCTGATGTGCTCTCAGCTCTGTGCCCATTGAAACGCACCGTGTCCTGCTGTGCAGCACAGCTCTCGGGGCCCTCTCAGCTAATCAGCTGATGCACGCTTCTGATCTGATCCCTGTAATCTGGCCTGGTGGGTGGCTTAGGAGTGGCTGCCAGTAATGGGAAGGACCTTGTGATTGCTAATTGTTCTAGGGAATGTCCTGCTTTACCGTCAGATGCGGGTCTGTGGGTCCATTTTGTTCCCAGTTTCTCTGGTGTGGTTCTTAGGATTCAGGACTATGATGTTTTTTGCTCCCCGTACAGCATTTCCAAAGCAAAATTGGTTTTGTTGGCTACTTTGGGCTATTTTTATCTGACGGACAGTGTATGAAGCCATTTTGGTTTAGAATACTTATGATCCACTGTATGCTTGGAGATTAACCGAGGACCTTTTGAGAGCTGGAAAAGACTGAAAAATAATGTCTCAAAAGTTGGGGGAAACTGGAGGTTTTCTCCCTGAAATTTCATAATACAGCATCAAGCAGAGTGTGTGTTGCTGGGCTTCTACAGTACCAGCACCTGCAGCTGCTACAGCCCCAGGAACACTTGCAAAAGGCCACTTCAGCTGCTGGTGGGGTCACGGTGTTGCATGGCCCTGGATGGTATCTAGTGCTGTCTTTGTAGCACCTTTTCCTTGTGTCTCGCTGCCCTCTTGCTGCTCAAATCCAGCCAGGGACATGGCAGTTACCATTTGTTCATCAGTAATACATTCCTTTTTAGTTCAAAAGTCTGATTGTTTACTGCAGCATTTCACAATTTCCCTCATAATTAGGTTGCCTAGAAATTAGGCTGTGCATGCATAGCAGGAAGCCAAATGCTTCTGCCCTGCTGTTAATACAAGAGCCCACCCACACAGCAGATAAGAGCCCCGACACACGCTCTGATGGGAAATAAATCCAGAAGAGTTTCTTTTTTTTTTTTTTCAAAAAGGGCACACTGGGAAAGAGCTAAAGGCAAAGGAAACTGCCAAAGGAGAGGGTCTGTAGGTCCTTTTGGCCAAGCAGACCTGGCAGGTGAACGCCAGTCAGTTCAGGGCTGTTTCATCACAGATTCCCTGCGGTTCCCCTTCCCAGAGCAGCCCCAACCTGAGTGTACAAGCACTTGCATACTTGGGTTTTAATCTCAGTGCAAAATTCATGATAGCAACTAGCTGGGAAATACTGTCTTTTATACATTGCTCTCAGCCCAGGCCCTCTAGGTCTTTTACTGGGTCATAACCAGCCACTAACCTGCAGTGTTACCTGTTTGACAGGTCTCTTGTCCTCTCAGCTCCTGACACCTCACCCTGACTTCGTTTTGCTTTCTTAGCCTTTTGTCAGGGTGCAGCAGGCTATGCGATGGGCACGGGCAAAGATGACCTGGCTCCAGCTTCACTGTTGGCCTCACCACCCCATCTGGTGAGGGAACTGGCTTCTGGCCATGGAACCAGCTTCTTCCTGCAGTCTGGGTCTCTGTGAAAGGTTCCACGTGGCTGGAAGCAGTGAGGCAGGCCAAGTTACAGAGTAAAGACACCATGGAGTTTCATGGTGGCCTTTGCTCACAGGTGAAAACAAGCAAGAGCTTTCTTATCCCATGTTGTTTCCAGACCATCTTCCACCATTACCATAGCATGGGAAAGCTCCTTCAAAAACTGTTCAGCTCTCCAGCGTCTTCTCGCTGTTTCTGCCTGCCACTCTTCTGCACACATCACATGGAGAGCTCCTTCAGTTGATGTCCAAGCACTCACGTTTTCTCCATCACTCTCAAGGGTCACCTCTTGGGCTGCATGACTTGACTTCTAACCAAGTGTGACACGCATCTGTGGTGGTAGCTCCTCCAGCCTTGGCAGCCTCTTGCTGCGCAGAAACTCAAGTTCCCGTGGGAGCCTTTTGGTGACAAACCCTGCTCCTTTCGCCACACTCGGCCCACACAATGCAGGACACACACAGATACCACCTCCTCCTGTGAGTACCACGGCACCGTGAGATCTGCCATGGGAAGCATCAGGAAAGTACATCTGTGCTCACCCAGTGTGGCTCAAAATAATAAAGGGGGAGAAAAGATGCAGTCAGAATATTATGCCTGAATTTTCTATTATTACTATATCAGTGTGTCAAAATTGAAAGCAATGTTAGATTTCTCAAGAGGGGCCATCCATAATGCATTGCAGAGCCGTGTGTAGGTGTTTTATGAAATGTATTTTATTCAAACCAGTATATACAACACTAACATTATTGAAAGAAATTGAAGGCCCAGTCTTCTCTCCTTAAAATATTCATTATTCATGTTATAGTCCTTTAACAAAAACTAAAGCCAAATACATATTCAATTTATTTTTTTTTTTCCCCCATTCAGACTATTCATCTCTGGTGTCCAATGGAGATGAAATGTCCTCTTATTATTCCTGTATTAGCTTCTGACAGTTCAATTTCTCTGAGTGCTGTGTTTGAGACAACCCTTAACAAATAGCCACATAGGTAATTGCTCTGATCCAAATTTCTTGCCAAATCTTTTAGATCTGATGTAGATCGCAGGCAGTAGGATGTTGACACATTCTGATTCAGCCCTGGCAGCTGCCTCTGTGAGGCTTTTTCTTCTGATAAATATTATTAAAATAGCTTTCAACATATGCACAGTTTCATTCTGTCCTTCCAAATAAGACCTTGCGAAGGCTGAAAATGCTCCACAGCCTTGTTTCTCTCTTCATTTTGCAGTCAGAGGAATTATGAGGATACCCAGTGGTTTTAAATTGCTATTTCTTTTCAGATGACTTCTTGGAAGAGAAATCATCTCACCAGTTCATATAACTTACTAACACTCTGAACACCTAACTGCTGTTCAAAAATGCATTGTCAGATGACTTCATCTCCCACCAGTTCAGGGCTATCCTTTACAATGTGCTTGTCCTGAGGAGATTTAAGGGACTCATCCGACAGCAATCCCTCTGGAAAATCTGATTCTTGCTTTACCTGATTTTGACTCTCAAGTATATTTCAACCCAAACTTCTTCTTCACTAATTATTTCTGTTAAAAGATCAGGAGTCTCCTGGGCAAAGCCCCATGTGTTCAGACAGCAAAAGCTCTCTGTCTTTCACCAGGTTACAGTCTGAAGAAGACAAAGAGGTTCAAATAAGAGAAAGGAAAAGTCACCATTTTAGAGAGGGAAAAGTGAGGAAGCAAGAGATTAAGGACCATGGTTCTCAAATTATATATAAAAGTCTAAGATGCCTAATTAATTTTTTTAGTGCTGTCTGAATTATTTTCAGGATCAAGGACTCTGATGGGCCAATTTTCCCAGGAAGCTTGTCAGAGAGGTGCAGAGTGACACAGCTAGTCCTTAATTTTAATCACAGGCTCATTAACCCTGCTGCAGACTGCCATAATTTTGCTTTGTCCCCCGCAGTAGGATTTTGTGTTCCAGAAGATTTTGCCTGTGATGAGTTACTATTGATTTTTCCAGGCTGCCATTAATCTTTCAAGCACTTTTAAAAGAAAAAAACTCCAGCCCTCTGGATTATAAACACATGTCTATACATTTGTACCACTGAAATCCATGCTGAAAATGCTCTGTCTCCTACACGACCCCTCTCCCTCGCCTTTCCCTTTGCTAGGTGTGCTTCCATCTATCAAACAAATATAACACACCCTCTGGCAGCAAAAACTTAATAACAGGATCTCCAAACAGACAGAAAGGCAAAAAGAGACACGCTCCTGAACTGCTGTAGCTCCTGCTCGCATGTCCTGGGCTTTGCATGCAAGTGGTGATCCACTGTGAGAACTGAAAATGTCTTCAGTACTAATGGTAAATGAGAGGGAGCTGGAGAAGGTGAAGAAAACCCACTTTTCCACTGGGAACTGTACTTACGTAGATGTACCACTTGGTCTTGGTCTCTGGAGAGGGCAGCTGATGCACCCCACAAAGCATGAATGAGGAAGACCTTGCTGCCCTCAGAAAGGCAGTTCCTTTGCCTATTCACAATTGCAGCCAAGGTCTGCTCACGAGTTTAAAGCCAGGAACTCAGCTACTGTTCCTCCCTGTTCCAGTCTAAACGTAAGCAGCAGAAATATCTGTCTTGAACTGCAATGTAAATATTCAACTTACGCATAAAGGTCACTGCTGGTGGGCAAAGCTTTAATGGAACACAGACTACATGCCACGGACTGAGAGCCAAGTGTCCATTGCATTCATACACCAAAGCAGTGTCTGTACAACAACAGTGGGTTTCCCTTTGTGGACTTCTTTCCCCTAGAATGATTTAGGGACTTCTTCAGTCCTCTCTTCATTTTGCCTAGCACCATGAAATAGCAATGCCACAGAAAACTGGTTAGAACTGTCCCAGCAGTTCTTCCTTCAGTCTGGCCATGAACCTGCTCTGGGAGGGGCCAAGATTGTATAATGGCCCTTTGGTGTAAGAAATGGAGTTTGTGATAGGAGGAAACTCACCTACTGGTCCATCAGAAGCTTCCAAGATTACAGAGACCTGGAGATGACTCTACCTCAGAAACTCCTGAACATCACAGGGAATGGGACAAGTACTATCCCACCTTTCTGTGAAGAGAAGGAACAGACAGAAGCAGCAAAGCCAAACCCATGGCTCATTTTAGGTTTCATTGCCAGAACTGGCTCTAATTAAAGTGTCTCACTGCAGCAGCTGCCACTGGGGTTGCTAAGGAGCAGCATGATATAGAAAAGTGCATTGATGTGATCACACTACCCCAACTACAAACATCTTAACTGTAAAATGCATCTTTTGATGACCCACTGTAGTATAACAAATCAACAAAAAATGTGTGCTATGTGAGTCTGTTTCAAAACTCTTGCAAACTCAAGGCCATCTCAACAAAAGACATTTTGCTGCCTCTGCAAACCTAATTTTAGATAAAACTGGAGGGTCTTGAACATTTTTCCTTTGAAATCGGGCAATATAAAGAACAGCATGAAGGTGCAGCAGTGTGTCAGCACCCTACCAACCATACAAGTCAAGATGGATTGCCCTTGTACTGGGTCTCCCCTACCATTTGGTGTACAAGCATATTAAAATACGGGCATGTGTCGCCAAGAGTTAGCTAGAACAAGGGAAATACCAGTTACTTTTTTTTTTCTGAACTGGTTGCACATGAACTTTTAAGCCCAACCTACCAGCAGAGTAAAACATGAGCCTGGCTATTCCGTGAGAAAGCTGAAACACAGAACTGCAGCATAGACAACAGGAGAAGACACCTGACAAGCAGTTGTTGTACTGCACAGCCCACCAGCGATTTGATGGGCTACAGGAAAGAGAATCATGAAATTATTATGGTTCCCAGTGGCTGTCAAGTTCTATTGTCACTTGAGTGGTGCTAGGCATTATCAAACATGTTGAGTTACGTTTGTTATTACTGGGGGGAGGTGGAATATTTTCTTTATTCTCTTGGGTAGAAAAAGGAATTATTTATGTGAATGTAGTGTATTCTATCAATTTTTCAGCTACCAAAAAGCAGTGGGATACATGGAACTGGGTGGATGTCTTGTTCTTTGTTTTGTTTTGTTTTTTTACAGAAAGGCTATGTGAATTTTGGGTCTAATAACACATTAGAAAAATCTGTTCAGAACTACAGTAAGGGCTCATTTTTATAAGGGCAAATGCATCTTCTGAATCTCTCTGTCTGAAAGGAAGTAAAGCTTTAAAAAATAATTAAGATTTCCTACAAGTGCCTCATTCACAATAGAATTTCATAATATAGTTACGTTAAGAGGAAATGAATGCCTCTCATTTGAGACTGTTACCACAAATGAATTAAATGATCAGATACCTTTTGGAGACTGCTTTAAAGGCTGGATTCAGCTCAGAAATGGAGCAGTTCCAAAATGCTCTGTTAGTGCACTAGCACATGAACAAGATGCATTGTACCCAGGTTCTAGTGCCCAGGCCAGGATGACTCCACTACATGTTTAGTAAGTATGTGCTGCATCCAGCCCACACCTCATTATCAGTGGCTTTTGGCCAGATGAAGCCAGTGACTTTATGGAAAAATAAAACAAATGAAAAGATGTTATTTTTGAAACTCATCTGAATTAACAAACTTGGAGGAGTCCCAATAGCTCCTATCCCAACACTGCTGAAATCAACAGAAGGTGAGCACTGAGCAGATGTACTGGCCTGGATGTCCACGACCAGCCCCGTTGCTCTCTGGCTGTATTTCTTCACCAATAAGCTGTTCTGAAAAGCAGGTGGGTAACCTGCTATACCTGGTAACCAGGCTATACCTGGTTATCTTGGCTTAATGTGTTTACTGAATCATGCAACTGGAGTAGTGCTGGTAGCTGATATGAATTACTCCATATTTAATAATAATATTTTGCTTTTCCTCCAAGGATCCCAGAGCTCCATTGTTTGAGGACCTTTCTTTTTGCTTTTCATTTCAAATATCAAGCCTCCCTTCTTCTCATCAAGCCAAAACCCTATCTGGGGAAAGGTAAGGATTGCTCTCAAATATAAACCAACCCTTTTACTTATGTAGAGACAAGCCCTTGGTTAGATCAAAGGACTATTCAGGGACCCCCCACAAGAGACACTCAAGCATCCTCTCAGATGGTGCTGAGTGTATGAGAGCATAGATGTACAAATTAGCACTCTTTAGCTCTATCAACAGTCCAGGCTGTAACTGAAATAACTCTTTAAGCTTTTACACTCATCTTCTGTGCCTTCTGTGCAGCATAACATAGAGGACCTCCAGGTCAGGGGGAGCTCCCAGCTTTTCTGGTCTCCCATGTCATCTGTGTCCCATGTGAAGAGTGTATTTTTCCTTTAGCCTCAGGGAGGAGAGAGACTGACAGAGCTAGCCTGTCATCAGGGGTGATCTACTGTGAGCCTGGATCTCACCTGGCCACTGGCTTCACCTCAGCCTGCCGTCCTGCCTGGGTCCTGGACCAGACTGACCAAGCTGTGCTTGACGTGAGGAGAAAGAGGAGACATGTGGCTGTGCTCAGAGCTGGGGCAGGGGGAGGTTAAGAAGCGAAAAACGGGTCGTGGCACGCAAAAGAAACAAGCTCAAGACCTCATGAATTGCATCAGAGGTCTTGCCCTGTGTTTGGGCTTGTATCCCACACTGACTGCAGGTAGGACTTGGCTTATTTTCCAAGCCAATCTCCTACTTTCTAACTTTGTCTCCACTGAAGCCTATTCTCTTCAGCAGCTCTGTGGTCTCACTATCTCCCCTCCTGGGTCACTGCAGAGCCAGTATTGAAGTCAATTCCAGAGAGTTGCAACTTGGCTTCTAGAGAGAAGAGCTTCTCTTCTGGAACAGCAACCCCCTCCTTGTGACACTGGCCAACTTGCCCTCCTCTCTGTCCAGCCCAACCAAAAGGGCTGCAGGCTGGCCTGTTCATACTGATGCCATGAAGGGCAGGGACTCTCTTTTCTCTTACGATGAGTAAGTAAATAAAAATCAAGAACAAGAATATGAGTCTTTAGTGATAGGAATGATGTTGTTTTCCACTGGGACGCTTCCTGCTCTTGGCAAGAGGAGCACATGCTGTGCACATCATTAGTGCAACAGCAAACCCATAGCCCCCAGGCTCTCCTTCCCATCTGCCCCCCAGCCCATCTGTACCTTGTGATGGCAGAGCTGGGTGCCCTCTTTGCTGGAAGAAGTGGACTGAGGGTTTTCCAATTTCTCTTCTTGTGCTGCATGCCAGAGCCTGCTCCAAGTAGTGTGGTGTTTCAGGTGAGCGAGGTGGACAAAACTGGAACTCTGTTTGTTCAAAAGAACATTTGAGCTTGTAACAGTAGCCAGGTTGATTTTTGCAATAAATTCTTTCAGCTTAAAAATTAATGCCAGGAATAAATACTTTCTTATGCACTTCCCCTATGTGTTCAACCCATCAACATAAGGATTTGTAACCTTCTTAATGACTAATATCCGTTCTCGTTACACTAATTTCTCATTATAGTGGCCTTTTGTCTTCATACCTGAACATTTTTTTAAATAACATTTGCTGGGTGTACTCTGATTTCCTGATAAAAGACATTAAATCTGAATCTTGTCACTAATTCTGCAAGGTGATCACTATATTTCAGCCACATGCTTTGATATTAGCATTAAATGTACAAAAAAGGATGCTAATTCCTTATCTCTGTCTGCTCAATGCACACAGGAAAGGCTTTCAAAGTAAGGCCAAATAAATAAGTAACAGACAGATTGACATGGAGACCAGTTTATTAGCTCCTCAATAAGTACATTTGTAAATAAATGTGTCTCTTGTGTTCTCTTTATATTTGAAACAAGATGATACAGAGAAGGGCACGCAGCCTTCAGCCCCGTGAGGTTTGACTGTTGCATAGTCATAAAATAAATACCCAGTTGTTGCTTTTTACTTCAAGTATCAACTGTGTGGAAAGTACATAAGGACCTACAATCAGTTGTTTAATCAGCTTTAAATAATAAAATAAAAAAGCCCACAGACATTCAGACAACCTACTTGTGCATAATTGATATGCTTGATTTGTGAGAATTATGGGCAGTAATCACATTATCATTTCCATTAGATTTTTCTCTTCCACCCTTTTTATAACTCAAGTGATTCATCTAGCAGATGAATATATGGACACAGACAAATACTTCAGAAAGATTTTTTTTTGAGCTATTTGTTTTTAATTTGTCACATAACAAGTTCCTCTCACCTAATTTTCCAAGGGCTGAAGTTGTTGGTATAAACACAAAGACAAAAAAAACACCGTGGCCATGGCGAGGGGAAGAAGAAACAGTGATGGGAAAGGGAGGGTAAGAAGCAGCAGTGTCTGCAGTACCTGCTGAAGGAAGGGTGCAGTGTGAGGAAATGGAAAGGAAAAATCCCACTGGGAGTGTCTAGGTGTTCCACAGATGATCCTTGCCAGCTGAGAAGGAGCTGGCATAGATGAGACAATGACAGCAGACAAGCACTTCGCTGAGGAGTCCAGCTGGTCAGGGGAACACAAAGCTACCTCAACTGTCAAGACTTGAGGGTCACATCATATGTCATTGGAAAGATCAGTTCCCCAGACTGACAACAAAACCAGTGCTCTTATTTAGGACCTTTAAAGTTGAAGCCAATGACGATCCCTTGCACCTTGGAGAAGAACGAAGAGCGACAACTGGAAACAAATAGTCACACACTTTCATTATCTTTTGTGTGAAAAATTCCTGGAGCATTATTAATTTCTGACAATACTTGCAATCAGTAGAACTCATTCATTTTTTAAGTTTCACTTACTTGCAGTGAATGGCTCTGTTTCTCAGCTGGGTAGCTGCATTCATTTTGCAATAATGGTGTTTGTTTGACATCTGAGAAATTAACAATGCAAATGCCTCCGTGTCTTCGTAGAGCATTTAAAATAAAATATCTTCTCCTACTGAATTGATGGCATGACTGTAAAAAGGTCTCCGTAATAGCCAAAACATTTTTCAAAACCCATTAGAATGGTAGGCACTGGGAGGTGCTGGGATTATCTCTTGGGGCCCAGCTCTATCCACACTGTCTGGAATGGAAAAAAAAAAAAGGAGAAAGCCTGAGAACCACCGTGTGACTCTGTGCTGTGGTTTTATTCCTGCTCCCACACTGACCTGCTCTTAGGGGCAGCCTGGCTCTCCCTCCCTGCCTCCTCCCTAGGGCATACTTGCAGAGATGGATGCAAGCCCACGCCTGCGTGCTCCTGGGCAGCATCAGCAGCATCACCTCACTCCTAAAGGTGATGGTATCAACTAGCAGCTATCCCCAGAGGACCCCTAGACACCCTAAAACTGGGTACTGTAAGTAGCTGGCAGTGTTATGCTTTACATACTACGCGTACTGACGTGAAATGTGGTGGTTTAGAAAACACCCTTATGTTTACAAACAGAAGTCTGGAGATGTTTAACAAATACTGAGAGTAGAAAAGAGAAGAAGGAGGCAGTATGCAGGCACTATGCTTAGAAAAAAAATCTCATTATTTTGAAACCATTTTTCTTTTTTAGGGGGGTGGGAGGGAGGCTGAATGCAGCCTGTTGGCACACAGACATAATAGTGCCTTAGTCTGCTGCCCAAGAAGGACCACAATGATTCATACTGTGCAACTTCCTGCTGACCTCCTGTCTCTACAACCCATCTCTGCCTCCTCAGTTCTGTGTTTTCTTTGGTTCGTAACCACGAGGAAAGCCCTTTGTTTACAAGCCATTGATAAATTGTCATTTACAGAAGGCAATAATTTCCTCTAAAATTTGCATAATGTTCTTACTGGTCATTTAGGGCTGTTGCACATTATATTAAGCCTTAAATGTCAGGTTTTTATTATGCATTAAGCCTCAAATAGTATTACGAATCCACCAGCCTCACTGGAATATTTTCTATTTCCTGAAATTTAATTGTGTTGCAAGCCAAGGCAGCTCATAAGCTTCAATAAGTCTCATTACTAAATTGGGGTAGTGAACTATTTCAGATCACTTCTATGAAATAAAACGGACACATCATATTGCCACCAGGCCCACAAGGACTGAGGTCATGGGAAAGAGCTTCAAAGAGAGCCTGAGGAGAAGCTCAGCTTGAAAAGCCTTTTAAAGCCTGGCTTTAGATCTTCCCTCTGCCTCACAAGCTCTGGCACTGGGAGCAATGCCTGTAGACATATAGAATAAGGGTGTAGCTCCAGAGACACCAGACAGCCATATAAAAGGCTGTAGGATGGTGCTAAGGCTAGTGCAAGAATAGCTGTTGTCCAGATGGGTAGGGGAAAAGAGGACTTCGGGAAATTGCTCCTTTTCTGGGAATGTGGGTCATTTGGGTTAGTAAATCAAGCAAGGCCACCGCTGATTGCTGATGTCATCCGAGACCTACTTCAGGAGCCATTAAGTTGATTGAAAGCCTCTCATGGACATCAGATGGCTTTGAGCTAGAGCCCAAGGTCAAGTTTAGCTTAAGTTTACCTGGCAGTGCGATTTGTACTCATAGAAGTAACTGGCCTCAATAGCAAGTGCTCAACTGTCATGGACCAGCTCACTGCTTAAATTAACTTGCTCAGCTGGACTTTCAAATAACACTGTTTTAAGAATGCAGTGTACCATGGAAAGCAATTTGTTTCTTTAAGATGTAGCACCAAATGCCTAGGTTGATTTTGATTTTAGAGAAGGCAGCAACTAGTAAAGTGGGTAATTTGAAACTTAACATATTTCTCCTCCCTAAGATGCGAACATATTAAAATTAGGTGCAAAGTGCTTCTAATTTGTCAATCATTTCTTGTGTAATTTTATTGCTCCAAGAAAATTACCTGGGAGAGTGTTTCCTTTTTCTTCATCTCCTTCCATTGCACCATTCATCTGATTTCATCCCGGTTCAGGCAGGAGAGCAACACCCCCGCACCCACCTTCACGTCATCTCCATCGCACCAGCTGCTGCCTCCAGATGACAACTTTCTCTTGCCATCTGCAGAAGAGCTGTGTAGACAGGGTAAAGATAAAAGGCCAACTTGGAGCCTTCCATCCAAATGACAAGCTCCTGTTCATATCTACAGTTAAAATAGCCTAGGCAGAGGAAGGAGTGGAAGCATCCCAATGCCTCCAAGAAAAAAATGGTTCTGCTGGATGTTCCAATAGAGTCTCTTAAACACTAGAAATGGCACAAGGAAGCCTTTTCTTGTGAAGTTTCCATCTCGCATCTATAGCAAAGGAAGTTCAGATGATAGGCTTCTGATTTAGAGCCACCAAAAGTCTATGCAGCGCAACATAAAACCAAAGCAGAACACACCAGTTCTTGGGATTTGTCTGTCAAAAATGTTCATTCACATCGATTTCACAGAGCTGTCTGGAAAGGTTCATAAAATCTGAGCCCAAGTTTCAGGGCTGTATTTCATGCAAGCTGTGCAGAGAGAGAGAGAGATGGGTACCTGCTTGCTTCAAAACGACTTCATGGCAAACAAAACCAGAAGGCTGGATGTAGCTCAGTCTTGTCAAGCTACTCAGGGAAAGCCTGTGCTAAGCAACCCCGCTTTCCAGCTCTGCTCCAGCTCTAACAAACAAACGTATGGAGTGTTTAACTGATCCACCCACTGGAATTGCAAGAGATCAGCTTGTAAGGTGTAATTGTGAGAGAATGTATTTATCTACAGCTCGATCATAAGTTCTGCTCAGAATGTAAATGTACTGGTGCTGTTTACAATTCGAGACCCCTACGCCAAGCATGAACTACTTCAATGCTTTGATAGCAGCTGTCTTTTCTCAAATTCAGGAGACCTGGCTCTGCTCTAGTGCATTGATTTCTCTCTGAAAATGGCCAGTGTCAACTCAGGATAAAAATACCCTGGCCTGCTACTATAGCAACAGGTGTGCAATGCTACAAATGGAGGGATGCAGAAAAATGGAGATGGAGAAGCAAGAGAAATTCCTTCTGAGAATGTTATTCTTTCTATATTCCTCTGTAGCCCGAGCTTTGGGTAGCCTGATGAGCACATGTTTGCAAGTGCAAGAATCAACCCTAAAATTCAGCATCAGGTTGTGCATGGGGAGGTTTAAGTTGCGCCAGGGGAGGTTTAAGTTGCGCCAGGGGAGGTTTAAGTTGGAAAAGTTTCTTCCATGAAAGGGCTGTCAAGCCCTGGAACAGGCTGCCCATGGTGTGGTGCTGAGGGACGTGGTTTAGTGGTGACCTGGCAGTGCTGGGTTAACAGCTGGACTTGATCTTAGAGGTCTCTTTCAACCGAAATGATTCTGTGATTCTGTGATCAGGTTTGGCCTCTTGACCTCTCGGCAGTTGTTGGGGTTCATTGGCTGATCACACTCTGTATGAAGCAGCATTTCTTGTCATAAATTTAGCTATCTGTAATGGCCCTCAGTGACCCCATGTTTTTTGTGTTACAAGATAGGCAAAAAAAAAGACGATGCCACACTCTTCAGGCTTAATCCGTGCCCAGAGATGTCCTGCCTGCGGCAAGTGGATGATGAACATGGGATGGGCTACAAAACTTGCTATTGTGGCACCATGAATATTCTTTACTCATAAAATATAATTTTTTAAGAACAGAAGTAAAAGAGAGCCCAGAAACAATTTTTCTTAAATGTCCTCTTTCCCAGGAGCTGGTTCCTTTATCAAGCAAATGCAGCCTGTTGGGTTGGTAAAGTATGCCACAAAAGGGCAAAATTTATTCTCTGCTTTCTCTCTTACACTCTCTACCATTAATTTGGGAAAAGACAGGTAACTTGAGGAAATCCCTCCCAGTATATAGGCCAACCTATTGGCATGAACGGGCCTTAACTGCCACACACACCGCAAAGACAACAGAGCTGCAGAGGAACAAGCCACACTCCACCATGCCTCATGTATCACCACCAAAAACCACTTCTGCAGCAGGAAGAACAACAGATCTTGGCTTTCAGACATTGGTTTTACCCTACAGCTCTGGCAGAGAAGGGACAAGAGAGAGTGGGAGAGAAAAAAAAAGTCCAGTCTGGATTTTTAAAATGAGCAAATTGATGTGGAAGTCACAGATGGTGAATAAATATGGGGCACAGAATTGCCATTTGGCAGCCAGTTCTCCTGACCAATTTAAGATGGGTATGCTGTTATCTAGTTTGGTTCAGGGAAAATATATTCTGGGCAGCAGTCAGACATTTAAGAGGCCTCATTGTTTCATAAAATATATTTGGGTTTGATACAAACACAATTAATTCAGCTTTCTAATATTGTGTTTGAACCAAACCCAAAATTTCTGTTGTGAACATTTATTCTTTTATGTTCTTTATCGGTTCCAGGTTCTTTTCTGAAAGCTTAGATTTTAAAAAAGGATTTGCAACAAAGAAAGAACATTTGGGGTGACTTCAGCTGGTGCAGCAAACTCCATTCTTATGCACTGTTTTGAGATGTGCCTCCAAATTATCTGACAAATGATATGTTCCAAATTAAGTCCCTCATTACCCATGCTTTTCTATTGCTAAGTGCTGCGCAGCACTCTTCATTATTATACCACTGTATTTTGGGGATTTATTAGGCTTTGCTTGTTGGGTCTAGCAGAGGAAGCAAAGGATTTGAGTCAGGCAGCTCTGCCAGATGAATCACTGCATCTCAACTCTCACGCTTTGGTTTCCCAAGTGACAACCTTTGTGGAGCTAATGATCTTGCGAAACACCATCAAGATCTCCAGCCCTGCTGATCCGGAGGCTTCTTTTCCCCCAGACTCACACAGATCTCCTCGGGCTGGTTTAGATAATTTGTGCTAAGACAAAGGATATGACAAATGAGTTGACATGCAAACCAGTTTTTTGAGGTGGAGAAGTAACTTGTCCCCATCTCATCCTGATGAGTGCTGCAGTGGTATAAGGAGGTATTTGGCAGTACAGGACAGGCAGCAGGTCTTGGTTTGCACTCACATGACCAGAGTCCCTGTTAGCAATGTCATGGAGCTCATCATCAGGTATTACTGAGTGCAGCTTCTCTGCAACCCAGCAGGCACTGGCCATCACAAATAAGCACTGGACTTTCACCTGCAAATCAACCCCACCTTTCCTTCCCAGAAAAGTTTCTTAGTTTCTCCAGGCTTCTGTAAAATCTGTTTTTCCTACAGACAGGATAAAAAAACTTCCTGTGGTTCTGAATTAGGCCAAGTTCAACATCAAACTTCTCTGAGTTCAACTGAGTTACTGACACTACAGATCAGAGGGGGAAAAAAAATCAAATCCCCCCCTTAGACATCAGTCCCCTCCTCCACAGCTGCATAACTTCAGGGAGAGAAAGGAATTTGGCACAAATATTTCAAGACTACACTTGGGCTTCCCATTCAGGTTAGGGACCCTACAGTGTAAAGCTCTGCTGCAGACCCCTCTCTGTAACCAAAGGGCACTGAGAGTTTTAAAACAAATGAACAAAGCCTGCTCTGCTGTAAATATTCCCTTACCTGGAGGTATATCTGGACTGTTCATATCATCGCTGACTTGCAAAAAACATTCCTCCATCCCAGACATAAATGTTAATTAGTGAGATTTCTGCTTCAAATTAGTGACACCAGAGCACTTCGAGATCCACACGTGCAACAGCCACAGAGGCCAAAGTGTTACTGTTCTCTTTGGTCACAGTGTTTGAAACAGATACCCTTTAATAGCTCTGTGTTCTCCCAACAGGTAGTTTGGCAAATGAGCCCTAGTGCCCAGCATCCCTCAGAAACACAAGAAGGCATGAGTGCAGCTCTTTGAAGCTCCTCCACAATCACAGTCTTGTGCTGAGGAGGAGTGAGGTGTTAACAAGTTTCAGAATATACATATGAACCAGAGAGATTAGGACTTTCAGAAAAGCCTTCAATGAGAATCTTTGTCAAGTCTAAGATGCATATCTCGTTATTTGCTATCTCCAGAGATGAAAGCAACTTCTGATGGTATCTCCTCTGCTCACCACATTACCATATCAATGATAAAATGCCAGTCAAGCTTCCTGGCATTGGAACTCATAATTCAGTTATGAATATTTGTCTGTTTTTCATCCCCTCAGATAGGTGTCTGATGAGAGCCTGAGGAGGGGAGGCAGATGAAGAGGAGAAGAGCGCAGCAGTACCAGCTCTGCGTTAGTGCAACCGTGGTGAGAAAGGGTGGCTTCTGCTCCTCATATTTCCTGTATAAACAAGAAGGGGAACGTACTGTGCTCCATGCCGGTTGCATCTTTCACGGGACATGCTATTGCCATGGCTACAGGGATGGAGCCAGGAGATAGAGAAGAACAAGAGCACGCCACGTCATTGAGCACTTGGTCTTGAAATGCACAGCACCAAAAAGCCTCCAAGGTCGCATCTGCTAGAAATGCAAAGGTCCTAAGAAAGGACTCGCAGAAGACGTGAAGTGAAGCAATAATTTATTAGACGTTCTTGCAAGAGCAGGTGTCCTAACAAAGTAGGCACCCCTCTGGTCAGAGCTTTCAGCATTTTATCCCCTAGTCCCATCCACAGAGGTCCCTCCCTTGTTTCCCAATGAATTCGGTACTGCCAGACTGAACCGAGGCACCTTCTTCAGAACAGTCCATAATAGTTTGTCATTGCCTGTCTGACAGGTTCCTGCTTCCCCTGGGAGAAAATAATATACCTGAGCTTACTGACCAAAATGCAGCATCTTTCTAAGTTATTGTTGTTCATCTTAAATAGCCCTGAACTGTTGCCCTTTTATCTGTTAACACATCTGGATTGGCAGTTGTGCACTTTAGTCCTCTATCTTCCTTTTACCATTAGACTGAGCTTCAGGCCTCGGTTTCCAGTGAAACCACTTAAGGCTTCTAGGCTTTGGTAAACGATTCTTGATGGGGCAGCTTAAGTCTTTTATTCCTCAAGTTAATATAGAAATGATTACACTTGTTCTACAGTTTGCAAAAGCAACATTTCTCAGCATTTTCTACACATCGACCCACACAGGTGAGGCATGTTGGTAGCTCTCCTTGCTAGCAGGTTTTCTGGACCTGACTGCATTCACAAAATACCCCAGGAAGCCATGTCAGGGAAGCACGACTGTGTCAGGGGGTGTTAATCATCTCTGCGTGATCTGCAAAGGTAGGGGATGCTGCACACAATGGAAAGGAGACGGTGAGAAGTATATCGTGCTGCTTCAATAATGCAAGGTGTGAAAAGTACCTCCTGCAATAAAGACATAATAGTAGTTAGGATTAATTTCAGGTTTAGAACTCAGGAATCCCGCTGGGTTATACCCATATGGTAAACGTCTTCTCCACTTTGTAGATGGAGAAGGGGAAACATGAAAGGGAAAGAGTTGCCTGCAAACACACACCAGGATGGATAAAAGTCAAAGTCAAAAAATAACTTTCTGAATGCACAGATTTTTCAAACCATAACTACATTTTGTTTTAAAACCAAAAATGTCTACTTGGATTCCAAGATTAAATGTTGTCTGTGTAAACCTGCTATAATCTATTACACATCTGAAACTAAAAATGTGCTGTCTGGTTGTCACATGCTCGTCACTGCAGATAAGATGAGGTCAAACCAACTAACCTGTCTCACCCCGAACTGATGTTCACAAAAATGCACAAACCCACAGTCTTGTCTGCAGGAGCTAAAGGATTATTTTTCCTTATTTCAGCTTATTCAACTACTGTAGTACCGTGACCAGCCAACTCAGAAAGTCAAAAAGTCAGGATCTGTTCAATTCAAGAGTACAAATTAAGGGTGAGAGAAAAAGATCTATCTTTTCTGAAAGCATACCACAAAATGACCAGAAGTACTGACCTCATTCATTGTCTTTTACACTCAGCACCTTGATGCACTGTTATTAAATGAATGAAGCACATAAGGAAAATGCTGCTTTTTCAGAACCTGAAGTCCCACTTCTCATCCAAGACCAATTTGAAACATACTCCACGTAAGGAGTTGATTCTCCACTTGTATGTCATTTGCCATTTTTAAGGTTGTGAAATGTAATACTGAGCAATTAATTAATGTATGGGTAAACAACATGTTTAAATCACTTTGTCAAGGTATAGGTTGCTCTAGCAGAAAACTGAAAGGCCAACTAAAATATCAGCCACCTGGTTGTTAATTATGTATCAAAATTGTCAAGGTTTTTCATTTTAAAAAAATAATTTTTTTTTTTAATTAATGGCCTGTCTACACTGCATATTGTCCATCCATCCATGCTTGAAATTTTTCTCTGAATACCTGCATATTGGTGTTGGAAATCCTACATTCTGGGGCTGCAAGAGGCTCACACTGCTCCCTCCTGTCCTGCCTGTGTGAGCACCTGGACTGATTCCTGCCCCATCCCATTGCAAGGCGGTCACTGCTCAGCACCGTGGAGCACAGCTCAGACATAATCCCTCCTTCAGCTGCCCAGCCAAATTCTTTCCTGCTCTTTCCAACTCTTCCGTGCACTCTCCCTTTTAGTCCGCTGCTCAGCAGAAGCCAAAAGGTACTTAATACCACCCTGTTTGGCACCTTCTCTCTGGGCTGCCTATTTCAGGCTGCCAATACAAGCGCAGCAGCTCCAAACTGCCCGGCTGTGCCAAGAATCCGCTCCCTTGTGTGCGGCTTGCCAGCCAGAGGCAAATACATGAACTTTAGAGATTATCTGGAGGGAATATTCCAGGAATTTAGATTTCAGCCACAGCAGTAGGACTATACATCATTAAAGCTGCCTCTCCTGCCAATGCAAAAAGCAAACATCGATGATTTAAATCACAGTTCCCTGGTGGCTCATTTAAATCACTTGGATAGAAATCAGTCCACCTTGTCACTGTGGAAGAGGTAGAAATGGAAGTTGTGGATTCATGAGTCCCAGGTCAACACTTTGCATCAGACGTGGACCAGGGGACAATAAATCCTGCGAGGCACAGTATATAATAAGCAGTTTTATGAGGTGTGGCACTGATGAAACCTGGTTCCTACAGTTCTGTGTGTTGTGTTTGGAGTTTCTGTTGTCTGTGAAGTGTGACAATTCACCAAAGCTTTTCCTGAAGTCATGATATGCACCACCATGCTCTTTGGTGACTTACACTTGGTTACACTCATCAATCAGCCTCTTTCTCTCAGCACTTTGGTGAAGTCTTTCTTTTTTTGTACCTGCCAGCCTATTTCCATGAAACCTGCACAAGATAGAGGAGTGACATTTGCATTTGCTGCAGAGCTAGTACTTTGTGCATGGGGACACACTTGGAGCCTTGGACACACTTCCCAGGAGCATCTCAACCTGGAGACAGACAGGCCTGGCCCCACGTGCCCATACACATCTTGGGATGCTCTGTGCAGCCTGTGAGATGTGGGACCCAGAACAAGCCTCTCAGACTTGTCTCTGAAACGCTGTCAGGGTGGATGCATTAGCAGAGGTGGTCCCTGCCACAGAAAATCTACTGGCTGACTGGAAAAGCCAAAAGAAGGTTGGCAAAGGGAAGAAATGCTACAGGTGAGAAACCGAGGCTGACAAAAACCCTTCCCACACCAAGTCAGACCAAATCCTCAATTCCTTCAAGCGAGTGGAGCTCTGCCAGCTCACTGGCACTCAGACATGTTTAAATTGGTTTGAATTTTTACAGCTGTACAATAACCAGCAAACAGCAGAACCTGCCATGTAACAGAGGTACGCTGGCTCCACATTTTTCTGCCTGTTTGGCTTCTTGAAAGCGGCGGATTTTGTTGCATGTGTTACCTACAGAAAGGGACAACATTTAGTGTGAAAGGACCCAGGTAGCAGAAGCCAGCCCCAGATGAATGCTTTGTGTGCAGGCAGCTGCCCACGGTTTGACAAACTCGTTTGACACTTCCAGCACTGCAGAGGCGTTCAAGAGGTGGCAGCTGATTTTGGTCTCCGTGACATTGCATTCTGATCGCTGACACTCACAAGGCTGTTAAGAAATCTTCCAGGCCTATAAATAAAAAAAAAAAAAACAGAGAAATAATGTCACATCACTGCTCTCGCCAGCACAGGCTTATGGGAGCGAGAGGGAGAAGAGGGCAGAGGATTAAGTTCCTCTGGCTCTTCTGGCTGCTAAGTTGCCTCATCCACTGTTCCATGATCCCACTGTGGCTGGCTCTTCATTGACTAGGGCTAGGACAACATTTAGGTGTCTACCACACTACGTAAAAAGCTGATGTAATCTGCACACCATAAAGAGGAGAAACCTCCACGTAACTGGTATCCTTAGTTGACAAAAAATATTTGCCTTGATACGCCTAGAGAAGGCTGGGAAGAAGCTTAGAGATTGCACAGACAGGCAGGTCTTATAATAAGAGTGTGTTTTGTCTGCAGATGCACTTCAGCTGCTCAGCTCCTTATGAACTGATTTCAACCTCCACTTTTTAAGGTAATAACAAGCCCTCCCAGGGCCTTGTCCCGCTTTTCAGGGGCTTCCACCTCTCTGGAGCCAGGATGCTGAGTCCTGGTTAGGTTAGATATGGAAGGGGAAGTCTTTTCCTGAACTAATCTTGCTCATGCAGCTTCCAGACCCCAAATGACTGACCAGCAGTAAAGTCAGTGCACTTATCTCATATCCCTAAGAAGTGAGGAAAGGCCTCATTGTGCACATACCTTCTCCCACTTTCCCCTTCACCTCTGTAGTCAGTGGCAGCATAAGGGATCAGTACAGAAATAAGGGCTCAAAGAACATTATGGAAAAAAATGGTGCTTACTGAGCAGGCTGCATATGAACAAGAGCAAGAGGAAACAGGACAAATTCATGGTGAGACCTCTGAAGATGGGAATTAGAGGGTAAAACAGAGAAGTCTGCAGAAGGATATGAATATAATTGGGATATGGTTGGAGCCATGAGATCTGTTAAATTGAATTTCTGTTTGGTGTAACATCCCTTGTATATGTTAATCGGAATGTGAGCTAGCAGCCTGATTTAGTGTTATTATCAAAAAGGGTTCCTCGGCTGCCTTTGTCAAAGGAAGATTACAAATTATTCCAGATAAGTAATGGAACTAAAGACCTTTAAAACTAATTGGCCATTGCGCAATCCCGTTAATATCCTTTCTTGTCTAACAAAAACTGAGAAGGCAATTAAGGGCAAACACCAAAAAAAAATCTTCTGCACCTGGTCTTTTGAATTAAAATGTGATTTATATACCCCTGACTTTTCCCATCATGAGCTAAAAAAAAAAAACGACAAATGATCAGCCATCAATGGCCAACATGACCATGAACACTCTAGCCACATATTAAGCCTGACTTGGGAATGGTTTAAGAGCCACCCTCTCCAAGGCTTGCTACAGGAAACGGGAATTTCCACAGGGCCTCCATATTAAATAAGGAGCCCTGGTATTTACTGTGCTTTGACGAGCCTGAGCTGTAGTGTTCTTTGAGACACAGCTGCCTACTGACAGCTCTGAAAGGGTTGTACCTGCCCAGCGGAGTCTTGGCGAGACATGAAATGGGTTAGAAGGACCTGTCTGTGCAACCTGCCGTGTCCCAGTGACAGCTGCTCAGGCTCCATCAGAAACGGTGAAAACAGACCTTGGAAACTGCTCTAAGGCCTCCTGGACCTCCTAGTCATCTTTTATCAATCAGGTCCCAGCTGCTGCTTGATGTTACTATTAATAATCGCCATCATAATCTGTTGACATTGTTTGCATGATATTGTCTCTTTTGCCCAGTCCTAAACGTCCTCAGTGTTGCTTTAAAACAAAAGAAAACAGGAAAACAAATGACAGTGCAAGGTGTGATCTGGTGTGATCTGAGGAAATGAACCCATCCACTGCTGCCAAAAAGCAGGGATGGGCGCACACTGCTCCAGCTGATGGGAGCAGGAGTGAGCCATGGTGAGGGAATCCCTCCGGAGGTGGCTGAGAAAACAGCCCTTCCCAGCACTCCACAGGGATTTGCTCAGCCTAACCCTCAGTTTTACTGGGCCGTTAATTCATAACAGCATTTTCTGAGGCAGTTCCTTGGTCTTGACAGACTTTATCCCCTCTTTTACCTTAGCATGGTACCTGCTTTGCTCTTTTGTCTGACTGCTGTAATCTCTCCTGGATGACTTGCATCAGTTGCTAAATCTTTTGCTTTATTTAATCCCCTGTTTCATGTTCACTTGCTCAGTTAAAAGTGGGATAGACTCAGCCTAACAATTAGGAGTTGAAGAGAAGATACCACATCCACCCCACTGCCAATGTCCACCCTCCAGCCACGAGCACCTTTCTGCACCACTTTCTCAAGCATGAGGTTTCAAGTTCATGAATGCCATCTTTGGACTGCATCTTCATGGACCACATGGATGCAGCTGTAATTCTCAGGTCTACATGATGCTGAGATGCTGAGAGCGTTGCAGCACTGACCATAACCTCACACAGCCTTTATGCAGCCTTTTTTTCAATATGACTAAGTCACAGAATCATAGCTCATTCTGGTTGGAAGAAAACTTTAAGATCGTCGAGCCCAACCTTTAATCCAGCACTGCCAGGTCATCACTAAAGCCATGTCCCTCAGCACCTCAGCTTTGAAACCCTTCCAGGGATGGGGACTCCACCACTGCCCTAGGCAGCCTGGGCCAGGCCTGGACAACCCTTTTATACAAAGAAATTTTTCCCTAAATCTCCCCTGGTACAACTTGAGGCTGTTTCCTCTTGTCCTGCCCATTGTGACTTGTGAGAAGAGCTCAACCCCACCTGGCTCCAACCTCCTGTCACGGAGCTGTTGAGATCCAGAAGGTCTCCCCTGAGCCTCCTTCTCCCCAGGCTGAACAAGCCCAGGTCCCTCAGCCTCCCCTCATCTTCCCCAGCTCCATTGCCCTTCTCTGGCCACGCTCCAGCCCCTCAATGTCCTTCCTGGATTGAGGGTCCCAAAACTGACCCCAGGATTCAAGGGGCAGCCTCCCCAGTGCCCAGTCCAGGGGGACAATCCCTGCCCTGGTCCTGCTGGCCACACCAGTGCTGATACAAGCCAGAATGCTGGAGGCCTTCTGTGCCATACACTGGCTCATCTTCAGATGAGTGTCAATAAATACCCCCAGGTCCTTTTCCACTGGACAGCTTCCAGCCCCTCTGCCCCAGCCTGGAGTGTTTCAGGGGGCTGCTGAGATTCAAGTGCAGGACCCAGCACTTGGCCTAAACCAATGAAGATTTAGTAAAATCTTGTGGGTAAAATATTGCTCCCTAAACACCCCACCCATGCTAATGTATTTTTCGTGATTTTCAATAAAAAGCTACCCATTTGGGTGCTGTGTCACTGTCTTGGCACCAACTCTTTGCCACTCAAGTAGCTACTGGGACAAACAAACACCAAGAGATTGCTGCTTCTCGGAACCCAGGTGAGCATTTATGGCTAAAGATAGACTTTGTCTTTAAAGAATTACTGCTTTTTACCAGGCTACACTTTCTATGTCCCTAGTAAAAAGGATCTTAGGAAATCTCATTTAAATTTCAAGGACCTCTTAGGGATAGTTGCTAATGGTTATGCTAATTGGCATAGGGTCTGAGTGACAGTTATGTCCTGGAATGGTTCGCAAATCACGTTTTCTTGGAGCTTATTAGCAGACTCATTAACTGTACAACAGTACATTACTTTCAGAAATTCAGATCTAAGCAGAAAATTAAAATTATTTGCTAAATGACCTAATAAAATAGAATAAAATGTGCTGAGAAAGTGAAAACTGAGGTATATCAGGACTCCAGAATTTGGCTAAAAATAATCTCCAGTTACCATTGATGTTCACCCCTCCTCTGGGAGTAATTGCAGCCCAGGTGAGACTCAGTTAAAAACCTGTTTAGATATGAAAACAAATGATCTCAGATCAACAGGGTCAAAACCCAGCTTGTCACAGCCAGAGCTGGCACTGAGGTTTACTGCAGATGTGGCCAGGACTTTATCCAGCAATGTGTCTTGTGGTCCCTGCTCCACATCTCCATTTCTTAGTCCTTCCACGGTTACCCATGCAATCCAAAACCCAAACAGCCACACTTCCCTGCTGCCCTGATGAAACCCATTTACAGGGGTATTTATAATAACGAAGAGTCTTCTATGAAGTCAAAAGAATTATGGGAAGGAGTGAGAGCCCAGGTATTTAGTTTTACTTCCAGTTGAAAGAGGAGACACTATGAAATCACAGCATCTCAGAATCTCAGCATGGTGGAGGATGGAAGGGACCTCTGGAGACCATCTGGTGCTACCCCCCTGACCAGCAGGGTCACCCAGAGCAGGGAGCCCAGAGTTGTGTCCAGCAGGTTTGGAGGAGCCTCCACAATCTCTCTGGGCAGCCTGGGCCAGGGTTCTGTCAGTTCTATCCCGTTAATATTGTTTACTTGTTTCTTTCTTGGCTAAGTAAAATAGCAAACAATAGTATTTTAAAGGACTTCAAAGTCATTTTTGAGGCCTTCAATGCAAAAATCAGAAGAAGGGCTGAGCTGGATCAGATATACTCCCCAAGGCAAACACAGATCAGAAATTTCTGTTAAACTTCCAGGGAACCTGGTCTTTGCTCATAGGAAAACACGCAAACAACATCAGAATCCATGGGAATTCACTAAAGAAATCTCAAACCAAAAGAAGCCATTTAAATATAAACATTCTTGTCCTCACAAAACTGTAACAACAGAAGCAATCTGGTAAGATTGAAGTGACCTACAATCAAAGTCTAGCTTGTTTTGTTTATTTTTTCCTAGAACTGGCACACCAAAAGAACCACCTTTTGAAATAAAAAGTTTAAAACCCAGAAATTAGAATTAAGTATCTTGATGTCATAGAAACAATCACTCCATATGAAAAAAAATACCTTCATCTCTAGTGCTTTGGAATTGAGATGCCTGAACTCTGAGTAAACAGGAAATTTGTGTCTTCAAAAACATTGGTTTTTTTGAAGTGCCCCATATTTCTAGCATTCAAGGATAGCATTTCACTCTTATCCACGGTGGCCGTTAAAAGGCAGCAGATCTTTCTTTACTGTGAGGGTGACGGAGCCTGGAACAGGCTACCCAGAGGGAGGTTGTGGCGTCTCCTTCTCTAGAGACTTTCCAGCCCCCCCTGGCTCTGTTCCTGTGTGGGCTGCCCTGGGTGACCCTGCTCTGGCAGGGGGGTTGGACTCGATGATCTCCAGAGGTCCCTTCCAACCCTTACCACAACCTATGATTCTATGAATGTATGATCTTCTCTGGCAGAGTCACTGCAACTCTCCCAAACTGGAGAAACTAAGGAGAGTCATGAGTGATATTACGCCTGCAAATGCCATGGTCGCATGTCCTGGGATGCTGGGATTAACCCACCTTGGGAGGAAGCAGCAGATCATGTGGTGTGACATGTCTTGCTTTTAAAAGACGTAGGAAGGGCGTGGGAGGCCTATACTGCTCCTAACCTGGGGGGATGGCTGCTCTGGAGATGGATATGCCAGCACAGTTCAGTCCCTCTCCAAGTCACCTCTGTCTGGGCACTGGGAGGGTAGGTTTGAGTGTTTGTTCACTTGCAGATCCCACTCCTTAACAGGATGGTGGCAATTCTTCATTATCATTTCTTGCCACTATGAAATCAGTTTGATGCACCCTCGGTTTTTTTCATGTCCAAAGCTAACTCAACTTCTAATGTAAGGAAATCCACAGTCCTGCTTCCTTCATCTCAGCTCCAGCAACAGAAGCTGGAGGTTTGTCCTCCAAGCCTTCAGGACTCTAGTCTCATCATCTTTCCCTCCCCCAGACACATGCCAGGAAGTACTGAAGAAGCAGATGTGGATATGTGGAGCAGAGGCACCACCATGTCATGAACAGGCCGTACTTTTCCACCAGTTGTGCAGGTTGCAGGTGTCTCCTCTTTCTCCAGGTCTCTTCTTAGACCATTAGATTCAGTGTGGAGAAAGGTTAACCAGGGCCTGTGATAAGGTCATGGGCCAGCATGGACAGATGTCTACTGACAGATGCAAACTGAAGTCTACTGATATCTACTACCAGTATCCCTACCTACCAGTATCCCTATCCTACTACCTTTCCTATCACAAAACTGTACAAAGATCCTGTGAGGAGAATTTCTGGTTAAGTCTAGCTGCATTCAAGTCCAGAAACGGTGTTTTTATCTCAGTGGGCCTTTTGAAAGCTTTTTCCTCAAATTACAGTGGAAATGCTGATTTAATCCCCCTATTACTGTTCATTTTAATATGGTCCAAATTCAAAGTGCTTACAAACTCATGAGCAATCCAACCTGGGGGAGCTGGAGAGGCCAAATCATTGAAAGCACTAGTGGAAACAGGGGGAAACAGGCTCTGGGGAGATTTGCTCTTTAGAAAAACCCTCTTCTGTTGACAGAATTTGTCATGTTTTCCCCTGATAAACAGGGAAATCTGTAGTAAAGAACCTGGGAAACTGCTGTCACTGTGGCACAAGGCATTATAATCTTAGATACATACATAGAGAGTGTGTGTGTATATATATATATTTACAGTAAAATATAGCATAGTATTTCACCACAGGAAGGCTGTATAATCTGCAGCACAGAACACAGCCACTCTGGGTGGCAAAGTGCCCCAACTCTGTGAGATTTAGCTGTGTTGCTATGAATAGTAAGCAGTATCTTC
This sequence comes from Todiramphus chloris collaris, assembly GCA_025345505.1. NCBI lineage: Eukaryota > Metazoa > Chordata > Aves > Coraciiformes > Alcedinidae > Todiramphus > Todiramphus chloris. Next base: position 1,794,335 of record JANVCC010000146.1, on the reverse strand, counting down.
AGGTACCTCTGAGCACTGATATGGTGTGTGGACCTTGCAGAATGGTGTGTGCTGGGGACCAGGGTGAGGTGAGTGGGCAGCAGGACCTCATCGGGAATGAATTAACAGCATAGATGGACATTCCCTCAGAAGCCAGACATTCCCAAAGCCAGGCTGGACTGAATGTGGAAATTTTGGCCAAAGACTGATCTGACGTTCTACCAAAAAAGAGTCAGAGACAAAATGTTTGTTTGCAAGTCTGAACCTCCCTGGTGCTCTGAGATCTGGACCTGTCAGTTCTGTTTGATGTCTCCTTGGGCATGGTGAGCAAAGAGCAGCACAGAGGGTAGCCAGGAGAGAAGCAGACCATCAGTGTGCCACAGAATCACAGGGTTGGAACAGGGTTGGAAGCGCCTTCTGGGGATCTTCTCATCCAACTCCCCTTGCTAAAGCAGGGTCACCCAGAGCAGGTTGCCCAGGATCACGTCCAGATGAATTCTGAATCTCTCCAGAGATGGAGACTTCACAGCCCCTCTGAGTCCCTGCCTCTTCTCCCAGAAGTCAAATAAGAAATACAGGCAAATAGAAACTGATGTCCTAGGGGTCAAGGACAGCTAGGAAAACAAATTATAATAGAAGGAATACTCAGTTTCTTTAAAATATCATACTTGACATGTATGAGGACCAAGAAGCCCAGTATCTTATAATACCTGAAGACTTGCTTAAGCTTCAGGAACTGTCAGAAGTCTGTGGAGTCAAAGCAACCACACAACAGAAACTTTCATGCAGTGCCTTTCATCCCAAGCACTTTTCACATTAGTGTCTCAGTTGTGGCTCCAGATGAGTTTCCATTTAGCTTCAGAAGCTGCTCAGCATGATGGAAAATGAGCCTACTTGTTTAGGAAACTGCATGCAAAGTTGGAAACACAGCAGTACACTGCTACACTCAAAAATGCCCTTCTGGCTTCATTTCTGCTTGCCTAGATTTGAAATGGAGACAAAGAAACCTCTAAACCCTGCACAGGTCTCCAAAAATTGAATTGAGGGAGCGGCTGAGGCTGGGGCTCTGCGGTGGCAGAGGAAGAGGTCACCTTGTGAGCATCCCTCAGCCTTTGATTTCATGGGATCTCAGTTCTGACACAAACTCACCGGTCCTACAAGTTCGCTTTAGGAGACCCCAATTTCCCAACATTTTCACTCCAATCTGTAAGCTACTGCCACTGTGCCAAGGCTCTCAACCTGTCCGCAGGCAGCAGTATCCCAATAGTTCTAGAAGAGGATACTATCTCAATCACTCACCCTTTTAAAAGTGTACCCCAAGTATTTGCAGCCCATCCTGTCGGCTGTTGGAGTCTTTCCCTGCAGCTACATCTTTCCACTGTATTTCTGTGCCTATAGTAATAAAAACAAGGCAATAATTTAGCTCCCATGATTGTTGTACCGAAGCTTGGGTTTTTTTATCCCAGTCTCTTATCTTCTCCATTCAGAGCCAACGTCTCTTATTACTTTGCAGCAAACATGGTCAGAGATGAAAGATTCTGTCATATATTTTTCTTCGTATTAAACCACAAGGCTTCATCCTTCTCTTTCATTTTTCAATCTTGGACTTTATTGTTTCTGACTATCTCTGCCACATGTGATTTTGGCTTTCATGTGGATGCGAATATGTGCTTTTCTCTTCTTATTCTCTTTATCACAACCAAACAAGATTGGGAACACTTTAAAACAACTGGGCACTCAATGCTGTTTCATCAGTTATTTGCTGCAATACCCTTGCCAGGGAGGGCTCAGGGTTATGCAGATACCAGAATAAAACATTTTTGAAGACTTGCAATATTCCTACATGTTCTCTTTACCTGTTTCACACAGGATTGTGCCACAGCAGGAAAAAAATTACCTAGAAGCAGTAATGCCAGTCTAGATCCTGTCCACTCCAGCACAGAGGAATGGACCCAGAGGAGAAGAACTCAGGCAGGTCTCAGCAGCACACTGTGGGACTGGCTAAACTGAATCATGTTCTCCTCCCCGTATCAGCAAAACACAGCCCAGCTGCAGGTAAGGATTAGAATTCTTGATCGTTCAGTACCATAGTTAATTATTTTCCCCTCTGTCTTCTCCCTCCAGATCTCAGATACTTTTTCAGGGTAAAGAGCTGGGTTTGCTCCAGACTCAGTAAGCATCATTTTTACCCTGCTGAGAGAGAAATGGGGGCAGAAAAATAATCAGAGTTTTGAAAACTATTTAAGTAGTAATATTTCACCTTTTTAATTTGTACTTTGAGGATGGAATGGAAGAGAAGCCAAAAAGATCAGAGTGCCTGAAGGATTAGTATCTGATTTGAGTTTAAAGGAGCAATCACATCACCTAATTTAGTCTCCTAGTGCCAGAAGCTGTATTTCTCTAGATAATGAATGAAACAAGGTGGTTATTCTAAAGGGAGACTCAAGCTGTGCTAAAACCACAAAACTTATGAGCACTGCCCACCCTCATCTTATTTCATTTGCATTTCATTTCCACTGTGGTTCACCTCTCTTTCTGCTTTCCAGAAGGGATCTGGAGTGCCTTTCAGCCAGCTCCTCTTTGGGACAGCCAGCAGACAAGGACCAGTGTGAATCACTAAGCACATCCATCCTGCTGTGAGGGCCATTTTCCACTCACTTCAGATAAGCAGGGGCTAGAGCCCTGAATGAATGTCAGAAGACCACTCAATTGGTCTACAGAGAGCTTAAAACATGCAAATCCCTCATACCTCCAGGTGGCTTCAGTTACAGTGTCTCTAAAGAAAATAGTGATAGGAGTTAGAATCAGAAAATGCTTTGGGATTAGAAGGGACATCATTTGGTCCAACCCCCCTGCAGGGAGCATGGACATCTGCAGCTAGAGCAGGGTGCTCAGAGCCCCAGCCAACCTCACCTGGGATGGCTCCAGGGATGGGGCAGTGACCACCTCTCTGGGCAACCTGAGTTGCACTAATCCAGTGTAGCACTTGTACCCCCAGCCATAACTACTCCTTGTCCTGTCACAGAAATTTGCAAGAGTCATATACTCTTATTTGACAGTCTTCCTATACAAGCAGAGAAAGCCAGGTATGGCTGAATCCCTTCAGGGGTGTGTTGGCACCCACAGGAGCTCTCTCCCTTTCACATTGAGTTTTCTAGGCAGTGCACAGTGGATCAGTCCATCACATCACTGCAACTTTTATCAGGTACCAGCTGTACAGGAAAAAAAACCCTATAGTTTTCCCATGGATGCTGTGTTCACTGAGTCACAACAAGTCCACCTTTATATGGTTACTTTGCAGATGTCCATGCACAGTTTAGCTGAAACAGTGGGTTGGAATGGCAGAAAAGGAGACCCAACAGGGAACATTGCTGGGTGTGAATTCCTATTCACACCTCTAATTAGTGTCAGTGGTGTCATCAGTGGTGTAGTCACATTAATTACACATGAATGACAGCTACAATAGCTTTGAGAATAAGTACAATTTTACTAGAGTGCCAAAGAGGACATACCTTCGACATACCATGAATACTGAATGTATTAAGAAATAAATTTGTGGTTTAAATATTTTAATATTAAAATAGAGTATATTACAGAAGCAATAGAAAAGATGGCCAAAAAATGAAAATACAGTTAGTACTGTGCTAGTGGTAATTACTTACTGAAAGTTTCTTACAAGATGGAGCTATAAATATGCCCATGGTGGTCGTTAAGCCTTCCCAAATCTCATCTGGTAGGCACCATCTGTTCTGGCCTTTGCTGTAAGAAGGTGTACATGACTTGCAAGCACGAATGCACACAAACTACTCATATGCTGGAAGCTGCTTCAGTTTGAGGAACTGAGGGTGCTCCACACACCTTCAGTGCACAGCAAAGTTGTGCACAGGACCGGCCATTGCAATTCAGTCCACAACTGATAGAGAGTCTCCAAAGAGTGATTTAGACCATGCACGGGCTCAGTCAGTGTCTGCCTTGATAGAGAAAGCTTGGGCAGTCTTCTAACGTTGTTCGGTTGCTATGGTTGGGCAGAAGAAGTCCAGGTGGCTGAAGCCCCGTGCCAGTGGAGTCACACGGCGCTGAGGATGTGTCTTGTCAGAGGGTGCATCTACAAGGCAACATGGGGTGTGATGGTAGCAGAGGGTAGACATCCCTGCAGTAGCTCTAGCAACAAATGAACATGCCACAGCTCACCTTTCCCTGCCAAGCTAACTGCAGAGATCTGGAAATCTCCACCGCTGCCACAGCAGGCCCTTTCCCTGGTTCCTGATTGGAAGAGGAGCATTTGCAATTACACTCCCTTAATGCCTTTATGCAAAAAGAGACAACCTTCAAACCTCACAGAGATCAAAAAAATCTTGCCTCAAATAGCATTCTGCTACTGAATGCCAACAATGCTGAGATTTTTAAAATTTTTCTCTTTAAGAGGCATTTTCCTGGCCATTAGCATCCCCAGTACTCCTGTGCAGAAGTCCATTACTTCTAACATGGTAGAACTGACGAGCAGCAAGAGCTGTGTAGCTCCCCGATGGTTAAATCTATAGGAAACCTCTGGTGTTTAATGAAACCCCTATGGAGACCTCCATATTAGCTATGGTTTAATGCTCCATAATGGCAGCGAGTAATTTGTCTATGAGCAACAGCAACTCCTAGTTCTCTGTGCATTAGGAGTTATTTATGAGGTAATTTCAACAGTTTCACACTGGCTGGTCATTATGCTACTGAAGGCTAACTGTCAGCAGTTGTACCCTGGGAGGAGAGAAATACTTTCCCTGTCATTGGCTAAGTAGTAAACAATGACATGGGAGCACTTGCGTGTTGGTGTGTGCACAACTGGAAAAAAGATGGCGGAAGAAACAGCAAGAAACCCTCTGAGATCCCTGCACAGACAAAAGGGTCTACTTCTCACCTCACTCCCACCAGCTCTGCCCCAAGGTTTCCCCCTGCAGCTGCCACAGTGGCCCCTTTCATTTTCCTCCTCTTGAGTCTGTTTCCAGCAGTTGTGCTGGAGATGTTAGAGAGCAAGGAGAACACAGGGAACAGCCCAGAGATACTGATGGACTGGAAAGCCAAGATATGGCACCTCATGTAGGGGATTTGCTGTGATCTGGGGAAGGAACAGATGACACAGAATCTACTGAGATGCTGCTGAGGCAGATAAGTGGCTCAGGACAGCAGAGAATGGTCACAAGGTGGCCAAACAGATGAAGCAAATACCTGCACTTTCTGGAGCATGCAGAACATTTTACAACTGCCTACCTGACACTTCAGCTCCAGGTGTGTGCTGAAGACAGTCTATGGGACCACACGTCATGAAAACAGAAAGTTGAGGGCACAGCCAGGAAGCTGTAACAAAGGCTCTGGTTGCAGGGTGACCGCTGTCACGGGACACTGGCAGAGGAGGGTGGCACTGCAGCAGATGTAGAGGGCAAACAAGCTGGGATAAGGAGTGTGTAGAAGAAGGTCTATGCCTCAGCTGGCCAGAAGTGACAGTGAAAACAGGAGGTCTCGGAATGAAGTAGAAGGTGACTAACCATGGAGGTGGTAGATAACTACAGAATGGAAACAGCAAAACCACACATTAAAAATAGGAAGTGACATCACAGCCTAGCACTTTTTGTGAGCCTGCGATGTCGGTGGCCTGCGGAAGATGAGGACCCTGCTGCCAGACACAGTCCTCACTGTGTGCTAGCAGTGCTCTGGCCTTGGCAGCTCACCAGCCACTGCTATAAGAATCAAAATACTAAAGAATATTGAAAGGAAGCATATTAGCAACCTACTGAAAAGAGTAGGACTGCGGTTAGAAGCAAGAAATGAGTAAGAAAGAGTCTTTAGGCACCCTTTGAATGCTGAGAGTATTTGTGGCAGCAATACAAGGAGATTTGTTGTTCAGGTGTTATCATTTTTTCTTTAAAAAGTTTCCTACAAAAAAAAAAAAACCCAAAGAAAACACAATAGTAAGAGCACAGGAACAATTGGGTATGATAGCAACAGATTGCTCTGCTGCCGAAAAGCTGCAGGATCCTCCTCCCACGGTGTCCCTAACGCTCAGATCCTGCTGGCAGTCCTCCTCCCGACAATATGCTGCTCAGCAGAACTAGCCAGTTGCATGATGATAAAAGTGTTGGTCTTTTAGGTAGCTTCAAGCCACAACTTGTCCTGAGTTCATTCTGTTGTCAGTGTGCAAGCCAGAAATGGGCCCAGCCTTTTCTTTTTCTCCCAGAACTCTGCAGGTTCTGTTAAATTATATGGCAGATGTGATGCTGCACAAATTTGTAGAGCAGATGTGCTCGCTAAGAAGGTCCTGTAGCTAGAGCCACTTTTTCAGACTGGAAGTTCACATCAGGAGATTTACTTAAGGGAAACATAACTCCTTGGTGGTACATATGGCTTTGTTGAAGCCAGTCAAAACACATTTGCCTATCAGAAGGAGCATCATCTGGCTTTCTGGATGCTGCCCAACAGAGATATTAAAAATAAACCTCTTGCTTCTGCTGTCTGTTACCCCCACCTGAAAGCTTCTGCCACTGTGGAGTTTTGCCCCAGGGTATCCCTTTGCTACAGGACAGCTTTCCAGTGCATCTTTCCAGGTGTCTGCAGTGAAAAACCTTCATCTTGGCCTCTACCCCAGCTGTCCCAGCAGCTGTTTCTCTCTGCAGAGGTTCGAGGTTGATGCACAAAAGTGTCATGATCCTTAACATGATAGCTATGCCATGAACATAGGTTGTGATGGAGAATTGCCCTCCTTGGAGCAGAGCTGTCCTGTCTCCCAGCTCAGGACTGGTCATGCTTGGCAAGCCGTGGGGCAGGTGGAGCAGCTGTGACTGTGGACTGCTAAACACATAGATAACTTTGAGCAGGGCTGGTCAACACCACATCAGCAGAGCAAACCCATTATGAACCTTCAAGACCATAAGCAAGAGGTCTCTCTTCTTGAAACAATAGAAGACATCCTTTGCACTCATAAACCAATTCTTTCTCCATAGCCCTGTGCAGAGAAACAGCTCCGTCCCTTTTGCTGAGACCTTCAAAATAGATTCAGATTGAGCCAGGTACCCAGCACAGAAAATTTCAGCTTAAGCTGTTTGTTTGAAAGAGAATAAAAAGGTCTTATAATGGGAAGTGCTGGGTCAGCATAATGGTGCACTGTGGCTTTGGTACATACTCAAGCTGGTCTCTATCTAGGCTGAGGGAAGAGCTCCTTAACATGCAAACAGTTCTATAAGCTATAAAATATATTGCAAATATCAGTAAAAAAAAAAAAAAAGTACTCTTGGATACGAGATCTCCTGACTGCTGGAAGAAACTCAGAAATTTCAGCATTTACTGAGTAGATCAATGCCTCCTTAACTGAATCCATAAAACTCCCAGAAAACCCTCCACCTACTACCCCACACTATCACTTTTTTTCTTTTTTTTTGCTATTGATATCACCAATCCACGGATACGAGCTGAAAAGCCATTATATTACCCTGAAAATACCAGTTCTAGATTCCCTAAGGATTTTTCTGAAATGATTCTCCATCCTTTCAATGAGAACTGAACCTGCATAAAAGCATCCAGAGTTGAACTTCATCATTTTCCAATAATTGAAATTATCTGGCCCAAGACAGGTGAGTGCAGAGTGGAGGAGTCTGATTCCTCACTCAGAATTACAGCATCACAGAATGTTAAGGGTTGGAAGGGACCTTGAAAGATCATCGAGTCCAACCCCTCTGCCAGAGCAGGATCACCTAGAGCAGGTCACACAGGAACAGATCCAGGTGGGTTTTGAAAGTCTCCAGGGAAGGAGACTCCACCACCTCCCTGGGCAGCCTCTTCCAGTTCTGTCACCCTCACCATGAAGAAGTTTTTCCTTATGTTTACATGGAACCTCCTCTGTTCCAGCTGGCACCCGTTGCCCCTTGTCCTATCACTGGACATACCAGAGCAGAGCCTGGCTCCATCCTCCTGACACTCACCCTTTACATATACATTTATATACATTTACATAAACATTACAGACATCACCCCTCAGTCTGTTCCAAGCTAAAGAGACCCAGCTCCCTCAGCCTTTCCTCATAAGGGAGATGCTTCCTCAAGCCACAGCAACCTGTTAACCACACCGACTCAGACGGTGCTAATTCCACTTCTCCATCCCCTGCCCCACCCCAGCACTTCTTCATAAACCAAAGCACTAGTCTATTTTTACTAACAGTCATTAACCATGCATCTTACAGAGGCCTTAATGCTGTGCCCTGGAACATTAACTAGACCTCCCAAGGCATATATGGAGCAGCAGGAGACTCACAAGCACGTACTTTGATACATCACATGTACTAAAGCTATACTTTTATATTTACAAAACCTGGTACTGAGATCATTGCCATCCAGTGTGAGTGAGGAGTTTCTAGAAGAATCCAGCAAGACTGTACTGGTGCAAAACTGACTTCAGATCAGATTATTTTATGTTGTATTTTATTTCGTTTCATTCCATTTTATTAATTATTTTTCTTTATTTTATTTTATTTTATTTTATTTTATTTTATACAGAGAGAGTAAAAGACTGAAGTCACGTTCCCGTTCACTACTTTAGAGAAGAAGACTTAGCAAAAGAAGCAAGGCAATAAGAAAGTCCCTTTGCTAAAACCCCTGAATATATAAACCTTGAGGTTACTTTCTTGTTTTTCTTTCTTGAGCATCAAATGAACCAGATGTGCCTAGGAGAGTCGCTTCCATACCTCTCCATCTCTTTGGTGGAAAATTAACACTTGTCTCCTTGAATTCTTCTGGACTTTCTGCTGAAATTCAAGAGAACACCGGGCAGCGAGGAAACGCACCCGTCAGCAACGTAACTCAAAGGTGGGACTTTGCACAAGTCTCTGCCTAACAGCAAGATACCTGGAATGGACTTTTACTGGGAAGAAAAGTGATTTCCTGACATTTTCAAATCAAGCTTATTCAGGAAAAAAATGTGCTTAGAAGAGTTTACCTTGGAATAGGTTCAGCAAAGTTTATTTTATTTTATTTTATTTTATTTTATTTTATTTTATTTCACTGTGATAGCACAAACAATAGCTCTTTCATACTTTTAAATGTCTTTAAGTGGTCAGAGATAAAAAGAAGCTGCTATAGCTGGAATTTCAGTATGTACAACTGCAGTGATTCACCCTGTAGGAATTATTTATTTACACGTGTAAATTGGGTAGTTTTACAAAGCTGACTGCTACTGAAATCAATGGAGCTGCTTCGGTGTGCTTAAAAATTCTCCTACTCACCTCTGCAAGTCTTAAATGTTTTAAAGTTTTAAAATGCACCTTAAAATCATGGCTTCACTTCCATTTTACACCAGTTACAAGTATGAATGGTGTGAGAGATAAGATAAATTGATGTAATAAAGTGAAGATGCTCACTGAACATTTGGAGGGGGAACGCACTGTGTCAGTTTTAATGAGGCTGTTGTGGACCCGGGTTCCAAAGCCCTGGTTGCCCTTGGAGTAATGCTGTACTTCTGCCCAAGCTCACCAGAGGTGAACTAACTCGGGGTGATGTGCCCAGAACTGAGTAATAACAGAGTAAATGTGTGTGGCACATCCTCCTTCCCAGCCTCACACTGCTTCCACCTCAGGGTGAAATTCGGCATAGTTTGAAAGTCTCAGATTCACTTCCATGAACTCATGGAACAGGGGGAAATAGTAACCAATCATAGAATCATTCTGATTGGAAGAGACCATTAAGATCATCAAATCCAACCATTGACCCAGCACTGCCAGGTCACCACTAACCCATATCCCTCAGCACCACATCTCCACATCTTTGAATGTCCAGGGGTGGGGACACCACCACTGCCCTGGGCAGCCTGGCCAGGGCTGGACAACTCTTTTATGCAATGAAAACTTTTCCTAATATCCAACCTAAACCTCCCGTGGTGCAACTTGAGGCTGTTTCCTTCTCTTCTATTACTTGCTATATGGGAGAACAGACCAATCCCCAACTCATTACAACCTCATTTCAGGTGGTTGTCGAGAGTGAGAAGGTCTCCCCTGAGCCTCCTTTCCTCCAGGCTGAACAAGCCCAGCTCCCTCAGCTGCTCCTCAACAGACTTGTGCTCCAGACCCTTCCCCAGCCTTGCTGCCCTTCCCTGACCATGTCTTTCTGGAAGTGAGGGGACCAAAACTGAACCCAGGATTCAAGGTGGGGCCTGTCCGGACCCCTCTGTAGAGCCCAATCAGTCTCAATCTACCCTCCCTCTCCTTCCCTCCATAGTTTAATGGATCTCCATGTCCTCCTCAGCTGTTTTTTTTCCAGGATGCCACAAAGGGGGTAACAGACTGTGTTAAATTGATCAGACGTATTTACAAACAAGCTATCATGGTTTTTAAATCTAGAGCAACTACAGCAACCCCCATAGAGTAACATTGGTATAAAGTGCTGATAAAAAGGTACTTTTATGCAAAGTATTGAAGAAGAAAATTCAGTGTGTTTGCAGCTAATCAGATAAAAACAGTGACTACAATGTCATTATCGTGAGCAAGTTGTTCCGTCTGCACAGGCAGCGCAAAACTTTCGCAGCATCAATGCTATTTATATCTGCAATTTGTCCTCGCCGCAGATAGAAGGTATAACCACAAGAACAAATGAGAAATGATGCCTTGGGGGAGAATAAGTTTAGGCTGGAAATTAGAAGGATCCTAGCAGTGAAGGGAATGAAGTGTTTGAGCATCCTTCAGTTTGGAGTGGGAAGACTAAAAAAGCCTCAGTGGTTTTGTCTTGTCTGTCATTAGCTTCGTTCGATTCAACACAGCAGAGATTTGCAGTAAGTTATCGAAAATGGAGCTCTTGGACCAAAATGTAGGAGTCAATATGAGCTGCTTCTGAATCCAAACCAACGTGTGGACTCATAAAATAAGCCGGGGGAGGTCTCCAAACAGCCCTTCCTGGGCAGGTGGCTGCGTAACTCAAACCGCAGCATGAGCTGCAGCACGAACTGAGGGATGTGCTCCTCGCAGGACTGCTCACTCCCAGAGGAAACCTATTTACAGCAAAGTCAGGGCTCTCATCCAACGGTACGCACACTTGAGAAAGACCAAACTGACATTACCTGGACCATAAAAGCTGAGCTTTCATTTCCAAGGCTGTTTGCTTTTGCTAGGAGGAAAAAAGGGCCTTTACTTTTTGACCTTCACGGGAGGAGTCAGAACTCTTTAATGTCCAACAAAGTAATGTGCAATGCCTTTAAAGCTTTGGGGTTTTTTGTTGTTTGGAGTTTTGCTTTGATTTGATTTTTAATTTGGTTTTTTTTTTTTTTACAAGCTCATGAGTAGCTCCAGGTTACACGAAAGCCAGTGGGGAAAAAAAACCCAATCACTGCAAAGAAGCAGAGAGCAAGTCTGTCGTGCATTTACTTGACCCTGCCCCTGTGATTACAAGGGAGAAAAGGCCACTGAAAATGTCATTGTCTGTGCCCATGGAGTTTGAAGGTAGGTGCCAGATGCTTCCTGCCAAAGCACAGCCACTTGTGTTAAGTAACAGCCCAAACAGTCAATATTTGCTGGGGGGAGCACAGGGCAGAGGGCTTGGGGGTGCAGGGAGGAAACTTTTTCACTGCAGCTTTTGATTTAAACAGTCAAGCAGTTAACACGATGGCTCTCAAGGAAGCGAGATGCCAGTACTTTGGTGGGAGAAGAACAAGAGATTCCCTACTTGACAAAGATAGGGAAAAAAAAAGGCATAAAGGCAGGAGGAAACCCAAATGAAAGATGGGGATGGCACAGGCATGCAAACCTGCGCCTCGTGCTTTGGAAACAAAACAGGGAGTGATGTGTAGGAAGAGTTATCCCCTTGACAAGGAGGTTAAAAAGGATTCATCAGCTATAGAGAACCGTATTTTAATTTAACATTTTTATCAGGGACAGGCTTTTAAGAGGGATCAATTGAAATCATTGACTGCAAACACAGACGACCACAGCAAGCAAACAATTCCACTGCGTTTGCCGAAATTGTGCCCACTGGCTTCAGGTTTTTGGATGCAGTCCTTTGCTGGTGGAATGGCAGATCAGGCCTGTATCTAATGAACACCCTGACTATAAAAACACAGAGGATCTTTACTGTTGCTACGCAACATCCCAACATGGCAATTATTTGACAACTTTATGCCCCCAATGTTCTCAGCTTGCTTTGCTGCCCACTTAGCTAGATCACCAGGTTCTGCAGCATCACTTACTTTTGGTCAGCATCATGTTGCAGTCATTCCCCTCTGTGTATGGGCAAAGTATGGCTGTCTCCATAGCCAAACAAACTCTATTTATAAACAACAACAAAAATCCCCAAGGCCCCCAGAGCCCATCATCAGCACTTCAATTCTCAAGATCGCGCTCATACCATGGAGCTGCTTCCCCATCTGGAAAGCAGCACTGGTTTTGTCTGACATTTTGTTTTGTCCAGGGGGGTTTATTTCAGGAAGATAAATGAGTATTTGCAGCCCACACGATTCTTGTGGGGTAGTGAGAAAGCATAACAATTGCATCAGAACCGACTCAACCACAGACCAAACCATCCCTCTTTCCTCTCCTGCAGCATCCGTCCTGCCCATCTCACTCCTCCTGCACCTTATCCTCTTATTTATCTTATCTGACAGTGTTTCACATTGAAAAAGTTATCTGGGAAGACCTTTAAACACCTTCAGCTAGGATTCATTGTGCAGGGCACTACTGACAAAGTTCTTCCCTTTATATCTGACTTCTGAAAGTGAGACAAAGCCTGCAGTACAGGATTTAGGAAACTGTTCAATCTACCTGTGTCTCAAAATACAAAGGAGAAATCCATATGCTGAACATCTGCACAGATTTATTAAGTAACCTATCACATCTGATGCCATGTATATACATATATATATATGGTTTCAGATATTTGGAGGAAAGTAGAGTGTGTTCCTCCAACAGACGCAATAATGTCAAATGTCCTGCACTGAACCAAGATGAAGAAGCAAAATTAAGAACAAAAAAGTCCCAAGAAAAGGTCTCTGCGAAGCTGTAAGAGCACCTTCCCTTGAGTATGTAGTTGGTAGCTTGCTCATCCAGGTGTAATCTCTGCAGGAACACATCAAACCCTGAGCAGCAGCATCTGAAAACATGCTGGGAGCTATTGCAGAGGTGAGCTGAACCACGCCATGGCACAGGGGTGAGCTGTGTCCCCACAGTGCCATGGGACGGGGGTGGGCTGTGTCCCCACAGTGCCCCTCACAAAACACAGACTAAGCAGCTCTGGTGTAACTGAGCAGACACATGGGCAGTGATCTTTAGCTTTCCTACAAACCCTTTAGCTCCCACTGGAACTTATGGTGCCACAACAGCTCTCAGCCCGTGAGGGTTCTCAGCAGTGGAGAAAACAAAGGTAAGCCTTAAAGAAGGGTTTCACACCCCTACAGAAATAACACTTCTCCTCTCTTTCCGTGCTTGGGGCAAATAATGCTAGGTTCAGTGGGGACCCCTGGGGAGGGGATCAATCCCACCCACACTAAATAAAGCGGTGCCATTCGTAGTTAAAAGAAGAGCATCGCACTGTAATGACCCATAAAACCCAAACCACAGGAACAGGGCTTTGCCAGCTCTGTGATTTATACCTCTCTAGATTGGTAAATAATGGGGACTCTTGCTGGGTTTTGGTTTTTTTTTTTTTCTTTCTTGTACAAGAGCTCCCATTATCTGAACCAGAATTGAAAACCCAAAGTGAAACAGATGTTTGTCAGAGTCCTGGTGCTTTACTTCTCTGTACCTTAAAGAGAAAGGTAGTATTTTGCATTCAAGGAGCTGTCTATGCAGTATGATTGCTACTAAAAAAGGGAACCTGTTAAAAGGTCACCAGTCTTCACCGGTATCAAGACACAGCAGTGTCACCCTGCACTCAGTGCCAGAAATGTGTTAACAGCCTAGCTGTATTTCAGCTGAAATGCCACTTTCACAGCTGGAGCTTGAAGGACAGCTACAGCTCATCCCTGCCTTCCACCATGGCTTTGTGGAGATCTTCACCCAGGGGGACCTCTCACCCTGTGTATGGAAAGGGGACAGAGCCCCAGGAGTCAGGGTATTTCCCTACCTGGCATTTGAACCTTCACAAGTCTGCATATCTGGTCCTGTAAGGTCTCCCCAGTGTCTGTCCTGGAGAGCAGTGCTGAAGGAGGACCAGGAAAGACCCCAGGAGGCACCTGCTGGATGCAGCAAGTGCAGGCTGATCCGCAGAAGATGCTGAGACGGAGGCGTGAGGCCACATGAGCTGGGAGAGACAAGCAGGCCCAGCAGACAGGCCAGGAGAGCCCAGAGGAGGCAAGGAAGAGTGAAAACTGGTCAGAGGAGGCAAGGAGCAAGGGCAGGCTCAGCATACACACAGCCCTGCTTGGGAAGGCAAAGGTGTGAGCTTGCAGCCCCAAGCTGAGGGCTGGAGACCCAGCTGAGGCTCAGCAGGACAGTGAGAGCCTGTCAGTGCTTGCAGGGCCCCAAGGATACCACCTCCTTGTGTCACTCTAGAACCACCCTCCTGGGGCAGAGGAGTGTGCACTTTGTATCTCTCTGGAGGCTGCAATTTTTTCTCTGCACTGTGTGAAGGAAATTCTGAGCCCCTGAGACATAATTCTCTTGAGTAGGATCTTCTCTGTGCACTGCCCTGTTTAGGTATAGAACCTGTGCTGGTGAACAGACTCTGCTTCCTTGCTTTTGGGCTCGCCAGGGCCAGCCTGACCTCCTGGCTCAGGAGAGACGTGGGATCCTGCTACAAGGCTGCTGGTTCCAAGCAAACCCACTTCATGTCTTTGTCCAATCCTGGAGGAATTTGAAATTCCCTCTTTCTGTAGCCCAGAACTAAACCATGAGCTACAGACTACAGGTCCACACCAAATCCATCGCTGCTCATTGAAGGACAGACCTTGTCTGTGCACTGACCTCCATTTGTACCATGCTGGGTAGCACACAGCAAAGGCAGCTGCAGGGAGGTGATGCAGGCAAGATTACGACGCTGATCCCAGAAGTGCCAGCAGAAGGGGTTATTTGTACCCTGTTCTCCAGTTTACCTAGTGTGAAAGCCCCTAACAGGGCCTTTGAAAACAGATGCCCCTTCTCACGGAGGTATTTTGTGCCACCAGCACTGATCAGGTGGCATAAAGTAGAAGGGGTTTTTTTAGGGCCATCACAATATATGGTGATGATGATGGCTTTTTGATAGAAGCCTCCAACTGATGTTTGAGGTGAAATAAAGCCAGAAAAGAGTATTTTTGACATGAATTTTGGGGAGGATGAGCACCTGCTTCAGGTTTATTGACACTTGGGTTTGGGTTTTGTTTCCAAAATTGCATTACTGGACTCACTGGGACTTGTTACACTTCTGTCTATTGGTCACTCTTCACCAAGTGACTAAAACACACCCGTGAAGTACAGAGCCTGATTCAGAAGCTGTGGCCCTAGTGGAGGTAAAACAACCATCACACAAGTAGATATTTTTCTGAAGACTTTTCAGATGTAACCAAAGAGCACACAGAATTATAAAACTGAAAAAAAACAAAACACCCAAAAGCATTTTCATGTTGTATTAAAATAAATAATAAAGCTTTAAGAAATAGGCTGCATTTCTCCTCCAGACATTCCCAATGTGTAATAGGGCTCATTTGAATTGGAAAAAAGAAAAGTCTTGGAGTCACTCTAGACATAATCTTGGGGGCTTTCCAGTAAATTCAATTTATTTTGGACTTTGCGTGTGGGCCTGACTGAGTCTTGGAAGATTCAGGAGAATTTTTTGGAACCTCTGTGTTAAGATTTTTATCTCTGTTACACAGTGGGAGCCTGAAATGGTTGCATTTATAGCCTGAGATTCACTTCAGTGTTACATCTGGATGCATCATACTCTGGCTCCATCCCTAAATGTTTTCCTTTTTTGAATGCAGATGAGACATTATCCTCATAGTGATTGCATCCAAACGACACTTATGTTTCAAAAAAAAAACCCCAAAAAACCCCAGGAAAAATCTGCAAAATGTTTTCTCCTCTTTTAACTTTCTTCATTTTCTCATTTAAGCCACTTAAGGTCTTGGACCACATGATGAAAGAAGGGAGACTGCCTTCCAGTGTCCACAGAAACTTTGAATTGGAGACTTAATTTCAACTTAATTTCTACCAAAGAAGTAAGTTTTTTTGTGTGACCCCTGCATCGCAGGAGCTCAGGGCCTGAGGCAGCCTCAGGAGATCATCTCGTTTATTTTCTTGCCCCAGGGCATCACCAGTCCTCCCTGCATCACCCTTGACAGATGTCAGCCACAAGCATCTTCAGTCAGGACACAGGGAATGGCACCAAAATTGAGTGAAGTACACCAGGAGCCATCAACGTTGACTACTAATTTGCAAACGCAATTGTTGTTAGTCGGGGTGGTTTCACTGAAGATGGTCTTTCTTAATAGTGATGTTGTGAGAAGGAGACCAAATTATTGCTAGCTCAGCCCAAGCGAGCAGAAGTGGGGAAATCTTGGGTCAGTTATTGCATTCTGGTTTGCACAGAAAAGGAACTGGAGAGAAGAGGTAGTAAATGGTTACTAAATTGGTTTGTTGGGGTTTTTTTACCCCTCCATTCAGATAAAGAAATTCTCCCTCCACTTTGGCTACACAAAGGATTTCATCCCTAGAGATGGAGGTATCTCAACAAGCAGAGTCATTGCACAAAGGGGAAGACAAGCTGGTCAGCTCACACATTGGTGAATTAAAGTTCATTTACCTTTGCTGGACGTAGTTTGCAACTACTCTCGATCACTTAAGTTTTACTCTGATAACATGTTTGGGCAGGATGCCCCCCTTGCAGTGGTCAGCCCAAAAAACCTCTCCACTCCCTCTAGGGTGACAGGTACCTTTAAGCTCTCCACCGATGCCTTGGCAGAAATATAATTGCTTTTCCAGCAGGAAGGCTGCTGGAGAGCTGGGTCTGACTGTCAGGTGTCTGAAGATCTGAATACATTGCCATGGTTCAGAACCAATGTGATTATGCAAAATTAAGCTCTGTGTGTGTCTGGGAGTGCACGCGGGTGGTGGAGATGAAGTGAACGCGATAGCTTTCCCGAAACATGACTGCTTTTTCTAAGATAGTGAAAAATTTCTGCTGTCAAATAAATACTCACAGAGTGCTAATGGAAAGTGGAATCCAAGCAGAAGTTAAGGTTCTACCAGATTGCATGGGCTGGATCCTTAGTTGGCATAAATCGGTGCCTACAGTGCCCCTGACCGCTAGTCTACTCTAGGCTAGTCTCATCCATCCTGCTCTCATTCTTTCCACATGCCCACCAGCATGAAGGCTGGCTGAATGTCTGCACAATCAGGACCCATCCCATTACTATGCTGCCTGCAGACATGGCTCCAAAAATAAAATACTCTGTGTGTCTCAGAGCAGCCTGGAGTCAACATAAGTGAAGGCTCCTTCTCAGGCTCTCATGAATAAAGTGTAGTTGGGCAGGCCTTAAAGAGTAGGGTTTGTCTCCTTCCCAGCTTTCTTCCTCCTCCACCCACTCTCTCCTTCTCCCCTTACAAATATGCCTTGGTGGGACTAAGACAAGACTGACAACTCAGGAAGTGTGTGAAGTTGAAAAGTCAGTGCTACTTTAAGAAGCGATGGTGAGAAGCAGAGCAAGGTGGGAGGAACAAGTGAGTCCAAAGAGACCACAGATAAAACAGACTCATCTCACCAGCAGCACCTTGAAAAAAAATGACTTCCCAAAATCTCCCCTTTGCTGAGACACGATTATTTCATGCTGGTGGATGAGGCAGTCCCTGCGAATGAGAGGGAAGGGGAATCCATGAGGAGCTGAGAGATCGGGAGCAGCAGCAACCTAACAGGTGTAAAATGAGTGAAAGACAGCAGCGGGAGGAGAGGAGATGGGCTGTGATGTGCCGCGATGCTTTTTGTTTCACAGAGCCCTTGTTCTGCTGTGCAACCACCCACCAGCAGTGCCATGTGGGCATCTGCTGCTCCCAGCAACTACACACAGGCAGGTGGCAA
The DNA here is from genome assembly GCA_025345505.1 of Todiramphus chloris collaris. NCBI lineage: Eukaryota > Metazoa > Chordata > Aves > Coraciiformes > Alcedinidae > Todiramphus > Todiramphus chloris. Next base: position 1,776,359 of record JANVCC010000146.1, on the reverse strand, counting down.
AGCAGGAGGGGGACAGGGAAGGAGGAGGGAAGCAAGAGGAGAAACAGAGCAGCTTTGGAGGTCCACATCAGCTCCACACAGTGGGGCATGCATGAGAGGACATGGGCATCATTGCATGCCTGTGGAGATCTGTTTCCTTGTTTGAAGTGAGATGTTTTGTAGAAGCAGAGAAAGGGAGAGATAGAAACAACACATCAAGGATGTTTGGAGCTCTGGAAACAGCTGTCTTGCCAGCACCAAACAGTGAGAGGGAGCAGGTATTATGCACAATGCCCTTCCGCACGGAGCAATGCTTGCCAGGAGACCTGACCTTGGCATGGAGAGAGCTGGTGGCACACAAGTCTTCTTCAGAAAGCACATCTGGTTTACCCTCTGCAGCAGCCAGTTCAGTGAAAGATATTACCCCTGGCACAAATCCATAGGCTATCATGCCTATAGCTGCAGCATCCGTGCAAGGCAGGCAGCACCTCACCGAGTGGAGAGCACTTAGTGAACTTACAGGAGCTTATGAGACAAAACCAAAGGGGACAGTAGTGGACTGTGGAGTCTAGCTCAAGAAGCCTATGTTCACACCAGTGAAGGGCTCTCCGTTGGACTTCCCCATCATAGCCCCAGTAACAGAGAAGGGGAACTTAATTATAGGGCCACAGCATCTTCCCCCATGGCTGCTACTATCCCGTGTCTCATGTGCTCCAGCTCAGATGATGCTGGAACAAACCCCAGCTCCTCTCCTTCCTCTCCTCCAAATAGGAGGCAGAAGATAATTTTGACTACCTTTTTTTTAGAAAGCTAGCCAGGCTACGACATTCAGTGAAGGGATTAGGGATGAAGCCCTGGCTTCTCAAGGGTTAATGGCATCTTTACACAGTGCTCAGGAGAGCCAGGATTTCATGCTTTATTTCCAGGGTGTGAAAGACTGTCTCATTATCTCCAAACACTATAGCATAAGACTAACAGCAGTCAGAAAATGGATCTTAGTAGATACTGACCATAAAAAGAAGTGCAATAACTACTTCTTTTCCTTTAGGCAGGCAGACAATCCGGAAGCATTCAGCCAACTGAGACTCCACTCAGCTCACAAATGTCAATGAACGTACCCTGCCCCTCTGTTGCCCAGCCACTTGCTCTTTGTTCTGAATTTCCCCTGCTCTCTGACTTGCCACAGGACTCCACAGTTGTGTTGCACTTGAATGGTACTCCAGGGTAGTCACCCAGATGAGATTCTTCCTCTGGCCCCCTCAGATGGATATGAATTAAATAAACTTGAAATTCTCATCTGTTCAGGAGTTTTTACTTTCTTTTGTGTGAGGAGCTCTGGAAAGAAACCCTGAACTACCCAGACACTTGCAGAAAGGGGTCAAACCTGAAAAAGGCAGGACTGCATCCATTATCATGGAAAAAAAAAAAGCTTTTGCACCAGTCTGGGACCCCTCTCTGAGTTATCCAAGTTTCATTTCCAGCCAGTGTATGTTCCACCTTCGTCAGCCCCTTTGTGCTCTTCAGTGCAGTACTTCACTGCACAGATGTATCCCAAGAGCTTTTAAAAGCATAAGTAAATATCTGTAGATGGTTTTGTCCTCCCTCACAAATCCAGAATACCAAGGGCTATCATACAAATCCATCCAGATTTAAATATTATTTTCATACCATGCTTTCACTGAAGGCTCTCCAAGTGCTGCTGTAAAAGTGTGAATCAATCAAGTCTCCCAGCATCATTTCAGATAGGTGTCATTAACTCACCCAATTCACAGTGCTCCTTTACAGCACAGGGTGATTACCTGGCTTACCCAAGGACAGAATAAGTTGGTATCTGAGTCAAAACAGCCCAGAAATCTCAGTGTCAGGCTCTCGAATATATTTGCTGGGGTGTGCATCAATGCAAAATTAATGGGTATCCATCACTGTGCAGTGGCATTTGCTAATGGTGCTATAAAAGCTAGTAAATAATACCCAGCACTAAAATGTACATGATTTTGATGGCCAAATGCTCTTCTAGTGACAATAGCTTCTGCCAATAGAGAACTTGGCTTTCTAATTCCAACTAAGCACAACTAAAGGAGATACATAAGGAACTGACAGCTCAGCTTCTGCGATTGGACTGTTCTCATTTAGATACAGGTCATGTCTCAATCAATTCACTTATTAGGGACTCCTTGTCTCGTGGTACTTTCTGAATGAAAGGGCATGCAAAGGGAAGGAGACAGGAGGTAACAGAAATGGTCAATGCAGGAAAATAGAATTTATGATCCTGGGGGTTTTATGTATATTTCGTTCTTCCTTGCCACCAAGAATTAAGCTCAATCATGTTCCCCAAATACATCTGTCAACCCAGTCTCACCATGTTCTTTCCACAGGTTAAGTCATGATCTCATCCAAAAGAGAAATGGATTAACTTCTCACGTCACCCTGCCTGAGCACCACCAAGGGGCCCTAAACGCTGGGGAAAGCTGTTTGCTCTGTATGTTCCTTTGGGTTCTGCAGGTTCACAGGGTGTCACGCTCCCTGCCACAGCAGTGGTCCTCCTCCTGCTCCAACATCTGAGCACATCTTCGGTGAAAATGAAACTAAAATGCAACATTTTCAGGAGCAAAGACCTTGCAAATCCTCAATTTTCATGCACTTCATTTTTTTTCCAAATCCACAAAGGGACATGTTTCGTGTAGCTTCAAGACAGAGGAAAATCCCCAACAGAGGTTTCAAATCCCAGCTCTAAAGCAAGGAGCACATTCTGAAAGGACAGATTGGTAGATTTTTTTTTTTCTTTCTTTCTTTCTTTCTTTCTTTCTTTCTTTCTTTCTTTCTTTCTTTCTTTCTTTCTTTCTTTCTTTTTTTTAATGTTAGGACAAGTGAAACAATGAAAAAAAATTTTTTCTTTTTATCTTTTTTTCTTGTAAACTGAAAAATCCTTTAACCTGAGCTCTTTCCTAAACAAGTCAGCTGTGGGAAGGCACCTATTGGAGAAAGTTTCAGCCCAAATACTTAAATAGTGGCAGAATGACAAAGAGTTTGCAGTGAGATGTGCTAGCGGCTCAATGACAGGCAACACCCCTGCACAAAGAAGGGATGAAGAATGGATGTGGATGGAAAGACAGAAGTAAAATGAAAGATTGATTTTACCAGTAATTTTAAGGAGTCAGAAAAGATTCACCTAAAAGGAAGGATGAGGCCAGTGTGGTAAACAGATTAAGTCAATATCTAGTTATTACATTTAAAAAAAACCAACAAACAAAATACAGATTAAGTCCAAACAAAACACAGATTAATCAACCTTCAGCTGAGCCAGCTCCCTGGCTGTTTCTATTTAACTTGCCAATAAATAACAAAAATCTATCAGCAAAGCTTGTTCACACAGTTCTACCTCAGGTACCAATTTCAGCCCAAGGATCAACTCCTGACACTTAATTAGGCGAACTGAGGAAAGAGATGTTTCTACTGATTGAAAAGTCACGGGAAGGGGAAACTAATACCATTATTCTTTTATGCAGATGGAAGAAGCCTTGTAAGCCAGGGCAGGTCTGGGATGTGGGAGGTCCCGCAGCCTTCGGCGCTCACCGTGTGGAAATGCAGAGCTGGCAGCTGTGCTCTTACGTTTCACCTGCTGCAAAGGCAAAGAGAAAGGTCAGAGTATTTTTCAGCGAACAGCTGCCGATGTAAACGATAAGATAATGATTCTTAAATTGGGAACATCAGCTCCTGCGGCTGGATTTGGCTCTTCTTTTGCATGGTGCAAGATGGTAAATACCCTGTGGGTAAAAGACATCAGTCAGCTTTTCCCTAACTGCTCCCTACTTAAGGACTGCTGTACCAAATTGGGTAATTAGGGCTGAGACTGCAGATGTATCTGCGTAAATAGGCCCCAAGGGGCAAATTTTCAAAGGCATTGAAACCGTTAAATCTCTTTTAAATCAATAGGGCTTGGGCACCAAAATATTTTGAAAAGTCTGAGCATTGGCCTGTAGTATTTAGAGAAATCAGAGCAAATCTAAGTAAGCTGAGCTGGCACTGGAAGAGGTCTGGGAAGATGGAGTAAGAACCACACTATATTTACAGTACTAGCAGCTATTGGGTCCACACGGGCTTGCTGGGACCTGAAAACAGGAGGTTAAGCAGATGCAGCCCTGGCGTTTCGTTAGGAGCGTGCAGTCAGCTCACGTCCTTCCAGCACCAGAAGCGATACAACAATTACCGCAATGCTTGCACATCCCTGCACACCACCTTGGGATCTAGAGAGAGGGATGGAGCTCTGCCTAAACAGCAAAGTGGCTCCATCCCCAGGGTGCCGACAGAGAAACTCAAGGATCGTTAGAGGCCCGAGATCACCTCACAGAAAACAGTGGCAGCGCGAATAGAAAGCGGCTTTCGCCGGTGCTGAGCACAGCGGCCGTTTGCACGAGCTCAGAAACCAAATGCTGTTTCTGAATATCCTGGTCTTTGGGGATTTCATGCCAACTAATGTCGATGAATATCTTTTTATTTCAGTGAACAAAGTTTCCTTTCTCATTTTAGCGGAGAGTTCCAGTGGTGATTATCAGGCGTTTGTCTTATTTATAGAAAACTAGTGAATATGGAGAAAACAGCAAGGTTACCATGTTCCAAATCCAGTTTCCTACAAATATGGAAACTATAATTATCCTGAGTCTCATTCAGAATACATAAAGTTGATCAGATCTCAGTTAAAAATTCAAAAATTAACTTCTTAAGTCTACGTCAGCACACCCAGTTTCATATCTATATCTCTTTCCCCATGAATGGTAACTCTGATCTTCCCGAAGAGGAAGGATGGATTTACTCAGAACCTTAGAAAAGCTTCCTGGATCAGGAAGAAGTATGTTTGTGGCAGCGGACAGAGCTTCTCTTCAGTCAGGCAGAGAGAAACTTCCCTGAAATTTGGAAAATCCAGGATTCACACATTAGCTCAGAGAAATTTTCCAAGCACCATCAGCAGTTAGAGTTAGAAGTTAGAGTCCCTTACAAACATCTAATACGCAGTCCAGTTTGCTGATGTGACCTTGTTCAGTGAAGATTTTCTGTCACAGCATTATTTCCACCACTCCTCTGGAACTGACCTTAGTAAATCACATGTCCCATGTTTAAGCTTGCAGCTTATCAATTAGGGTAATCAAAACCAAGCTACATCCTCATCCATGCAGGGGTCCAGTCTGCTGGCATGGTCATTTTAAAATGAAATTTAAGCTTGATACTGTATGTATTTTTCATGCAAAAGTATACCTCTGTTGTCAAAAAGTCTAGCCTATCAGTTCTGCCTGCTGCAGTAGCTGCTGGTGTTTAGATCTGTGGGTAAAAGATAAAGCTAAAAGGAGGCTTGAAATTAGGGAAAAAGGTAACACAAGATGCTGCAGATAAGAGAGTCCACTGAAGTCCTGAGGGCCAACACTGCCTAGAGATGCCAAATGGATTTGAAGTGGAGGATCACATCATAATCCCATATAATTAATGTTTGTCATCTTGCTGTAAACTGCCAGATTATCATTAGTTCATCTTTTATATTTCCAGGAGAAACTCATTACTCAGTGAGTGAAACGTTAGGAAATTATTTACAATTATGCTGCCGAGAGCAGTAGGCTAATTCCAGCTACTAATTAGCAGCACTTACATAAGTATAGGTAGAGTGCTATAAATAATAGCGGTAACATGTGCCATGCTGGCACCAGCTCTCTGGGTCTTCGTGCAACAGTGGCAGCTGCCCCCTCTGCTGGTCTTTTAATGGGATTTTACTCGAACCACAAGAAAATCTAAAAATTATTCTTTGCCCGGGGTGCAGAGAGATGGGAGTGACTTGCAAAGCAGGTATTTCTAACCTCCTTTCTGCAGCGGGCACCTTTAGTTAAGCACCAGTTGATGCTGTCCAACCTGGTATACTCCTGTATGGGTCTTTTGGGGAAGCAGTGCTGATAGAGGGGGGGGAAACCCCCTTTGGAAGGTGTTGTGCAGGTTCCAGGCACTGAAGGGACAAGATGTTACAGATTTTGTGCCACTGGTGGCTCCAGGCTCCTTACCCACTGAATCAGGATGGAGTGTGGCACATCCTCTTTGGACTGGACTGTTTCCATTGCTCAGCAGCCACACTTCACATTCAACAGAGATTATGCTTTAAAAAACAAACAAACAACAATAAAAACACCCCTAAAACAAAAAAATCTGCCTCCCTTCCAGCTGGATCAACCACACGGCAGGGGAGATGTATCTTGTTAGTACAGCACACAGGCATATGCAACCCGTGCCTAAAGGACAGCCATGCAAACTACTATCATCTGGACTACTACTTTTAAACCGACCTCCAGAAACATACAGTGATGCTGTGCTGCCTGTTTGCCCTCATTCTTCTCTTCCCTCCATGAATTCTGCTCCTCTTTACACACTAACCCTGAATTGGCAGGGCACACCCCAGTCTCTTCCTGGTTGTTTTGGGGATTGACTGGGGGTGTGCATTTATGTGTGAATTAATGAAAACCTGACCAGTGCTATTTTAAGTGAGGAGATGGAAATACCTTCCTCAGGAAAGTGTTCCAGGCCGTGAATCTTCCATGGAGAAAAGCAGGTCTGAGATAGGCTCCCTTTGATCCCGGGTGGTCCATCCTTTGGTGCCCCATAGAGCTGGGCACCTTCCCAGGGTGCTGGGTCCCTCTTGAAGGCCTCTATGCTGAGAAATGAAGAATGCAAAGCTCACATCCTTCCTTGGATCTAGGCAGAGAAACTGGCACCTGTCTGGGGGAGGGAAAAAAAAAAAAGGAAGAAAAAGAAAGAATAATGCACACTTGAAACGTAATCTTTTCATTCAAGCCAGCATTTCTTTCATGTGTGGTTTCTTTTCTCAATTACTTCAGGGACATCTGGGATGTTAGGGAGGGAAGATGAATGGTGGTGGGATGCCAAAGCACACACTAAACCCAAAAAGTCTGGAGAGCATTTTTCCTTAAGGCACTGAAATACGCAGCAATGAACAGCTGCCATCCTAAATCACTTTAAATATTAGTGAGATAGTAAAAACACTTATTTTCATTGTTTCATACGGATTTCAGTTTGCACACTTAGCCACAGCCAGAATTTCCTGACTAAGAGTGTGGAATTGGCCAACAAATTCAGCCAAACAGTCTCAGATGTTAGAGTCCTTATTACAATGTTCCCAGCACCAACTGCCTGGGACCATTTAATAAGATGGAATTGCAGTTTGAATGACACATATAATCAAAATTTTCATTTGTTTTCAGAAAGAAAATCCATCTAATCTCTAGCAGAAGAGAATGGAAGTGGTTTTGAGGCAAGCAGTCCATGTTCCAGTATCAATTTAGATGCAATTCGAATGCAGGATTTGCCTTAATGGATCATCAGGTCTTAGTATAGAGGGAAAATGAAGGTATAAGAAGGGTTATTGAATGAGAAGGAAACGCTATATTAAAAGACAATAAAAAATAAGAGAGGGAAAAGAAAAGATAAATTTCTGTGACTGTAACTAGAAAAAAATATTACATATAGTGGGATATTTCAAAACCCTTTGGTCACTTGCCTCTCTCCAGACCATTTTCCTGCTGTGGCAGGAATGTTCCCTATAGTCCATGATCCAATTTGCCAGGCAGTTTTTCAATAACCCATGCAAGGCATCAAAATACTCCCTACATGGTTATTCCACTACTCCAATCTACAAGATGAGCTCATATAATTTTCATCACAGGGAAAAGCCTCCAGACAAGGTGGCTTGCTTGAAGAAGCAGCCAAAAGGATGAGTTGATTGTTTTTGCTGCTATTTTAAAGCATACAACATTGATTGTTTCCAGGTTGGTACTTTCTCTTTTACTCCTCAGTGTCATTCTCCAAGGAAAGATGGTTTCTTCTTCCAGTACTCAAATCCCAATGGTTTTTGTTGTTTGCTGTCTGATCTCTCTCATGTCATTTCAACTTTCAATCAAATATATTCTTCAGGAAAAACATACCAACAAAGTAGATGTATACACCTCTCCCTCCCCACACATTTATCTAGTTCACACGCCTGCCAAACAGATGCACTGTCTATGGCAAACATGGGGTTTTCCCCCAGCCTACTAACTCTTCAGGAGAGCACAGGATGGCCCTTCAACCCCTGGGTCCTCACTGCAAAGCCTCAAGGCTTGGTCCATCAGCCTTCGTCATAGCATCGTAGAACGTTAGGATTTGGAAGGGACCTTTAGAGATGATCTCTAACCAACCCCCCTGCTAGAGCAGGATCACCCAGGGCAGGCCACACAGGAACAGATCCAGGTGGGTCTTGAAAGTCTCCAGAGAAGGAGACTCCACAACCTCTCTGGGCAGCCTGGGCCAGGCTCTGCCACCCTTACAGCAAAGAAGTTTCTCCCCATGTTGAGGTGGAACTTCCTATGTTCTACACCCATTATTCCTTCTCCTGTTACCGGGCACCATGGCAAAGAGACTAGTGCTTTCCACTTGACACTCACCTCATACTCAGTCTTGATAAATCAAAGGCAAAAATGACTCTGATTCGGTCCTGCTCATAGCATTCCCTCTGGGTCAATGGATATCAATATTTGCTTTGCTGGGCATCAGGGAAGAAAGCCTGGACCTTGAAAGTTACCTTCATATAGATGCCTAAACCCAGGAATACACAGACATAGACACATGCGTTCAGTTGTTTTCCTTGCCAACTTTTAAGCCACCACAACACTTTTTATATGTCAACTTCAAAGGGCAAAAGTTTGCTTCTGTTTTATTTTTATTCCCTCTCTTTTGATTCTGTATTTCCAGCGTGTTACAAATCACAGGCTTACACCAGGATGTAAGCCATGAAAGCATTGCCTCATTACACACACAAATGTTTGGGATTAAAATTATAGGCTAGTGGCATATAGAAGAGGCAGATTATAATTAGCATCTAGACTCTGGGGTGATGAATCACAACAGACTATTACCTACCATCAGCCTTGCACTGTGTCGCAGGTCAGAAGTTAATGATCCAAGTGATGCCAGTCAGCACGAGCCAGGCAGGACCGTACGCCTGCGCTCACATCTCAGAGCTAATGGGTGACATTGCTTCTTGTGCTTTCTCCAGCCCTGAAAGTAGGGCAGGTGATGGGTACACTGCTTCTTGTGCTTTCCCCAGCACTGGTGACAGGTTCTAGACAGGGCACTCCAGAGCATCAGGACTAAGAAGGATTATTTCTGGCTGCTGCATGTCAGGAGAGATGAAGTAGAGAGAAAACCTTGTAGAAAGCTGGAAAAGAAGGAATGGATAGCTATTAGAGTTGGAAATTTTCCAGTTGAAGAGGTTTTTGCAGGAAAATACCCTTCTCTTGAAATTGCAAGTTTCTACAGGGAAATACAAGCTCTCCAGAGAAATTTTTTTGCTGGGATGGAAGGGCAAGAAATGGGAGGCTGGGCAGGGAGATTTCCCAGCCTCTCTGTAGCATCTGCATGGGCTGGAAATGGACTGTCCCATGACTGACCATCTCCCCCAAGCTGAACAGGTTCTCTGAGGTTCCAGCCAATGCCAATTTAAAGAGACAAAAATGAGCAGCTTGCACAACTTGATGGCAAGGAGGAGATTTAGCAAGAGGAGGATCTGCACAGGGACTATCGTGGACTCATCCCCATCTTGGATATTATGAAAAAACTTCTTCCTTAAAAGGGCTGTCAAGCCCTGGAACTCGCTGCCCATGGTAGTGGTGGAGTCCCCGTCCCTGAAGCAATTTCAAAGCTGTGAAGATGTGGTTCTGAGGGACATGGTTTAGTGGTGACCTGGCACTGCGTGGGGAATGGTTGGACTTGATGATCTTGAAAGTCTCTTCCAACCAGAATGATTCTATGTGAGCCCTCCCCACTGAGCGCATTTAAACACTGGCCAGTGTCGCTGGAAGCCTTGCAACACTGCTGTTGATTTTAAGCATATTTCTCAGCTGACTGAACGTTTAAGAAGCTGCAAATTCTGTTTAAATGCATAGTTCCCTGTTTGCCTGCAAGCTGCTCCCAACACTTACACTACATTTAAAAGCAGAGCGCCCATACTCATGTATATATAGTCATATGTTGGCTCAGGAGACACACACACACACACACACACACACAGAGGCGAGTGAACATTTCAATTGCAAAACCACCCTGCACCTCATCTGTCAGTAATTCTGCCCTCCAGGGAGATGTATGTGCCGACAGTGAGACGCTTATGAAGGTGATTGAGCTCTGAGATGTATTGTTGCTCTCTTCAATAGCGCTGATTGGCAGTAGTGATTAAATGACTCAAGCAAGGGGAAGTGCTATTCAGAAGCTGACCAGGCAGATCATGAATGCAATCAGCTTAAGCATCTCAGAGTATGTGCTGGTTTTCTTCTTCAACAGGCTGCAGTTCAGAAGGAGGATGGCTGGCAGTCACCCACCATGACCAGCCAGGTGAGGATCTCCATCCTGTGTGGTTAGGATGGGAGCAGGACTTTGGCTGTTTCTCCATCTTGTTTTTTTTTACTTACCCCATCTAGTGGTTTCAGGGGAAAATCCCATGGTAAGTCTCTACCACCTGAACATCAAACTTTAGAAGGCCACAGTCCAAACAGCACTTCATGGTAATTCCCTCTGGGCCTCAGGACTCCTGCTTCTTTTTTGCAGCTCAGTCACTTACTTACTTTGGAATTTCTTCCCAGTCATTCTGTGGTTATTAACAGTGCCGGAAGTGCCCAATTTCTATAGAGAAAAGAGCGCTATAGACAAAACATTAAAAGATGCCCACCTAAGCACTATATGATCCACGGGATCATACACGCATATTGCAAACACACTGAATTTAAAATGCTCCTGAACCCTATCTACTGACCTGGAAAAAGCTCTGACCTAAGGAAACCACTTTTCTGATCATGGCAACTCCTATCTCCAGCAGCAAGTGTTTACTGAGCTATAGAAAATATCAAAACTATAAGGGTGAAAACAGACAGAGTATTTATGCATAATGTGATACTCCAAGGAACAGCCATCAAAATAGTCTTCTAATTTAGAGAAGACTGTCAAATGCCCAGTGGGCTTACTGTGCCATGTATCAGATTTCCCTTTCACAGGTTTTAATTCTTGACTTCCCTCATAAGGCATAAAACAGATTAATTATTTTAACAATTGCTGACTGTAATTATAACATCAGCTATTCCCTCAGATGCAACACAGCCACCAGAGCAAGCTACCCAGTGCAAAGGTGACCCAGCCCTGGTCCCCAGAGGAAGGTGCTGCTTGTCTTGCAGCTCAGTCGTGTGTTAACCCTCCTCATCCCATTGCATGGTCACGTACCACCACTTGGAGTGATGGGAGAGGACTCTCCCGAGCCATGCATCTGGATTTCTTCCGCGGTCTTCCTCAGGAGCCAGCAGTCGAAACCCTGCTCGACATTTTCTTACTACTTTAAGGAAATATCACTGCAACAAGGAAAGGAGGACAGCCAAGCTGAGCGAGGTTAAGGAAGGATTTGGAATTGCTGGTGTGCAACTAGCACTGATTTAGGACAGAAAGTACGTCCTAGGCACAAGCACAGGGCTGCTCGCACGCCTGTCTCCCCTGGCACCCTTCTCCTACGTGCTTGCCAGGAGATGTGCTGAGAGGAGGCAGAGGAGGAAGGACAGGCTGAGTACTGGGAGCCTCACAGAGGACCACAACCTCTCTAGCTCCTACTGCTCACTCGCACAGCTCCCAGAACTCACTGTCCACGAGTTCCTTCTTATTTCTTTTCTCAGTGTTTAATTTACGAATTGCAGAAGTAACGTCTTTCAGTATTAAAATGTAATTAATGATTTCACCATAATGAAATTAATAATTAACTGGAAAGACATTTGGACCCTTTGTTGAACAAAACTCTCTGATTTTATGATGCATTAGGACTGTCAGGGCTGGTCTGTCTCTGATGCATCTGTCCCACTGCTGGCAGACAGCCAGAGGCTGCAGAGAGCATGATTTTTTTTTCCTTTCAGAGCATTTCTGACAGGTCTCTACAGCACAGTAGCAGCTCTGCTCTCAGGCACCATTAGCTCCTGGCTTCTGGATCCTATCAAAGAGAGAACAGAAGAAAAAAGTAAGCACAGAGTGGGAGGGAGGAGGCAACGGCCTCAGCTGACCAGCTCCACACCTCCTATCTGCCACACATGAGATGCCCAGGCAAAAGGGGTTTAAAAGGAATTTAGATGGCACCAGTGGTTTGACATCTGCTTCAGAGGAGGACATTTCTACAGCAATGGAAGCCACCAGTTGCAGGGCAGGAATGATGTGTAAGGAATGAGCACCCTGCACAGCACTGCCCTGTGCCCTCCGCTTTGGTCCCTATAGCCCCAGAGCAGTTGTCCCCCTCCTCCTTTGCACCAAGCTCATGCCATTGTCACGGGGACAGCAAATAACCACAGTACAATGGACTCCTTGAGCTGACACACCAGCTCTGCACACAGGATTAGCAGATGCGTTTGAATGTGGAGGTTTTGCATGCTGCAAGCACAAAAGTTACAGAGGCTTGAACCTGGAAACCTTGCATGAAATCATGCTAAGTCTTTAAGACCTCAGACCCAAACCAACTGTTGAGTAGCATATTCTGGCAACCCCCAGCATAAGCTGGGGCACAGGTCCCCTGCCACACCAGTGTAGTCTGCCTGTAACTGAACCAGAACTGTTCTTTGGTACTGAAGCATCTTCCACCAAGACTTTACCTTTCCCTTGAAGCCAACTGAATGAACCAATTCCTCCTTGGCACTGAAACGAAGCTCACTTTCTGCTAGGTGGGTCAAGCCCTCACCATTTATTTCGGCTGTTCTGTTCCCATGAATTCTATTACGATACGTTGCAAAGGGGAAGATTACAGGGACTGCAGAGCCAGTGGCATGCCTTGCTTTATGAGGGGGAAAAAAACACACACACAATTTATTTTTCATTGCTTCATGATGAATATGAATTCAATTACATGCAGAGGAGAACTGCGGTAGTCAGTCAGAATGACACTCAGCTAGTTGCAAATATAATGGCTTTTAACGAGGAGAGCTTATCATCAAGGTTCAGACAAGCTTCAGTCCGTGTTGCACCTGATGAACCTGCAGAAGGAGACAATGACTATCACAGCTGAGAATTAATCTCTCATCTCCATGGCTGGAAGAGGGAGGGGGAAGCAAGGTGTTAGCAGAGCCCTCTGGTCATTGCCAGTCCTCGTCAGGACAGCAGCTATGGGCACCAGGGAACAGAAGGACCATCCGTCAAAACACAGGCACATGCAACAAAAGCAACACAGAAACATGCCTGTTTCCCTTCTTGTTTCTGTCATTTTTTTTTTCCCCACCAGATAAAATGCATCTCTCCCCAACCCTGGGTAACATTTTCAACAGCCTGGTTATGCTTTGCCAACAAAGCTCACAGGCTTAGTGGCCATGTGTGCAGAAAACAACTCACCCTCTGCCTTGATTCAGCCAGGCATCTGGGAAGTGCCTCTCCAAATGGCCTCACAGCACCCAAGCACCCCAGTGCACACGTGCATATATATCTATATATCTATACAGCCGTCTGTGTCTTTTCGCTGACAAGGTTCCAGTCACCCCAGAACAACAAAAAAACTGTGCAGCAGTTGAGTTCTTTGAGGAGGTATTTTAAGTCCTTTTCAGTCCTTCTAATTGAGCAGAAATCCACGGTCATTAGCACATCTGTGCTTGGCACACGGTGCCTCTCAGCACAGCTCCACCAGAGAAACGAGCAGCCTGCCTTGGGGAGGGTGCTGAGACTCACGGCAGCCCTGGGTGTCCCCCCACAAACCCTCCTGCCCCTGGGACAGCCCTGCAATTCTCTGCAGCCCCCAACCCTTGGCTCCTCTGTCCTGCTCCCCAGAAGCACCAATGCTCTGGCAGAGGCCGTGCTTCCCCAGCTGCCACAGCATCAAGAGAAATCCTCAAGCAGATGGGAGGAGGGACAGATGATTGCCACATACTGTGCATGAATCTCATGCATGCTGCAACTCTCCCGGGGTGTCACTGATGTTTGTGCAACACCAGTACATCCAAGCTTTCTTTCTTCAAGGTAGCTCTCAAGACGTTTCTCAGGGAGCTTAGCGACTCAGGATCAGGGAAGTAACGTTCGTGCAACATGCCAAGGACCCATCTCCTCTGGGAGCAGGAGTAAAAAGATTATACATCTTCAGTTATTGCTTAATAAATCAGTCCTAAGCAGCAAGTCCAGCTAACTTGACACTGCCTGCATCCCCGAAACCCCCAGCAGTGTGTGCAAACACACACACAAGTGTGCTGCTGTCTGCCACGGCTGCCTTAGAGCCAGACATGCCAGTCAGGCAACGGGGAGAAGCTGGGGGGCAAACAGGAGAGCTCAGGAAGCAGTCAGCCAGGTGAGGCTGGAAGGAGATGCCGTGTGTTTTGAGGTCCAGCTATTAAAGCTCAGTCCTGGAACAGCTTCCCAAAGGAAGCTTCCCAGGGGAAGCTGGGCTGCCTTCCTCTCTCGCATAGGCAGCACACACATGGCTGTCCCTGTTTCAAAAGCAGAATGGTGGTTTGGAGCAGCTGTATGGAAAGAGGTGCTCAAACCTTGCCCAATAACAAACATTTCAAATTTCCTCACTATTTTTCATCAAAGCATTTCATGGCCATTTGTGGGTTTAAGCTTTACATCTTTTGCATGGAAGGTGAATGTTGCTACTCTTTAGTGACAGAAGAAATAAGGCACAGGGCATCACATTTCTTGTCCAAACTTAATGAATCAAGACGGAGTGGAGCTCGTACAAAGCCCTGACCTCTGTGCTCCTTCACCACCACATATCTGCTCCTTCCCATCAGCTGAGATGCTGGTGGCAGCATGGTGGCTCTGAAACACAGCGACTGCTCTCCTACCCACCACGGGGGAAGTATTTATTCAGTGCTGGAGACACTATCAAGCTTTGGTCCAAAGTGCTGTCATTAACTGACTTCTGCTGGCAAACGGAGAGGATACGAGTTTAATGCCCCCGCACAAAGCACAGTGCTGACACCCCACCGGAGCTGCCCCTCGGCTCGGGCACGGGCAGGTGCAGCAGCAGCGTAGCACCAGTCTGTGAAACCCTGTGCTGCCTCCCCTCAGCACAGCCATCACCTTCTTTCTGTGGTCATAGAATCACAGAATGTTAAGGGTTGGAAGGGACCTCCAAAGATCATCAAGTTCAACCCTCCCCTGCCAGAGCAGGACCACCTAGAGCAGCTCACATAGAAACAGTCATTCAACATACAAGGGTGCCAGGCATTTAACCACAAAGAAGATGTCTAACCTCTCTTCCATTCAGGAGAGGCTGCCTGTCTGATGGCCCCAGCCCAGCCCTGGGCCTTCCCTTTCCCCAGCCCACGCTGCATCAGCATAAGCAGAGCAGAGTCTGCCACGAACGCAGCCAGCAGCCAGCTTTGGGTCTGGAATCAGACTGCATCATTAGACAAAATCTACAGGCTTGAATTCTGCCATCTGCTCACCAGGCTTGATTGAAAGTGTAGGAATTACATTAAATTACCTGATTATAAGAAGGCTGACAAATGATAGCAGATATTACAGCCAAGGCTGCACAAGAGCTTGGCCATTCCTGTCTTTACTGGAGGAGTGGGAGCTTTGCCCTGGTAATAACAAGCATTGCAAGTTTCTTCGCTTCTCTTTTTTTTTAATCCGAGGATGGAGAAGAAAACACACAAATTGCACATAATAAGTGGAACACAGAGAAAAAGAGCCAGCTGCACTCACAGATGTTACAATACAACCAAAGGTGCTTCTCTATTTTCTCTCCTAGAATAAGCCGTATACATCTAATGAATAATGCAAGAGATTTCCTCTATAGAATTAATAGCACGCAGTCCTTCTTGACTTGCCTTTAATCACACTCGGAACCCAGTGGGCCTGGGAGGGAAAGTCAGCATTACTCATTTACTCAGGGACACTTGGTGGCTTTCAGCAATCCCAGCCCTTCACAGCTTTAGCACCACAATTTGGGGAACCAAATCAGAATCTGTGGGCAGCCTGATGAGCTTTGCTCCTCACCGGGAGCAAAGTTTGGATTAAAGTTAATTGACGTTTCACATTTCACTCGAGCACAACCAGCGTTTACAAACGATGTGTGTAGGAAAAGCCTTTGCTTAATTATATGGACTCGTTCAACTCAATTTGT
Organism: Todiramphus chloris collaris; assembly: GCA_025345505.1. NCBI lineage: Eukaryota > Metazoa > Chordata > Aves > Coraciiformes > Alcedinidae > Todiramphus > Todiramphus chloris. The sequence goes on along the minus strand of JANVCC010000146.1, from coordinate 1,760,233 downwards.
GCAAAGTGATGCTTCAGATTTGTATTTCTGCAAATTCCTGGTGATCCAGAGGATTTCACTCACTGAAAGAAGGTAGCTTAGAGGTACCTTTAATTCTATCTGTCTCAAAGGTGCACACAGACTATTTAATCTCAGTCTGTTACACACCTATCGTTAGTGTTACAAATCATAGTATCATAGAATGGTTTGGGTTGGAAGGGACCATAAAGATCATCTCACTCCAACCCTCCCCCCAACACCTTCCACTAGACCAGGCTGCTCAAAGCCCCATCCGACCTGGTCTTGAACACGTCCAGTGATGGAGCATCTACAACTTCCCTGGGCAACCTGTTCCAGTGTCTCACCATCTACAACTTCCCTAGGCAACCTCTTCCAGTGTCTCACCATCTAAAACTTCCCTAGGCAACCTGTTCCAGTGTCTTACCATCTACAACTTCTCTGGGCAATCTGTTCCAGTGTCTCACCACCCCCAGAGTGAAGAACTTCTTCCTAATCTCTGATTTGAAGCCATTTCCCCTTGTCTTATCACTACAAGCCCTTGTAAAAAGTCCCTCCCCAAATGGTAGGGTTCCAAGTATCTGTGCAAGCCTACAGCGATGGAAGGATCTTTGATCCTTTGGCAAGCTAGGAGACGAGGAGAGAAAAGGAGTTCCAATAGGGCTGAATCTGAAAATGATTCAGGATTTGCGAAAAAGACTTTGTAAGTGATGTCTCCTGATCTGTCTGGGGCTGGTTCAGACCAGAAGACAGCAAGGTGTGCCACAGCGGGAGTTTTCCCTAAAGAAAGTAAATCAAGTGTGAGTCATAGGCAAGGGTTGTTAGGGAATATTGCAAGCTGGAGTTCCCATCCATCAGAAAATCTGATTACCGTAATGTGTTTTGTTTAGAAACATTTCTACATATATAAATCAAGAAGTTTTGCTCTGCCTTGTTGAATCATTACAGCATCCAAGCAGCTTTCCTCCACCGCCTGGGCTTTCAACCCAAGCACCCTCTCCAAGCAGAGCTGGCTGTCCCTCTGTCCTGCTGGGCCAGACCAAGCCTGGGAAGGCACAGGAGCCACCAGGCTCTCAAGGGGATAGGACACACAACGTATGAACCACAGCTCCCTGCGGGCACTGAACTGGCTCTGGGAAACACAAAGAAATGCTAAATTAACTGAGAGTGACATGTTTTGATTTGGCTTAATAGACCAAGATAGTTTGATCTGGATTCACGAGACTGGAATGTTATGTTATGTTTAAATCTTCTTGACAAAAGAGAAAAGTCTATGCATTGATTTGGTTTACAATCAATTTTTTTTTTTTCCCATGGAAAAATCAATCTCTTTACAGAAACTGCATTATCCATATATACAAACACTTTAGCACCTATAATTACCACCTGTCAGTGAGTTTGCTAACAGGCTCCTTGTGGTCTAGAGGACCTGATTCTCAGGGATGGTAAAGTCACTTTGCATCCTCTTACACCCTACTACCCAGAGCCATAAAATGGATGCAAAAATAGCTAGGATGAAACATAAAGAGGCCCCAGGTAGACACAGAATCAGCTTTAGGCAGAGGATAGTGCACAACATGAATCCTATTTGCATGAGGCTCTGCTGCTGGGTCTGATGGCACTGTAAGGTGCTGAGACAGGCCACGCTGCAGATGCAAGCAGAATTGGGCCCCACGAGTGAGAACACAATCTGAGAACAAGTTACAGGTACATCAGATTGTCCTGCAAGGGTTGCTTGGGCTCTGTGGATCTCTCCCTTTTTTTTATTTCACTTCCACATGTCAAGGAGAAGTTCAAAAAAACTGCCCAAGTTGGAGGAAGGGGGAAAGATCTTAAAAGCATCTTGGAAAAAATGTAAATAAACTTTCTCCCTGTCTTGATGACTCGTATATTTGTCAACTGATCTTTATGGGAAAGCAGTAAAGAAGATTTCCAATGCCTCATAGTGACATATATTCCCACTGAGGAACAAAGTTTGAACCAATTTCTGGATTTCAGAATTATCAAGAGGAGGGATTATCAACTGTGTGTGAAAGGAAACCAATTTGTTGTCTGCTAATAATTTATTTTACTTTCTTAACAAGCATATTCTAGAGCAGTGAGTAGTTCCAAGGTCTCTCCTCATTCACTCTCCCTCAGCATTCTTTGGACTCAGTTTCATAGCCCAAGGCTGCTCTGGGTTTATGTGAATTTTATACTGTGTCTACTTAAGATGACAAGCCATCAGAAGGCTGCTGTTACCTCCTTGCCAGTGCAGGGCATCCTACCAGTGACAGCTCACCCCTGCTTTCTAATGGATGTCTGATTTTGGTCTGCATCGGTAGCATTCAGGTGTTTCCATAACCAGGCTGTGCCTTCCTTCTGAGCAGGCTGCTGCTTTCTCTTCTGGCTTAGGGACACTTCAGAAAGTTTCCTCAGTGCTCCTTGTTCTGAACTGGCTGGGACAAGAGCTGAATTATTTGAACCAGGCAAGCAGAAAAATGAGCCAGCATGAGTGGATATTCACAGGATGCTGAAAGGCAACAGTGACCATGAAATTGGTCAAGCTGGTTAAAATGTGCTGCTTTCTCTGCCTCCCTTTCCACAAGGTCCCTGGAGTGACTCTCTTCCCACAAGTCCCATTTGAACTGCTCAAAGTTATCCACAAGTGGCATTTCCAAGCACCACAGTGATGCAGATAATAGAAAAAAAATGGCCCAAACAAACAACAGGCTCCATCATCCTTAACATGGCTATTGTGGCTGGTGGATTTTGTCTATATGGATTAGTGAACAAGGCAAAGGTGTGAAGACACAATTTCCTCCACATAGAAGGGGAAACCGAGGCACACACTGATTAAATAACGTATTTCAAGTCATAGTGACAGCAAATAAGTTTCATGCTCTGTAGCGTGCAGGGAAGGACTCCGACAGCACAGCCAATATGGTTTAATCAGAAGTCACTTATTAAGTACAACAGGCTATATTTATACACGAGACAACACTGCTCATGCACCCAGGTCACTTCTCATTGGCCCCACACTCAAACCCAGAGTCTGTCCATGCGCACTTCAAACACTTTTAATTGGCCGTCGATCCTCTTGGGTTTCTTCCTTCAGCACCCTGTTTTTATCCTCTTATCCTCCTGTTTTGCCAGGTGCTTCTGCTTTTCTTATCCTTAGTCTTATCTCCTCAAGGTCGGGGCAGTGTTGGCTGTTTTTCAGCCTTGCAGGCCTTAGCATAACTACTTCTAGCTAACAACTATTTCTGTCCTACTCTTGTCAATCCCTACAATGCTCAAATACATGGGGTGGCACTTGCTGAGCTTAGCTGCTTCTAGAAGGAAACCTCTGTCTAAAGTCACTGCTTCATATTAAACCAATTTCTTGCTCGCTGAACAAACTTTCTGATCCTTAACACCCTCGGCAGAAAAATCTCAGGTGAAAGTTGAGAACTGAAAATTCATGTTCAATCTTTTGTTAAATATATTTGAAATACGGAAAGTGAGGAATGCTGGAAGAAAATCTTTAATTCATGGGTTTTAAAACAGTCCAGGGAATCACTGTGGGGTAAACAGGAAAACTATTGATTTCCATGTGAATTCACCAACATTTCAATATATTACTATTCTATCTTTGCCTTGTACTTTTGGGGCTTTCTTCTAAACCATCTAGTATTTCATCTATCAGAGATGAAACAAAGCATTCTATTTAGATACTTTTGAGCCACAACTTTGTAACATCTTTCTCTTCGTTACTTGAAAAGCCAAAGCATGCATCTGATGAGGACTTCTTTTTCCTCCACACTGATTCATTGACAAAGGATCCAGCCACCTGCATTATTGGAAGCAAGGAGATATTCACAAACAGCATCAAAATCATCCCCAGTTCAGTGGTGATCTAAGATTTCTCTCAAAAGATGGCAGTAGGAATTTATGGTTGAAAAAGCCTGTCCTGGGTCATCCTTACCAGTGTCTGTGACTTTCCAGTGTGTCATCCTCCTTCTGAGGTTACCCAAGGCCACTTCAAGGTGATGCTTCAACCTAACTTTTCGAATCTGCTCTGTTTTCTAGTGAAAAGGTGAACAGATAGGGTAATTGTCTTTGAGCTCTGCTCCATCCACACTACAGTTCAAAGCAGAGAGACTTTTGCAAGCTATAAAAAGCCATTCATTTGGCAGAAGGACCTCAGGACTTCAGCCATAGGATTCCAAGAACTTGAGGCTGGATTTGTCCACAGACCTTCCTAACCTCAAATGAGCTGCACTTAAAAGTCTGCATCTGCCCTAAAGTGAAAGATCACCCCTAAGGCTTGGCCAGAGGCCAAACTCAGCCACCCCTTGCTCTTCATCTGGTGGAGGATTTGGATGCTCACCCTGGTGACAGCTCATCTCTGGTATCTGCAGGGCAGGCTGTGAGTACAAGGTAGATGGGCAGCCAGGGCTGTCCTGTCCTCCACAGGTGCTTTGTCACCTGAGGAAAGCAAATGGCCCGAGGATATTAAAAAGATCTTGTTCCCCTCCCCTGCAGCAGATGGGATTTGCAGCTCTGCCTGCCCATAAAGGCAACACGGATGTACAGATTGGAGTTTTGGGATGCTGCAGGCAGCTCTTCCCAGGACAGCCAAGCCAAGGCAAGCATGAACATAACTCCTCTACTTCTATTTCTGCCTGCAAAATGAATGCTATTCTCATGGGCTGCAATAAGGTTGTAACATGCTTAAATACTTCATTAATGAGGGCTCTGTAAGTACCACAGAGACAAACAAGATTTGAGAGGGACAGACGCCTTTGTGCTTTCCCCTGCTCCACAGGGGAGAATTTCAACTCACTGTCCAATTTGCAATTGCTAACAGAAAATTTTGCACATGGAGATGGATTTGCCAGCACAGTTTGTGCCTCCATCTAATTGTTTTTAAACTTCACATCTTGGGAAGAATTAGCAATCACGCTGTTCTTATAGGCTTCAGGTTTTTAAAAATTTTCTTCCCATACTATCCCATATGCTTCTATTGCTTTCAGGGGAGCAGAGCCAAGTCACCCTCTGCCTAAGTCCTGTTGATTCACAGAGCACATCACTGGACAAAGCATTTGCAGTCTGTTGTGGAGGTTAAGACAAACTTCTTTAAAGGGGAAAATTATACCAGGAATAAACGTAAATCTTGTTAACATGATTATTTGTATTCTTTCTAACTATACACACAAAGATAGGTTAATTTTCTTGGGGATTTTTTAAAAAGCAGAGAAATGAGAAGTTAAGAATGGGAGGATGTGCTATGGAGACTACCGAGGGCAGGTATTTGCATGGAGCCATCCCCTCGAGCCTTGCCAGCACTGGTTCAGGCACACCAGGGAAGTTGAGATGCAATAGTAGCTTTTACCACCCTTCCTGATTTGGCTCCTGCTATAACTTAAAAACACTTCATGGCTTCTTTAACTAACAGTGATAGATAACTGCTGCTAAAGGCCACGTTGTCATCCAGGATATGCTCCACCACCCATTTTGACATGCACACCCCCTTGGCTTCTGCTTTAATGTCCCCTTTGTGACCTTAAATGTGAGAATAAGGCAGTGGACCTCACAAAGATCTGGTCTATGATGGCTGTAGAAAAAAAATCTGAGCTATTTAAATTGTTATGCTTAAAACTAACAGTAGCTCTGTTTTTGAAGTGTTCTTAAATCCTCCTACTCAGGGAAAGAGGATAAAAATATCTCACCACACCTGGTTAACTTAACCACTTGTAACAGCCACTACTTTTTGAAGATAAGTATTTCAAGGTGTTCTCCCCTTAACTGCTTTCTGTGAGCATTTGAGAGGTTAGATATTTTAGGACTTAGGCAACGTGCACCAAATCAGAGAAAAGGCCAAGAACTCAAGGCATCTGCATCCAGTAGAAGAGCAGCTTGTATCAGAGCCCCACTCACTGCAGCACTGTAGCATCTACTTCAGCTTCCACAAAAGCCTCTGAACTCATTTCCTTCAAGGGAGACTGGTTCCCTTTCCACTGCTCTATTGTAATGTTTCTAATCTCAAACAGGCTTCTAAAAATAGAAACCCTACCCTAACATCTGCGCCCTTCTAATGTCAGTAAAAGCAGGGCACAAAGTGCTTTAGATCAGGCTCTCATTCTCTGGAATAAGGAGGATCGCCTCTCTCTGGTCAAAAGTCACAGATGGCAGATGTTTGGGTTTTATGCCCTTCAGCCATCGGCAGTGGCAGATTCGAAGCTGCTACAAAATGCTCAGGCTCTGCACCAGCTCTTACCCCTGGGAAATCTCAGCTTTCTGCTCTCACCCATCCTCTTGAAGTAATCTTTAATCTTCCCAACTTGTCCTTCAGGCTCTCTGTTCTGAGGCTGCAGACAGAAGAATGGCTTCACACAGCCTCAAAGTCCAGAAGTGCAAGACAACCTCAAGGCATAAAGTGAAAAAGTGAACGTGAAAGTTGTGTGGCTTTTGTTTTTTACACAAAAAAAACCCCACAACCCCCCCAACACTGAATTAAATTGATTACCAGCATCCCCACCCATGAAATGACTTGATCTGCTCATGCCTTTGAACATCAAAGTGAAGAAGTCCTGTATTTCCTTCTTTCCTCATCCTTTTCTTTTTGCTCCTTAATGACCTCCCTTATCACAAGAGAAGCAGCAACCACAGACCTGATGAATCTCTGTGTTTGCAGTGGCTCATATAATCTGTCTGGTAGCTGGCATTTCTCACCCACTTTTCCTACCTTGAGCCTGCTGATGGCATGACTGACTCCCACAGCGCTTAATCCTTGATGAAGTCTACAACCATGGTTTCTGAAGGATCTCCAGGTGCCTTTGTGTGAAGCTTGGATGGCCATGAGCAAAGGGCACCCAGAGCCCTGGCTGCTCCTGTGGTTCTCTGGTCCTCAGGATCTCACTTGCAATGAAAGAGAGAGGGCCTGTAAGGTCCAAGAGCTTGAATATCAGAAAACACTTAAGCACAGCTTGCACACGCTTCCCTGAATAAGACCTGCCATGCCTTCTGCTACTGTCCTTAAATTTCAGAGTTAAATTACTTTTCTTCCTTTTCTGGCAGCCCTAGCATTAGCACACCCAAGGCAGATATGAGATATGGGAAAATGCATCTTATTTTTTCAACTGAGGGAAAGCAACAGAAATACAGTCAAGAGCTAAATGAAAGTAGAGGACAAGAACACAGAGAAATTTTCAGGCTGGCTGATCTGCAGGTGAAGGACAAGCCTGAAAAAGAACCAAAGCTGCTGACCAGACCTTTGGAGTCATCTGAGGCGAGACAGAATCAGCAGAGTTTTCATTACTCACAAATGCCTCCAGATGCCTTAAATAATTCATAGCAAACCCTGGGACATGAAGACCAGGAGTCCCATTAGGAGGCACATGGCATTGTTTGTGTTCATTAGGGTGAGTCACACAAAACACATTATTACATAAAGTGGGATGTCTCATTAATTACATCAGTCTGGGGGCTATAATGTACCAGTGCCTGGGAGAGCTCTGAGAGACTCAGTCCTCATCCTCCTTGTTCCAGAAAGTCTCACAGTGCCGCTCTGCAGAAAGTCACCCATCACCCCCACCCCAGCTGTCACTCGGGGGCTGGCTCCCAGCACCCTTGCTGGCACCCTTGCCGTGACTCTGCCCACGGGTGCCAGCATCCACTTCTCCAGCAATGTCACCTCTGCCATGAACTGCCTCCCCGAGGACACGACTCTCCTCATGCTCACCCCAAGCAAGCAGGGCACAGCTCCAGCTGGGTGCCCAGCACTGGCACCAGAGAGGGAAAACCCACCCCTGAGCTGAGCTCCTGCCACCACCACCAACTCCGAGAATGTCGGAGACCACTGGAGGAATCTTCCTCCCTGCTGTGCTGGGGATAACGAGGCAGCGCTGCAAAGCGAGGGCAACTGAAGCGTCTCAGCAGCAGCTCCGGTGTTTGCCCACCCAGGCAGGTGGGAGCTGTGCCTGGCAGCGCTGGGGAACCTCCTGAGGTCCCTAACGCACGCTGCACACCTGCCAACGCTCACCGAGCCAGCCCTGCTGCCATGGACACCCACACAAAGAGGTGCCCTCCGCTTCAGCTCTGCCACCTGCAGGCACCCAAACAAAAGGACTCTGAATTTTGCGAAGAGAGAGAGAAGGTTGGCTTTCCTTCAGCACGCAGATTGCATGAGGAGAGTGCCCAGGTTCACAGAGTCACAGAATGTTAAAGCTTGGAAGGGACCTCAAAAGATCATCGAGTCCAACCCCCCTGCCAGAGCAGGACCACCTAGAGCAGGTCACACAGGAACATGTCCAGGCAGGTTTTAAATGTCTCCAGAGAAGGAGACTCCAAGGGCCTGAGTCATTTCTGCAGAGGAAGGAGAGAGGCCCTGCCGGGGATGTACCAGCAGTAGCTGGGGAGCTGTAGGCGGGCAGCCCATCCCATCTGTGCAGCCCCTGCCCACGTTGGAGCTCAGCAATGCAGCTCCTTCCTACCTCTTCAACAAAAAGAGTTGTTAGGGGAGACACACACCACCTCTCCACAAACTCAGCCTTCAGAAATCTGCAGCGTGCTGTGGATGCCCACTGCAACCTCAGCATCGTGGGGTGGACTAGAGAATCTCCCCTGGTGCCTAGCAGCCTCCCTTCTATTGTCCTACAGCTTTCCAGGTAGGAATGTGTCCAGTGATGGATGCTTGTACCCTGCAGTGGTGTAAGACAGAGATCAGAGACATGAAAGAGAATTAGATTTCACTGTTTGGCACAGAACAGGATCGTAGAAACTGAAGTCAGAGGAGCATCAAGGTCTGCACTAACATAACCTTTCTGAAGAGTATTCACCCCGTGGTTGGTTATATCCAGACACCACACTAAGAATAGTACCAACATACTGCTGTCAGGATACAGGGTTGGCTGCCAGTACGGAATCCATAGAATTTACTGGGGCGAGAAGGGAAAAGGTCAGGGAACGTCCTCACTTATTTTGCTCTCCAACCACTAGTCCTTGTGACTGTATCAATGTGCAACAGCAATGACAGGGACAGATGATCCAGAACTCAATGCATTATTAATATATGGTGAAAGATGAGGCAGCTATTGTGAAAAGTACCTGTTTGCATGTTTAATATACAATTCTCTAACCTCAACGCACCGCTACCAATGATCCCCTGTTAAAATGCAGGTAACCTTTTAAGAAGTCCCACGCTGAACAGAAAAGAAAAATATTTGCTGACTTCAAAGACTCTTAAATATCCAAGGCTTGGAAATCAGACTGTTAAGATCAGGAGGATAAAATAAATCAAAAACAAAACAGGAAGCTGGGGAGAGAAAATGCAGTGACAAATGTCAATGGAAATGAAGTAGGAGGAGAAACAAAGAAAGGAGAAGTGGAGATGTGGAGACAGAGTTCAAGGTGCGCCCAGACTCCACCTACTCGTCTTCTGTCAGTCAAGTCAGGACTTCAAACTCCCCCATGGGACACCCAGACTATGATACAGAGCAATGCAGCACCACACCTCACCTCACCTCAGTGCACAGCAAGATGGGTTCTTACTCGCCTTTGAGCCTCCATCGCTGCCAGGCACCATCCACTCGTGCAGGCCTTGCCCAAGATGAGCAGTTCACCCCAGCAATTCAAATACCAGCCTCTCATCCTGTCACTGCATGAAACAAACTCCATTCATAGCTCCAATCTGGCTTCTGGACAGGGATTTCCTCCCTCATCCTGAGTTCAGCCTCTTGACAACTAGAAAAACAAGCAGCAAGATTCCCCTCTACAGCAGCAGGGGAGCAGGAAGAAGGGATAAACCAAGGGGGTCGTTCTCCTCCATGAACCCCTGAACAGTCTCATTGTACCTGACCACGGTGTCATCTAAAGAAAGTGTGGACATGGCAGAGCCTGCCCATGAAGTTCTATAGCAACCAAATCCCAGAAACACTTTATCCAGAGTGATTTAACATGGAGTGACTGAGCAACACATGTAGAAACTAACCTTAATGCTTGCAGACAGCAAGGACTCCAGGAGACATGGGTTTTGTCCTGTTATGTTAAGCTTAAATAGAATTATATGGTCTTTAGTTTACCTTGCCATGCAGGCACATTAGGCATGGATTTCTCTAAAGCCGGAACATCACAAGCTACCCAAACAACCCTGTCATTGCAATTTCACAATTTCCCTCTTTTATGCATCTTTGAGCTGTGACTGCAATAAAATTTCATCTCTTCAGCCCACTGCCATCTGGAGCAAGGTTCAGACTCAGTCACAAGCATGATGGGAAAGGCTATTTCTGGAGAATGGTGGGAAGGTTAACGATGAGTATGGTTAGAGCTGGTGAGCTCTTTCTGCGTCTCACTGTGACACTCTGGTCTCCACTGTATGATCTGGAACCACTATAGTGGAAGTTACTGGGAAGATAACAAGAACTCTAATATCTGACAGGAAGTGGGGACTACAAAACCTCAGTCAGCAATGCAGGGAGGGTGTCCCCAAAGGATTTTCAATCTGAAACTATGCCGATTCATCCAGGAGACCTTAGACCCCACCTGCAGACCATCAGAAGGTGATTCTCAGCGGCTGCAGGGACTTTGCAACTCCCACGTCTGGGCCAGCTTGGCTCTCAAGTGGATAGTGTTCCAATGGGTCAGTTCCAGGTCACATAAAGCTTCACAGGGAACATCAAAACCTTAATTACCGGGGTTAAAAAGGAACATCAGAGGATGCGTTGTAACCTCCTTCCATCTAGAAAACAGGTGGTACCCATTGCTTTGCACAGCTCAAGTGACACTCCAGCTTCCCAAACCACCCTCCTGCTCTGGGCTGGATCCAGCAATGCCCAGCATCTCCTGGAGCAGCTCTCTGACAACCTTCTTTAGCCACTTCAGTGCTCTTGCTCTTTCTGCCATGGCCCTGCCTCACAAGGCTGCGTTCCTCCAACACCCCAAAAGGCAGAGGCCAGGAAGGAGAAACAGAAGAAATGTGCTGATGCCTTCACTGGGCATGTTACGAGCCCACATCAGACAGGCTTGTTTACTTCTGCTGGGCTTAGCTGGAAGGGCTGGGATTGTTTTATACGACTTGACATCCACCCCTCAAATAATCAACCCTGCATCCCCAAACAGGCCAGAGATAGGCATATTATTCTCTGATGCTATTTCCAGCATTGTCCAGCAAACACCACGGGGAAGAAGAACAGCTGCAGCTCAGGCAGTTTTACAAGCTGTTACTGGCCCAGCCGTTGCAGGCGCTGCCTGTCAGGTCTGCGCGAGCTGGCTGCCGGTCACGGGGCAAAGCTGTTGTTTGTTAGCCCCTCGCGGTCTCTTGACTTTTCATCTTGATTAAAGACTATGCTGAACGATAGAATTAGCAAGGCAGGAAACCTAATCTTTTCGCCGCTCCTGAAATCCAGTCGCCTGCACACGCTCATCCTCGGGGCTACCAATTAGTGGCACCAGCTGCCAGCCCGGATGCCAGGGCCAGGAGCTATTAGTGCACAGACCATTAGCTTTAAAAGGCATTTGGAACTTCTGAACGTATTAGGCTTTGTGTGACTGACATACACCACAGCCATATGTGGCTCGCTGTCCTTTCTGTCAACCATTTTTTTTTTGTCCTCCAAAAATGTGTTGGTTTATCGGGGCAATTTAGGTGGAGCATCTCATGGAAGTGTCTTACCAAGAGGACTCAGTAACTGTATTCAGATCAATAGGTGCTACCCACTTTAACCAACTTCCTTGGCACCTTTCACCGGAGTTAGGAATGGCAACGTACGAAAGGTTGACTATCTGGTCTCTATTTTTAGCCCTGTCATTTGCCCAGTTAATGGTTCCAGGGAAGTCATTTCATTTCTTTATGCTTCAGCGACCCCATCTGTAAGATGGTAATGATGAGTCTGTACCATAGGGTTTTGAGATCTACGCTTGTAAAAAATATAATGAAACTCAGAATTACCATTACTGCCTAAAACAAGAGTGGAAAGGAAACCTATGGGCCTTTATGTATTTTGCAGCAGTATCTGCATGGATTTTGGTTGCAAATCCTGTCCCACCATGGCATCAGATCCGGATTCCTCCCTGCTGACCTTGGCAGTTGCTGTTCCACACTTCACACTGGTCAGACTCACTGAGGGCTCCTGTTGTCACTAGGTCCCCAAGAATGGTGGTACCAGCAAGCTGAGCAGGTCATTGCCCAAAAAGATGACAGGAGATGATGACAGAGAGTGCTTTCGTTATGCACTTTGTGGGCAATCAATCCATCAACACAGCAAAAGGAATTGTGTCATTGACTTCAGATTGCTCCCATCATGCTGCCTTCATTTCCCCAGTTGCAATCACAGCTCAGTGATGGGTAAATCATGATCTACTCACGCCTCTTTCCACTGTTACTTGGGTCAACCAGCACATCTCCACTCCCCCTCTGACTATTCCATGTCTCAGCCTTGTCTCAGCTGGCATCCAGGAGGGATTCTGGCATGCAGGACCTGCTCTTTGTGAAAATTAATAGACTTGGACTGGAGTTTACTTTAGCACAGTGCTAGCACACCCATTCCATGTTATTTGAAGTTGGTGCAAGTGCCAGGAGAGAGAGCCAGAACACCAGGCTGTTTGCTATGCATCTTGTGGCAGTGGGGACTGGGCAAACACAAATGGAATATGTCCATCAGGAGAGCACCTGGCTACCCAACTACCAACCCCCACCTACAGGGATGAGCCAGGTGGTAAACCAAAGCGTCAACTCTCAAAACAAAAGTTAAAAGCCAGGTTGTCTTAGCAGCCTGAGCCCAGTGGCAATCTGGCCACAGGGAGATCCTCCCATTTCTGTCCCAGCTTTTTGTTTAAAGCAGAGCTGCCACGGAATCTGGACTTCAAATACAAGATTTCTTTAAAACTATCTAAAAGGGACTTTATCATGCGAAGTTCTGATGAAATTTTCAGGCTTTCCTCCTTCATATAGCTGGCAAATACCAGCAAAAGTCTTTTATAACTTCTAAAAATATTTTAACATTATGACCCTTAGCTGGATTCCTGACATGCGAACATTAAATCAGTGTCATTCTAAGCTGGTCTTTTTATCTCAAGTCTGGCAGATTTTTCAGGCTTGGGACAGTTCTTTTGTCATTTGAAATGACTCTTCCCTCAGTAAGACACACATTTTTCTACTTACCCAGATGGTCTCCTCCTCCAAGCTAGAATAATGCATTTAAATTTATCCAATGGTTTTCATGACTCAGATTTCCCATAGCTGGATGGAACCTGTTCAGACATTATGGCAGCCCTCTCGCTGGCTCACAACCTGCCTCGCTGCAGCTCCTCAGTGCAGTGTGATGGCCGTTGGGTCAGGGAGAGGTTTTTAGCTGGCTTAGTCTATCCTACAGTGGTTATAGAGCAGCTTCACATTCACATAACCTATGGTCTCCAGCATGGCCCACAGCAGTCCTGGAGGGAAACCACAGCTTTTAGAAAGCGCTTCAAAGTTCTGTTCTTCTGAGGAGGAGGGCTACGTCCTGAGAACAGTCATTTCAATCTCCTGGTCAGACAGATGGAAAAACCCACACTTTTACTCCACCTCAAACCTCTGCCCCTTGAGTATTTCTCACCAAACTACATGTCTGATCCAACAGAAAACTCACTCGGCAACCACAAACACTGCAACTTCACTGTTTGTCTATACAAACAGAAAATGGTTCTGCTTTGGACTGTGGGAGAGAAATGCAAATCCTTGCATGCTGATGTTTCATCACCTGCCTGGATCACTTCAAGACAAGAGGCAGTGATCTCAAATAGCATATAAGTCATCAAGGTACCCCTTGTTACTGCTGTTCTTTGTGATCTGGCCTCCTACACTATATAGGTTCTTCTGCAAATGCCACTGGTTCCTTCCAACTCACTGAAATCCTCTTAGAGCAATGGTATTTTTTGGAGAAAAACATCCTAAGTGACACTGACATTCAAGAAAACCATTGAAATTGCTGGCAGGGATGAGTGGTGGCTCGTCATAGCCTGGAGCAGCTGAAAGCCAGAGGCAGGAAAAGCAGGTGAGGGAGGATGAAGTGAGATGAACAAGCTTAGAGAGGGGAAGAGGTGGAAAGAACAGGCAAGAGAGTGGATCGGTTTCAAAGCTGCTTCGGTAAGCTGTTAGATTGGTTTAAAAATGTTGGCTGGAGTTTGAGAAGAGAGAAGTGAAGTGCATGATACTGTCCTGCCACCACCCATAAGCTATTCAGCTACTGTAGAACTTACAGCCCATTTGAAACCTTTACTCTGCCCCAGCCCAGACCCCACAAGGCACTGAATGCACAAAATTCAGGTAAGAACCTGGCTCCAGAGAAGAACGAATGATGACCAGCAAATCTTGCTTCAGTAGCCCAGAAATACTGGTGATATAGCACAGTTTACTGCAGCCAGGGTGGGCTTTATCAACTGCCTTCCTAAACGCAGACAAGCCATGAAGGGTCTAGAAACAGAAACCCAAATGAATGAGAGATGCTGCATGTTAGAAGACTAAACCCCTTGCCACTAAAGACAAAACAAGACAGGAAAATTAGCAAAGGCAGATGGGCAAGCAATTCATTACAGAGTAAATTAACTCTCCAACCATGTACGTAGACAAGAAACACGATAAGCATAAGCCAGCAGTTTCAGTAGCAAAATTTTGACAAAATTCCCATATATCATCCCTTGGCTCAAGCAACAAAGTGTCAAAATAGGGCCACTAGGAAGCACCGTCACCACCAAAGCTCTCCCACCAGGGCTATGATGGGAAGATGACCCCAGTGTCATCTGCCTCAAAAGCCATGAAACAAATGAGGCAAAAAGCTTCCAGGGATTGAGCGCTTCCCTGGTAAATTGTTCCCACTGTCTAAGACATCCAGGAATAGTTTTGTAGATCTGAGTGTTCCAAAAGCTGTGAAAATTCACCCTTAAGGAAAAAAAAAAAAAAAAAAAGGTCTGTAAGTAAATAAATAATCAGCCCCATCAGTTTTCAAGTTTGAAGAATTGAATATCATGGATTCTGTTCATAGCACTTCTGTGCCTCAGCTCCTTAATTACAAAACAAGATGCTGCACAACTTGTCTAAGGTATCATTAACAAACAAACAAATAAATAAATAAATAAAACCTCCAATCATGACTAAGAAGTACAGGGATCACAGAGAAGTACTGCTGGGAAGCAGTGAACCTGAATCCCACACAGAGGCTGTGAAGAAGGACCCAAGAAGAACTGGATGAAACACTGCAGGGCTGGCCAAACACTGAGCAAAGCAGAACTTCAGCGGCAAAAATCTGTGCGCGATTGCACAGGCCAATTTGAAGTTACACACGTGATATTATGCGAGGCACTGCCAAATATCTCGAGACAGCTTTGATTCCCAATATCACCTGTTTAGGGTTCCTTGAAGTTACGTCCGTGTTACATTGGGCTGTTACTATTTTTGAAGAGTCAAATGGGAAGACAAGGCCACTTTTTCCCCCCCCTGAAATTCTGTGCCGAGAGTCTGCGGTGAGCTCTGGTGTCTGCCTTTTACAGCTGGATAATGAAACCTGGCTGGTTCCTGTAGTGTCCTGCTGTGGTTTTGTCTGAACTGGCAGATAAATGTGGAATTAAGTGGTGGGAATGAAAGAAGCCTGTCAGGGGGTTACCTGAGAGTGCCCGAGCCTTGCTGGGTGCAAGGAGCTGACACCAACTTTGGGTCACCATCATTCCGTGATGGGGCTGGAGTTTCTCTCCTCACCTGAAGCAGGTCAGGTGCCAGGTGACAGCAACATACCTGATGGATAAAGGACAATAAGCACACGGCACCAGCATCAAACCATAGCACAGGTGGAGTGAGGTAGGATGCATCCAGGAAAGCCCCCGCGGATATCGTGAGCTGATGGGAAACATGCCTGCAGCCCACTGATGTACTCCAGGAGGATGGGTTATTTTTCCACAGCAGCAGCAGTGGCAAAAGAAAACAAAACAAAACCAACTAAAAGCGGGTTTTATTAGCTGAAAGCAAACATTCTCTTCCCTGTTGTTTCAGCAGCCTAAGGAGAAACATGTAGTTTTTGTCAATATGCCCGAGGAGCATTTAAGGCTTTCAACATCAATGTGTCATTTCCCAGAACAGCCCATCACCGGGGCAAGTCCCACAAACAAGCCTTCATGGCTTTAAGTTCTGTCTCAGTGCATTTTGCTGTCTCCAACGCAGCTCCCCAGGCTTCTTGCTCAGGCTCCAGGCTGCTGTCTGGAGACTGTGAACGAGCAGTGGCTGGGACCATCTCAGCAATGGCAATCCCAAGGCTGCTGCTAACAAGACAAGTCTGCGCACATCACCATCAGAGCTGCGTTCCCCTCACTGGAGTCAGGCTGCCAAGCTCACTTAAATCCTGCCTCCCACCCACCAAAGGGCAAGACCAGACCGTAGTGGAGCCTACCTGGCCTGGAGGGTGCTGTGAGCAGCTGGAGCTGCTGCAGGGACACCAGGGGATGAAGACCTGCACACTTGTGGGTAAGGAGTTAATGGTGAATGCCAGGAGCTGGCACTCCAGAATATGAAGCCGTGGTCCTGGGACTTGCTGTTTGGCACTACCAGCAGTTCCTTTTTTGCAGCTTTTTACTTCAGCTCCTATAAAGGGCTTTTTACCTGGATTCTGCCTTAAGCCACAGTCCAGCACCTCCCTGAGAAACTGTAACTGGACTTTGACCGATGTGACAAGGTCAAAATAATACCTGTTATCTGAAATAGAGACATTTTCCCAAAAGATCCAAACACTGCTGCATTTCTTTGGTGAGGCACAAGTGTCCTTTTTCATGCTAGGGTTTTTTTGCTGTGTTTAACATTGCAGGCTCAGACCTGGCGCAGGCTCCCACACTTATAATGTGATGGCTTCTGAGAATCAGCGAGGTTTGAACTACAAAGCCTTGGGGTGACGATGCTGCTGCAGGACATTGCTCCAACAAGTTCCAGAGCAGCACAGCAAGCATCACTGCAGTCTCATGTAACTCCAGGGGGCTGAGGCCACCCCCTGAGTGATCCTGGGGATGGAGACACCATGAGAGGGACTAGACCCTGATCTCAGCTGGGCCAAGCAAACCAACTTCATCAAAACCACACCTACTCCAGCCCTACCTGAATTTGGCCTGGAACCATTCATAATCCAGATCACAGCTTCATTTTTGAGGCTAGGGGGCAGAATATTGGAAATATGTGACTTCTCTATAATGAGTTTGGCAAACAAGGTGATTACATGCCGGTCCTGCAGGTTTCATTCGTCTCTCTCTGTCCACAATAGGCTGATCCTGCCTCTGTCCTCTGGAGTGGCTGCATGCCAGCACCATCCATCTCTTGCTGTCCTCTTGGCTGCAGAGTCCAGTTTTTTAATAGACATGGCCTGAACAGATGCAATAGGTGCCTGGTGGAAGGAGTGAAGCAGCATCTCTGAACATCCTGAAGGATGGCTGAGTATCAGCCAGTCCCACAAATGATTGCCTTTCTAAGGTCAAAAGATGGAGAGACATTGTATCGCCATGAGACACCAAGAGAATGAGCTCATTAATATGGTACAAATCGAATCCCAAAATATTCTTCACATCTTAAAATAAGATGCCTGGAAGGAAGTTCCTGCTGCCCTGAAAGCAGAGCTCAGAAGGGTTCAGGTCTGTACATCTTCAGGAACACAGTGAGGTGGTTCAGGCCCGTATGGCAGAGTGATGGAGGTGGCCAGAATGCACTTCATTAAAGTGTGATGAGTTAATGAGTTACTGGGGCCTTTCCTTCAGATCAGCCTGGAAGTGCTATTTGGACAGCCAAGAATATGCTTTCAAAGTCCTTGTGTTTAAATTTCTTTTTTTTTTTTTCATCTGGGATTTGTGATTAGAGTTTTATTCTCATAAAGAGTTTTTACAGCTTTAAAATGCTTTCATATCTATTCTCCCTAATTTCTACTCATACTATGAAGACTCAGCATATACATTAACCAAAGCTCTGGTGAACATCAAGATTTTCACATGGTGAAAAAAAAAAAAAAAAAAAGAAAAAAAAAAGCAAGAAATCAACTTCAAAATATGAGAAAAACAAAAATAAAACCAGAAGAGGCAAGAAAAAAATCCAGGTGGTAGGGATTAATCTGCTTCCATCTGAACTTTCCCCAAATGGAGAATATTCTTCAAAAGTCAAACACAGAGCCCTATTTCACATTCTCTACAGTAACCTTTAGAGTTCAAAACACTCATCTGCTCATCCCCCCACGTTCCCTCGCAGTGGTGCTCGCGAACGCCACAAACACTTGGCTACGATCTGTGCTCTCCCAAACGCAGCCGAGCCCGCACGCGCCTTGCGACAATTTTCTCTGGAGCAAGTTCAAGCACAATTTGCTCACGCTGGTATCTATCTGTCATCGGATGTGTCAGCCGCATCTCTCAGCTCGGGTGGGGAGGAAGGAGACAAAAGGTCACCTTCTACATACGGTGTGTTCTCCAGGAGGCTGGAGAGAGGAGGAGGAAAGCTAAGCTTTCATCTACCTGACAAGAATTGAATGCCTTTTTTTTTTTCCCCCCTTCCTTTCACATTTCTTTCCCCACAGAAGCAGCACAGCTTTGTGCCTCTGGGAGCAGGTGGGTGTGCTCAGGACAGATGAAAATGGAGCAGATTCATCAGAAAGCCGGAAGAGCTGATGCTGCTGAAGAGTAGCTCTGAAGGTTGCGATGCTTTTCCTCAGAGGAAGGATCTCTCACCAGCCTTTGAAGGCCGACAGTGCCTTCACTGCCCGAGGCTGCACTGTGCACTGAAACTAGGGCTGGTTGTTACAGCCAAGGTGCCTTCAGGAGCCTGCACGAGTTCCTTGGGTTCATGGCACTGCCCCAGCTGAAGCCACACCACACTGCTAGGGAGTTTGCCCTCTGTGGGAGATGCAAGCAAGGAAGATGACTTCAAGCACAGTTCTGCACTGAAAAGGAATTAATTAAGAAACAACACCTTCCTTGTGTGTATCCATAACTATATCTGACTAACGACTGCACACAAGAACACAGGGCACCGTGACCCTGGCCTGCCCCACCACAAACCAGCACAGCTTCCATAGCATGTGCCAACTGCGCGATCACTGAGAACAGAAAGGACTTCACAGCCTAAGCTATAACCCGCATTACTGAGCTCTGCTACAAGTAGCTGCCTTCAACAACTCAACAATGAGGAACCTAAGCTCTCCAAAATGGTCATTCTGAGCATATCAGTTGGGTCACCAAAGCAGATCATGCTGCTCCGGTCAGGCAATGGGATGTCTGGGTGCTGCTGCATGCAGGGTGGTGACAACCCTGTTGATTGCTGGAGAGCTCCAGCCTGATTCATAGGTCCCTGGCAGGATGACATAAAAAAGGGCAGATGTGATTTGGAAAGCACCACAAAACTCCAACTTCCCCAAGGACCAAGGCATTGGTCCATCCTGATGCTAAGGGAGGGTTTACTGTGCCCCAAGAAAGCCACAGCCCAAGGAATACCCTGAAGCATGACACTCATCTTGCCCATATCCACTTGCTTAAGGAGAAGTTTGGGCTAGAAGACAGAAGAGGGAAACACAGCATCTGGTGTGGAGTGACCACTGCCCACACAAGAACCAGTCTCTGTCCCATTGTACACGGGGCAAGACTGCTCTGGCTTGAGAGGCAGAAAAGTGGCTGGAGTAGGAAGAGAAGCCAGAACATCCATCTCCATTGAAGAAAAGATCTTATCTTTAATGGAGATAAAACCTCCAGGACTTTTTTTATCCTTAAGGTTTATTTTGTCAGTGTTTCTATGTCTGACACCCGTCAAAAAGGATTCTGGGAAAAAAAATATAAATGGTACTTTTAGTGTTTTATAAAAGGAGATGTATGATCTCAGTCAGTCAGCGAGAGCAGAAGACTTACGGGATAGTAAGGAATAGAAAAGAGCTTGGAGATTTATTTCCCATTAGATGGGGAGGAAGGGGGCACAGGCAAAAAAGAGCCAAAACACAGAAAAGGCAAAAATCAAACTGAGACAGGCTAAAAGCTTTCCAGAGAAATGTTTCCCTCCCCCCAGCAAAAGAAGTATGTTCTACAAAAGGACACGTTCAGGGACAGCCCGCAGTTTTCTTGAAATTGTTATTATTTTTCAGTTTGCATTGAGTAACCAACCCAACAAGGATTAGCACCACCAGGAAAAGACGTTAGTTTGCAGCAGACTTATTTCCATTGAAAACGTAGGTGAAAGCAAAGGCTTATGTGCCATTCTACCATCAATAAAATCTCATTTTCCAACCATTTTTAAGGCTAAAGTGAAAAAAAAAAAAGAGTTAAGGGAAAAACATTCTCAGGGAAATCAGCTAGATGTTATTGACAGTAAATCCACGGAAACTTTCACCAAGCTGGCTGCTGTTGTTACCAGTCTCCCAGAGCTGCCACATGAAGGATAACCATGTTCTGGAGGATAACCTGCTGCTTACAATAAAAATAGGCTTCTACAGCCACAAAAATGCCCTTCTGCTTCCCTACCCATATCTCTTCGTCTAATAAAGGGGTTTATCTCTCCCTACAAATCCTGTCTAGCTGTAACATAACCCTCAGTAGCCACACACATCCAAAATAACCAAGCCTGTTGTAGTGAATGGGAGAGGACTGTGACACACAGAGGTGGTGCAGTCGCTCGTGCAAAGGAATGCATCTTAGCAGGGTCAGAAAAGAAAAACTGCTTCCCTACCTGCCAGGAAGGCGGTGCAACTGGTGACCCATTGCTCCATCCCACCGCGCTGCGAGGTTTATTTTACGGCGCCTCTCCCCATTCTCTGCAGGCATCTCACCCCTCCTTATTGCTTCATCCATGATGCTTCCCATTGCCCCGTTCAATGTTTTCAAAGTCACTAAACTAGGAAAATACAAACACCCACACAATACAAATTTAGCACCATGAATTGGAGAAGAGAGAAGTTTTTTTTCTTTGCCATGCCGGCTGTTACCAGCACACAGCAACAATTGGTGCCAACTGTACATTTTGCAGGAGGTGTCAGTGTGCAGAGACCCAGGCACAGATTTTTTAGCAGCAGAAGCGGCTGTGATGAGTCTGGTTTGCAATAACCAGTGCAAAGTAAAGAAGCAATGAAAACACCGAACTATTTTACTGGGCAGCCAAGCTAAATGCCTTTTGATACTTCATGCACAGAGTCTTGTAAACGTAAACTTTTCACACTAAAAGAAAGAAAATCATCCTTACGCCTTAGCAAGAAGGATGATTCAGACGGCCCCAGGCAATAAAGATCTGAGCTGATAAAGAACAACAGTGTTTGGCTGGCTTTGGAAAAGTATTCGCTGTTTTTTTTTTTCCCCTGCAACACTGCTTTAAGCTATAAAGGACACAGAGATTAATGGCAGGTCACCAGGAAGGTGTTATTGGCTTATTTCTTTTCAACATGCCCTCCTCCCCTTTTCCAGAGGTATAGGGCTACATGGGAGATGGACTGGCAGCAGAAGCTTCGATGCCCATACTCTAAGCAGAGGTCATTCTGGTCCTGGGTCTCAGCTTTGGGACTGGAACCTCATCTCTAAGAAATTCCAAGAATTAAATGCAGCTTCACTTTTGCAGAGACTGTTCAATGCAGTTTTCAAAAGCAGATGTGCACAGAAAT
Organism: Todiramphus chloris collaris; assembly: GCA_025345505.1. NCBI lineage: Eukaryota > Metazoa > Chordata > Aves > Coraciiformes > Alcedinidae > Todiramphus > Todiramphus chloris. The sequence continues at coordinate 1,738,661 of JANVCC010000146.1, read as the reverse complement.
AAAAGCTGAACATCTGTCAGCTCCACATGGTTCACTCAGAAGCCCAGCACTTACACTGGAAATCTGGTAAAGAAAAGGTGGAGGAACAAATACCTTGAGAGTTCCCATTATTCAAGTACCTCAGCACTTCCCATCTCTGAAATAAACCTCTCTGATGGGTGGAGTACCTCAGAGGAGTCCCCAGCTGCTCTGGACCTGATAGCAGCAAATATTTTCTATCCAAAGTGAAAATAGCGCATGGAGAAGACAGGACAGTCAGAAGAACTACTGAAGAACCACTGAGTGAAATCCTGGCCTAAGTCAAGGGCAAAACACTCCCACTGGCTTCCATAGGTTCAATGTAAGTTCTCCTTCCATTAGTAAAACATTGAGTCAAGCCCAGAAAATTTATCGGGAAGGATTGCATGCACACTGTGCATCGTTCCTGCCACAGTTCCATCACTGTGGTAAGAGATCAGGTGAGGTCCCCCACCCTGCCAACAGCACTGTTCTGAGTGGAACAGGCTATGGCCTTTTGACCTTCTCTACTGGTTATAAGGTAAAGTATAGGGCCTTTTCATCTCCTGCTCAGGCAGGATTTCTCTCATTTCTTTCAGAATGAGGAGAGAAGCATTAAAAACTCTGTCTCACAAACACGAGGTTTTTTTAATGAATGCTCCCTAACAAACTGATGAGATGGGATAGAGAGAACGATCTCCCTCCCCCCTGCACGTGAGAGAGTGCCTATGCTCCCCTCTGACACAGCCTCCACGGGCTGCCGTTAACATCCAGGAGCAAGCCTCACTCACAACCATCACCCAGCAGTCCCAGGGTGAAATGAGATAGACTGACCTCCCGCTTAGCAATGGTAGATGTCCTCTCCAGAGCTTCCTTCCAGCTCTGTAAATCAGTCATCCCAAGCAGAGGTTGGCCAGAGGGTGCCTCTTACCCTCCAAGATTCACAGCCATGCCCTCCTCTACCAAAGCCATTAATTTGGAAAGGGCAAAAAGAGGTCCCAGCAAAGCTATGACTAATGCCTAGCTAATTCCCAGAAGAGGAGGAGAACCAGCTCCCAGGGAATCAGCGTCTTACGCTTTCCTGACCCAGGCTGTGTTAGTTTAAGTTTTACTGCTCTTACCAGTAAAAATAAATGCTTTCCTCATCAGAGATTACAGAGGGCAGCTCTCCTGCCTGTGTGACATCTGCAGGGCCAGTGGTGCAAGGGCAGATGTCAAGACACTGAGCAATCCAAAGACCTGCACTGCAGAGATTAACCTAGGAGCAGTCCAGAGGAAAAATTTAGTGTGACTCTTGCCCTAATCTTTTCAGGTGTTAAATGCTGAAGTCATTGGTTGGTTTTCACTGACACAACTTACCTTCGTTCTCCCCAAGCAGTTTCCTACTTTGGGTGTGACAATGTTCACCATGGCCACAGGTCTGAAACCACCCCCAACTTCTGCACACGCCTTCAGTGGAAGCCGCTCTTCACGTAAGCCTAGAAAGCAGGTCCTGAGAGGAGCAAACAAGCAGCAAGCATGGCATGGCTCAATACATGGCAAAGAGAGTACACATGAGCTGTTCGCAACAGAAAGCAATGAGGCTCGGTGACGTTGAGGGAATATCTGTTAAAACGAAGAATAATTCAAATTACAGATTTTTTTTTTTTCCCCCCTCGTCAAATGTGGATGTTTTAATTAAGTATTTTTAGCGCTTTACGCTTCCTACATTAGCAGCTAATTTGTAAATTCCATCATCTTTACATACTTTTTAAGCTACGCTTGTTCTACTGACAATTAATACTTTATTCAATTAGTATTTTTACATTCACCAAAGAGGTATAAAATCTTTTATCTTTGCAATAAAAATACATATTCTTGTAATGATCTCCAATGTTCTGCTGCAAGCAATATTTTGCAGGTGTACACGGGGGCTGAGAAAGAATTACAGAGAGCTAAAACTGTCAATGCTCTTGCTCCATTTGGAGGAAAAGAAGATTCCAGCTCTCAGTACTTGGTCTTTAGGAGGAAGGATGCTGCACAAAAATAACTGCAGTTATATGCAGCAACTCTATGTCCATCTTGCCCACGTGAACTTAAATAAGATTCCTCTTTCTAAGTAAACATAAAATCTCTAGTTCCATCAGTTCACATCTGCCCAGTGTGCGGGAACCCTAAAGGACCTGTCTTTAGCACCTGATCCTAGAGGGCGAATTCTCCCTTGGAGAAGCTGATGGATCTGAACAGCTTCCTGTGACAGGCAGTACCCACCAGAGGACACCTGCTAAAAGAATATGGAAGGTGATGTGAACCTCAATCTTTCTGTGCAGGCTTCACCCTTCTGCAAGGGTTTATTTCAATGAGTTTTACACGCTTGAGGGTATTAGTAGAGTGTCTCTGTAGCATAACTGACAAGGCTCACTAAGTCTGAGCTGCAGGAGGAATTCAGGTTTGAGTAAGTCAGTAAGGACCACAAGCACCTGAGAGCATGAAATACACAATAAATGACCCACAGCTCCCTGTACAAAAGAGAGGAAGTTCACAGGGTAAAATATCACAAGGAAGGAAACTATTTTAACCATCTAAATGACAAGTATATATTAAAGAAAAGAGGTTTTTCTTAGCAGAAGTATTTTCTGACCTAGGAATACTTTGCTGGTACAGAGAGAACCCAGTATCCAGCTTTGCTTTCATGATGCTGTGCCAACACAGCCCATTATGCAAGAGAGGACTTTCTTCTTTAAGAGGTCAGACCGAGCTCAGTTTCGTGTTGAAATGCAGCTTAATGTGGATTTGACTAACTGCGGTTGGCTCAGTGCCAATCAGCAACTTCAGAAATCCTTCTGAGAAAGGTTCTTCCATCTTCCTTTGCTTCAGTCTTCCTTATTCAGGGAAGGAGGGTAAAGCAATGAGCCTGAGAGGTCTTCAATAAAGGGAAAAATAAAACCACAGGGTGTTGCCATGGAATCACTGTAACTAGCAAGTCAAAGTATCCATGCCAGACAGTGTGTCTACTGGTTTTGCTGATAGACTGCATCTTACCTTAAGGCAAGCAAAGAGGGTTGTGGTCTGTAGGTGGGACAAACAGCAAGATGAAGCCATGTATGCTGCAGAGGTGAATGTGTCTCAACCAAAATTCATTTCAAGCACAGGTTAGGACCGACTGGTGGGTGACACAGCAGCAAAACCTTTTATTCATCCTAATTTCATGGCTAGATGTGTGCAAGAATAAGGACACCAATTTTGAAAAGCATCACCACAACCGCATTTCTTTATTTTGTTGCATTTTTTTTTTCCTTAAGGCTTAAAACTTGACATATTCAATCAATTCTGCTGCTCCTGTTACATTGCGGATTAGCTAATTGCAGAAGAAAAAAGGATGTCTGATTTATTATGTATAGAGCTTTGGGAAACTACAAAAAGAAGAAACATAGACAAGTCATCCAGCTCCTCACTAATGGCCTTCAGCAACGAGGAAATGAGACTAACTGTAGTAAAAATGCAAATAAAAAGCAACGTATGAATTCAGGCCTCTGTCTTCATTACAGAATCAATAAGAAATACATTAATTCAAGCAGACAAAAGTTTAAAGCCAAAAAATGGAGAACAAACCCAACGTTAAACATCTGTAGCCCTGGCAGTGAGGAAATCTTGCCCAATTCCAAACCACTTCCATGGCAATTTCCACCTCCCACCAGCCCCATGCAGGCTCTGATCACCCGTGTCAACAGTTCAGAGAGCAAGCCTCCAGAAAAGAAAGGTCAGACACCTTCTGGAGACAGAAGGACCCTCTCTTGAAGTCTCATCCACAGTGAGAGCGTGACAAGACCCACTGAACTGAACAAATATGAAACTGGAATTTCTGACCGGTCCAAGAACCCTTGCCACTTCTTCGCAGACATTCGTCTTGCGGGCACGATGCCTGTCCTGCTGCCAGAAGGGCCCAGGCACGGTGACACCTGCCCTAAGGGCTTTGCAGTCATGCTCAGGAGCAAGACTGCTCAGCAGCTGCACAAGAAATCTTCTTCAGGGCTAAGCTTCAGACGCTGAATCCATTCTGGGTGAAACACAAGCTCTGTCACCAGCTGCGTTTGAGGAATCCATTACCCAGCCATCAGCTCATGACAACTCTTGGCTTTTAAAGACTGAACCAGTGACACGGAAGAGAGAGATCTACATGCCACTACCTAACCTCAAAGGCTCTTTGTGGTGAAGCATCTGATGAAGCAGTAAACCTTTGCAAGCTAAATTTAGTGCTGAGAAAACGGAGCTTAAACGTGTGCAACGCTTTCACTCGCTGTGTGTATGCGCATGAATCAAATCTCTACATTGCTCTTTGCCAATTATTACCTCCAGATAAAACACACCAGAGATAGACTTACAATTTCAAAGATTTTGTGTGCTCTCCTGCCCTGACAGACATTGTAGCACTTTACTGCTGTTTTACATGTCCAAATATTTGCCTGGATAAATAGATTTAGAGCAATTTGAATAAGCTGCATTTTCTCTTAGGAAGCTGGATGAGTCACATCACAAAAAGTATTCTGGAAAAGATCTACAGCACAACTAAAGACAGGAAAATGAAAGGAGAAGTTGGCAGTAAACAGTGAATGCACCAAGGGTAGAAATGCCCAGACGATATGGAACACAACTAGCCTATAGATTCAAAGAAAATTCACCAAAGGAGGCATTTCCCCAAGTTCAATCTTTATGAAAACTGTTTCCTAAAACAAGCAATTGGTTATATACCTTTTTTAAACCTTAAAATATATATATTTTATATATAAAAATATATACTTTATATATAAAAATATATTCAGGGTTTTTTTGGGTTTGGGTTTTTTTTAAAATATGAAGGTCACAGAAAATTAATCTCACCAGGAGCAGAACTCCTCAAGGTGGTTATAGACATGGCTGGACTAATTGGACTGCGTTAGGAGTGGGCATGGTCCTAACACTGACTCTGAGCTCGAAAGGTACTAACTACTGGCAAAGACTTGCCAAACTGTAGTTAGATCTAGACCTTTGCTACCCATCAAGTGTCTCAGAAACCCCAAGGAGTCGCTCCTTAAAGTAGTCTGCCTGGTTGGGCTGCCATGGTGCTACAGGTCCTGGGACCTTGCTAAGAGAGTCCATGCAGCAAAGTGGCCTTATTCCCAGACCTTGCCATGCAAAGGAAAAGAAATTAAGAGGGGCTTGAGTGGAAACCCAGCATGGTAGAAACACCCCTGGAAACAAGACTGAGATACAACAAAAAAAATTATCCGAGATACAACAAACAGCCATCTGAGATACAACAAAACCAGTATTTTTCACACTTCTGTTACTCTGCTCATACCACAAGGAAGCAAAGGAGCAAAATAACACACGGACTGTAAGGGGGGACTTGAACTGTAAGTTTGTGTTCTCTCGGGACACAGTGAGAGCCCTCACACGCTTCAGAAACCCCAGTGGAGACCTAACGGGTTATGTAGATCAATTGCAGGCATAGAATTAGGGAAGCAAAAAGTGATATTCCCACCATTAAATACAGGTTGGAGCCTTAATAAGGCACAAAGTGAGGGAAATGAGAAGCTTTTCAACTGTAGTTGTTATGCACTGCAACAACTGCCAGGAATTATGTGCTAATGCCATTCCTTCGCTTGCATTCCTCTCCAGTCCAGCAGCAACCCCCTCCCCTCAGTCTCTACCTGCATCTGCAACTCCTCCTGTCTCACAGATTTAATACCACTCTCTCTTTAGACAGTGGACCCTCCTCCACTAAATGCAACATCCTCCCCAGAAATGCCCCAAACCCAACGACTTTGCCATAGATTCAGCAAACTGTCTCCCTGAAAGGCCACCCAGCATAAAGCCCCTCAGGATTTCTCCATGCCTTTGACTGGACTAAAACCCTCAAATTTTAATCCTCCCACTCATAAAATATCTTTCCCATCAGCAGTAAATCCACTGTTAGAAGGATCCACTTAGGCATTCAAGCTTTCTCAGCCTTCTTTCACTTTGACACACAGGAAATAGTAAAAAAATCAATGAAGACTATTGAATTTTCCTCCTTCCTGATTTGCTTCATTTAAAAGTAAGAAGCAGTCCAAGGCTAGTCAGATGGAAACCTGCAGCATGGCAGCTTCCACCACTTTCCTGCCTCCAGGAGCACCAGAATAAACCCAAACCTTCTTTCCTCCTGATCTTCAACTTCTGGCTCTGCATTACATATGTGTTGTGCATTCCCTGTACTTTTTGTTACCTCCACTCATAACTCTTAACTAAGCAGAAGTTAATTTCAGCCTTTGGCTCGTTCCTTCTACACAGGGACTCTCCAAGCCTATGTTATTCTATCTGCTCTGCCCAATCTGCAGCTTGACACACCACTAAGGGCAGAAGGATTGTGTGGGCAATACATGATCATCCAGCGATGCTTGTCCTGTGTGGCAGCCCCTCTGTCATCTCCAGACAACCAAGGAGCATCTCGGGGATGCTGCTTACTGTTTAACACAGGGTGTTCAGACATTACAGAATCAAAACTGGAACGGCAACCAAAGTGAAGGGCTGCCTGGGGAAAGGAGGTGGAAACCAGCCCTGGGAGGCTGTTAGCACCTAGCAGCTATTCAGAACTAGAAATAAATACTGGAAGGGTGTCTTGCAGCCCTCATACAAGTGCACTGTGCTCTCTTTAGCCACAGGCAATGATCCTGAATCCCCTCTGCATCCACATGTAACTTTGCTTTTCTTACCTATGTGAGTGGCTGACGTTCTCCAGTGACCATAGGTACTGGCACTCAAAATCAGACCATGGCAGAGGTTCAGTCACATCAGTAGCAATAAGCATGACATGGTGTTACATGAAGCAAAGAACCTGTGGGGGGGGAGAAATAAAATAAAAAAAATCCACAAACAAACAAACAAACAAAAAAAGCACAAAAACATTTACATGGGAACACAAACCCAAGGTGAAAATCAAAAAGCCAGAAGATCACAAGCAATTATGGGTGACTTTCTTGGCAATCGCAACTTGCAAATCAAGTCCACCTCCTGCCCCAGTGGCTGATTGCCAGGAACAAGTTAATTAACCATCACTAAGAAATGCACGTCTAGTCTAGACTTTAAACAACTCCCCTGATTCTGGCTCCACCTCCTCTTGGCAGCTTCCCCTGACTGTGACCTCCTGCAATTGCCCACAGGCCAAATTCATCCTTGGGAAAGTCTTTTTTCTTCCTCTGCTTGTACAAGGAATTAATTCAGTCCCAGAAGTATGTCCTGGCATTTCCCTCATAACCTAAAGGAAATAATAAAATCTTTTGTTGGTTCTGCTTGTTTGGGGTTTTTTTAATTATTTTTAACTTTCTCCCAACACCATTGATCTTTTCTGTCTTCCTCCAGCCACCTTCTTGCCAAAGACTTACTGCCAGCTCCTCTTCTCTCTTTGAGCTGACATTTGCAAGCATTATTTTAGATATTGCTCATTGAACTTTTTCCAGTTCATATGTCTTATTTTAAAACTACAATTCACAAAATAGCCTAATTCTCCAAATGGTGCTGAACTGAGTGGAATAATTACCTTACTTGTTTTAAGCCTTTGCTGGAGTCCAGAATTATACACTTGGAAAATTACGATTGTTTTATCTCCTCCTTTTTTAAGTTCCACAAGATGTGTGAAAGACAGGTTTTAATAAAGGACACAAGCCAAGCAAAAACTATAATTACTGCAGACAGAAAAGAATTCACAGAAAAGATGATTTTATGATTAAGGCATCGGAGTAGAAACTCAGAAATTCAGATTCTTTTTGTGGCTCTGCCAAAACCCCTCTCTGTACCCTTTGCCGAGTGAGTTAATCCCTTTGTGCCTCAAAAAAAAATACTCTGGCACTTCTCTGCCTTGCTGCAAAAACACATTCATTCCCATTTGCGAGATATTCAAATACACCAATAATCAGAGAACCACAACGACCGGGACGGTTACAATCATCTGGCTGTATTTAATTATCTCTTGTCACAAGCATAGGCATCTTTAATCACAAGCACACGGGATACAGCAGCATCGCTCTTGAGAAACAACCACCGTACTAAAAGGCAAAAAAAAAAAACCTCAAACAAGAGCAAAAATTCCATATTCCTAACTGAAAACATTTTACAAAGCAAGGCAGCAAATGTCTGAATGTATACGTGAAGCTCAGCATCTCCCCATTCCAGTTCCCCTAATCTGGGGACAGGCTCAGGTCACTTACTGAAAAGAACCTGACCAAAACTTGAATTCACATTCCACTGGAGATGTGGCAAGGCAAGAGCAATTACAGCAACTCCCAGACTTCCATCTTGATACCAAGGGAAAGTACACAAAAGAAATGCTACTAAATGCATGCACATAGTTTTTAAAATAACCTTAGGAACAGGATGCCAGCGGAGTCAGGAGGATTAGTTGCATGTGTTTCCAGGACGTGATGAGGACACTGAACCTTCAGAGTGATTTCCATCTAAAATCTCTAAGATTGTGCAACAACTAAAATGAGAGAGCAGGAAAGTGAAGGCTCCACAATCTAAAGCAACACAGCAAGGGAGGGTCCCTGCAGGCACTCTGAAGGCAGCTGCCTTCACCCCACACTTCAGTGCCTTGCTGGCCACTTTGGGCACAAACTAAGGCAGAACCAGGTCTTTTAACTAGTGCTGCTGCTATGAACCATCTCACACTTGTACAGAACCTGCTGCCACCGTGCTCTGCCCACCCTGGGCACCCTGCCTGGGGGAAGGGGTGACCCCACGGGTCTCTCCCTCCTCCTCTCTTCCTCCCCAAGAATCAAAGACTAGGAAGGCTGCTATGTCAACTGATCCCCCCCTTCCTTTTTTCATTGCTTTAATAAATTAAGCTCAGCAACAATAGAGATGAGAAAAAGCAGGACAATGTGGTAAATGTAGCAGAAAGAAATTTGAATTGTAATGAGGAGAGCTAATCAGGAGAAGAATGGACTATAGAAAAAGCACTAATGAGTTTCTAAATAAATTCAAAAGGTTAATATTGTTCTATCTAACAAATACGAGAAGAATCCTAATGTGAAATTAAAGGCCTCACTCCAGTGCCCTTGCAGCCATATGTTAGAGCCATACCACCCACCCACTCTAATTACCTGCTCGGCCACTGCAGCCTTCTGCTGCCTCTTCTAGATGGCTACCCTTGAGCAGGATCTCCTCAGGTCAGCCCTGTGCCTCAAATCTCTCTTGTCTCTGCACATCCAGCGCTCGAGTCCAAGTCCAATACGTCAACAGCCAGGCTCTCTTTGGCTTACAGAGTTTCCATCGAGATTTTTTGTGGCTCGTTTATGTTGGCATTAACGAACCGGTAATGAAAATACAGTTTTCAACCCACAAGGGATGCACGTGTGCCTGGGAAGCGCCGGACGATGCAGTTTCCAAGCACACTTGCGTTCACTTTTATTGTCGTGCGGATTTCCAGGGTGAGTAAAAAAGCCAGCGCAGGCTCGCCGAGGGAAAGGCAAGTGAACATAAAAGTTTATAAAGCATAAAAAGCCGGAGGGTTTTTGTTTCTTTGTTTTAATTCATATGACGCCAGTAGCTGAAAATATAAGGCTACGTCTTTCTATATACAATCAAAAATGAGAATAGTCAGTCCTTCATGTGTTCTATTACAAAACACAGAAAAAAATGTATTTCAGCCAAAATGCGATATCCTTTTTTCGGTGAGGAAAGTAGCCCCTTTCAAGAAAAAAAATAATCCATTTCCCAGCAAAGTAATAGACTCACAGGCTTTTCATAAGAATAGATCTGCTCAACTATTTTCTTGCTTGAAAGAAGGAAATGGTGCCATTATAATATTTTACCTTGACTATAAAAAAAAACCCAAGCAGTGTGACATCATTCTTTGGGGAGAAGTCTGAGTACATTTGTGTACACGGCTCTCCATCTGTCTTCTGAACTGCAAACAAAATCTAGAGGGAAGAGATGAGTGTAGCCACATGTTTACCTCCCCCCTGGACCCGCGGTGTCAGGAGATGAGTTGGGTGCAGTCCCAGAGCCGTGCGTCCTCATTAGGATCCCACTTCACCCACGCTAATGAATCCAACCGTGCCCATTCCTGCGGGCACGGGAGGCAGCATGCCAGTGCGGCCGGGGACGGGCAACAACTGGGACCCCATCGGCAGGGCAGAGCTGAGCGCGTCTCTGCTCCTCTGCCCTGCCTGAGGCAGCAGCCATGCTCAGACCCAACGGTCTGACACAGACTCGATGGGCAGAGCTGCAACTGTTTGAGCTCCACCACCAAAGGATCCCTTCGCTCCTGTCGCTCATGGAAACCGAATGAAATTAAGATACATGACTTTTCTCTTTCACAGATGTGAATTATTCTACAGTTGGAGTAATAAGCTCGTGCCAAGACTGGCCATCCAATGTATTATTCAGGGGAACCTTGCAAAATGCTGCCCAGCCACTCACCTGCCATGAATAATTTTGTTTGACAGACAGGTTAAATATTTTAGCTTTCTAAGCCTCCTCCTCCCAGGCAAGGTGGGCATTCGTGCACTGCACTGAGAGGAGTCGTGATGAGGATGTTTAATAGAGGCTTCAGTGGAGTTCAACCCTGAGAGGCAAAGACTGAAAGCAAAAGATCTTGGAGCCAAGAGCCAGGAGGAGTGGGAAATGCATGGAGAGCGAGACCTGACAGTCAAGACACAAACTCTTTGCGAGTAACCCTTTGAATGCCAGTGAGAGATGTGCACTTACCCTCAAATCATTTATGGGCAGCTCACAAGAGCTCCTCAGTGTTTCCAGCCCAACACATGAGGGAAATAAGACAGAAAGCAGTGGAGCAGCTGGTGCACCTGAGCCCAAGGTTGAACGTTTCAACTGCCTGAATGTTAAACGCAAAAATCTTTCCGAGACAAAAGGCACTGCGGTGAAATTGCTGGCTGTGAATAAACAAGACGGTTGCGCAGCTCATCATAACCCTAATGATCCACCCTAAATCATACAGGCCCATCACCTAAATCTATTGGCCACATTAGCAGACTGCTGAGTGTGGCAAATAGGGAGAGGATCATTTTTAAAGGGTTTTGTGTGCCACGCTCCTTGGGAACCCTTTGAGATGAAGTCTAAAGCAGATGGTGAAACGGGAAAATTATTCACGTCAGTTCTTTAGCAGCCTAGAATAAATAGAACAATTAATGAAATAATGAAAGCCCCGTTCAGTCACACTTTTGCTTTTGCAGCCATCCTCAAGGCCCCAGCAGGAAGAAGCCGATACTGCTACTACATTCTGCACCACAAATCTGCTGCTAGTTAATAGGTTCAGAGACACAGAACAGTAATATCCTGTTTAAAAAATAAATAAATAAGGTCTTCCCCCTTCATTAGCTATTGTTCAATGGCCTGATGAAAGAGCAAACTAGCTGAAGCAGCAACTAAACCTCACTGTACACAGCGCTTAATGCTAAAACCCTTCCCATTTTCCTTCACACATGTTTTCTACTATGGAACAAACATCTTTTCCTTTGAGCTTCTCATCCACCCCACAAACTCGTACGATGAGACATCATTACTAGTCGCCTATTTTACAGACAGGGAAACTGAGGCACTGCTTTCATCCAGAGTGGGAACAGAGAAGTCATCCAGAGGGGAAGCAGAAAAGTCAGGACTACACCCTACATTTAATCTAACTGGAGAGGAAGCTTTCCTGCTCATTTTGCTGGAGGACCAGCTTCTCAGGTGACCTGGTGTATCAAACTATCAAAGTCTCCTGAGCTAAACAAACTGTAGCCCCTGCCACAGCAACGAGAGGACTTGTCTCTGAGGTTTTCCCTCACCCAGATGAGCCAGAGACTCCAGGGAATGTGCCACAGGGGAACCCCACTCCCACAAGCAGCGGGTTAAGCATAATTTTCCTTACCATCTTAAACACAAGAAGCAAATACAGAACGCTGCAGAAACTGTAAAACGTTTCTGTGTGAGAGCAGTGCAAAGCTCTGTGAAATTCCTGAAAGCAAATGAGGAAGAATGTGTTTCCTACTAAAAATGCTAAAGTTCACTTTTAAAATCACTAAACACCATACTCAACTAATATTACGAAATAGTATTTGCTACATGGGAATCTCTGATCCAGTTTTTGCTCCTGACACTTCACAGCCCTGTTGCTTTCTGGCTAATTTTATTTGCTATTAATTTTTGTCACAATGAATAAAACTTTCCAGGGTCTACAACTCCTGGTAGCTCCACTCTGCATTTCTCTGAGGTTCTGTCTGTGGTCCTGACTCTGGTTTAATTTTATCCTTGTCTCTCTAATGCACTAAGGTGTGCAAAACGAGTCCAGCTCACACGGTGAGAGCTGCCATCAGCAGAGAGCTGTTTCATTAGTGGTTTTCCCATCAGGTTAGGGCTGGGATAAGCAGCAGCTGTTTCAGTGAATAAACATATGTGGACCTACATCACCTGGACAGACTGCCCTGCCTCATTTGCCAGAGTCTAGCAACTGTGAGGGAAAAGTTAGCCCAACTCCAGCACTTTCCACATCCTGGATGGATTCACCTCTGCAGCCCAGGCTTCAAGACAAGAGCCACCACCAGTGCCCTGAGCTGGGGACAGGCTCCAGGAGCAGCTCCCTCTCAGCTGACCTCTCCAGACCATAAACACAAGACAGCGACTGAGGCTTGGGAAGATGGTACACACCAGCTGAACTCCAGGGACTATATTTCTTCTCTGAGTGCACGGTCAGTGAGAGCAAGTGCTGCTCAGGAGAGTCTGTGCTGACAAAGCTAAGGCTCAATACTGCCAGCTGCACACAGCTCCCACCCCCCTGTCAGCACTTAAAACACTGCTACCTCCCCAGGTCCACCAACACACTCAGAAAATTCTTCTCCCCAGTTTGAAACATCCCCCGGGCTGAAGCTTTCCTGCCCTGCTCCCAAATTGAGGGCTGCTACTGGAATAGAGGAGTTGGGAGAAAAGCTGCTCTGTGGTCCTCTTGTCTCATCCCCAGCATCAGCTGAAAGCTCTGAGCTCTGGAAAAAAACACAGCTTGGTAAAGGTCATGATCTGAATGCATATTATTCATGGACATGAATTTATCTGATGAATTATTCTAAACATATAATTCAGCTGGCTCTGCTAAGCACGTATAGGATGCACCTCTGCAGCTATGCTAGATTCAAAGCGAGGCATTAAATAAGGACAGTCGCTTGCTTGAAAGCAGAATATTTTATTTGCCACAAATATGCTAATTCTTTAATTTTCACACTGTGCTAACTAGAAATACAACCTGAGCGAGATACATTTTCTTGTAGCTCATTACTAGACAGCATATCACAACCGATATCCTAGATTTTAGACCTTGATTCAGTGCTTCCTTAGGCTTTTACCTCGTTTTGATCACACGGTAATGGATTTTGACTTACTTACAAACATGTAGGACAATCATCTGCCAGCCACGTCCCCATGCTGCTCATTATTGGTGCCTACCGAGGAAATTTATTGGCAGGTTTGTCAGAAAATGCAATGTTTTTTTCTCATGCCTTCTAAACAAATACTCAGAGACAACGAAGAACCAGCAATTTCGGTATCTACCCCAACCACCTGATGAAACTCCTGGTTTTTGAACTTCAGTTTACTGGATTCAGACAATAAAAGCTAAACCAGAGACCTCTTATCATTGAACACATCTTCTTCTCTTAAGCTTCACTAGTCCTGCTGTTAATGCTCTGTAACTCTCCATTTTATAAAGGCTATTTTCTGTCACTGTGATCTCTGCTGGGCACAAGCTCCCATGTGGAGGGACCACAGGCATCATTTTCAATAGGATCCGGGGCGGTTAGAAACAATTTATTCTGTCTGTTGTAGGTAGGCCTAGTTAGAGCTAATCTAATTACACAGGAATTATGGGAATCGTCTCCAAGGAGGAAGGCACTAGGCCTCGGTCCAAGAGGAATAAACTACAACTCACCAAAGCAAAAAGGCTCAGAGATACCCACCTGGGACTGCAGCATGTAATTCCTGTTCAAGGGTGCACTTGCACGTGGTTAATTATACCGACTTCAAGCGCTCCGCGCAATCTAGTAAAGGGAAGCACAAGTGTAAAGCTGAGCTTCAGCGCTCATAGGAGCTGGGACAATAGGAACATTTCATCTCTGACACCAGCAGCTCTGTGGAGTCTGGAGTCTCTTTCTTGGCAAATTATAAAAGTGTCTCCAGAGGCTTTGCATCGCACACGATGTTTGTATCTCCTCTGGCATTTTGCCATGACAAAAGGAGGATGGGAACATTTGCTGTTATCAAACATTAAAGAGAAATGTACTGTCACCCCGTGGCATTTGGGGCTACTCGTTGTTTTAGTGCTCAAGACCAACATCAGCACAGAGAATTTCAGGAGGTGGAGAAAACAGAGACTGCTTTAAGAACAAGCACAACTCTGAGTCCTCCGAATAGTTCAAGTGCAGCGTTGGTTCAGGACAAATATTCAATTTAATTCTTATCTTATCCAAACTCCAAATCTTTTTTTGTCATCAGTTATTTTCCAAGGCACTGAGCAAGAGAGCTCTGAACTTATGTTTAAAAGACACGGAGACAACACAAAGTGTTCCTGCTGTCCTCCAGAGACAAGCTTGGACAGACCCCTGACAACCTCTAGACCCTGGGGAAGTCCAAATCTAGAACAAGACAGAATGAAATCCCAAGCTTAGGAAAACAATGGCAGTATCTAAACATTACAAGTAATTTTGCAGGTCAGGGCAGATTAAAATCCAGGATGGGTCACACTAGTGGACGTTGCATGTGGTTGAGAGATTTCTTTAGATCTCTGTCAAAAAAAAGAAGGAGTCATGTATGAGGAGCTTTTTTTTTCTGACATGTTCTCTTCACCCTCTCAATCTGTCACAAAATAAGCAGGACCTCATCCAGGCTCTTGTTTTGGCCATGTCCAATCCATGTTGCTCTTCAGAAAAGTTTGATGTAATCAAAATCTCTTTGAAAAAAACACACATCTATTAAAAGGAAGCTGATGAGAAGAAGGAGTCACTTTCACATGTTTTCTTGTTTTTGAGAAAAAGGTCCAAAAGATATTTTTAAAGTTCAAATAAAAAATGCTTAAAGTTAGATAAACTGCTTTTTTTTTTTTTTAATTGGAGGAAAACATTAATTCTGTTGCTGTAAACAAAATTAATTAACTGGTTAGCAAAAATGTCCAGATTCTAGTTCTTCCTGCTGACTGGAAAACTCACACACATTCCCGGGGAAAGAAAGTAATTTCTCATACCGTGTTATCGTATCAGATGTTGCTGTCACACTTTTGGTTCTTTTCTTCACAATCACTTGCTGACAGCAGTTTTCCCATTCTTAAGTAAATGACTTGGTTTGGTTTTTTTCCTCACACACAAGTACTGGCACGGATAAAGGTCACTAACACGCAAGTCACTGTGGGCTGAGTATTTAGTGGGAGATGCCCCTGCCCATAGCAGGGGGGTTGGAGCTAGCAGACTTTTAAGGTCCCTTCCAACCCAACCCATTCTATGATTTCCACATCAGCATGCCATGAGTCCTGCAAGTGCTCACCTTCTCCTGGGCTCTGTTGATAAATCCTGCCCTGGCAGGATGCACATGGGACTTGTTCCCTTTCCACTCCACAGGGGAAGTGAGCACAAGTGGACTTTGGCATGACTGACAGGCCTTTGAACATCCTCAGATTGCTCCTCTCTGTGTTTTCTGCAAGAAAGGATCCCTGTCCTTGTCTCAGCAGAGAGCAAGATGCATTTTCACACCAAGAAAAGTAGCCTGGACTGACTCAAGGTACCTACACAAAGTAAAAAATAACGAGGGCAAGGTTTAGTCCCAAAATCTGCACTTCCC
This sequence comes from Todiramphus chloris collaris, assembly GCA_025345505.1. Classification (NCBI taxonomy): domain Eukaryota; kingdom Metazoa; phylum Chordata; class Aves; order Coraciiformes; family Alcedinidae; genus Todiramphus; species Todiramphus chloris. The sequence continues at coordinate 1,722,854 of JANVCC010000146.1, read as the reverse complement.
CTGGAGTCAAAGCAGCGCCAGCTGGAGCAGTGCTGCAGGGGCAAGGCACGCAGAGCATCCCCAAGCCCCGTTAGGGTACTATGGAAAGTCTCAGTACGATAACATTTCTTCCCTTGTTGGAAACAAGAAGGACTGGGGCTTTCTATTCTATATCTTAGTGTTCCACTTATCTCCTCCATGGTCCAAGACAAAATGGGTAGAGAAGGAAAACAAGAGAAAGATTACCCCTTCCACCAGATAACCCCTTCCACCTTTATTGCCCCCAAACCTACTTGACCTAATCATTTCCACAACACATCCCTCAAAATGCAGGAGGTGTTGTGCTTACACACATGCCAAGAGCAAGGCTGGAGGACACCTGAGTCTTTGGGGGCACAAATACACCCCTCCAGTTTTTTACACTGACCCTGGTGGGGTTGTGCACAGGAAAGACAAGCCCAACAGATTCTGGATGATGTGGGACTTGGAACAAAACATCAGCTATTGCAGTGGAGGTAAGTCCAAAAGCACTGACAGTTTTAATTCCCAGCAGGACACGTTATAAACTGCAAAGATAAAACTGCTTCAGACAACATCTTTATCCAGACAGCAGAACATCAGCTGCTCAGTAACGGGCTTCACTGGCTAGTTTGTGAGATCTGAGCCACCCTGGGGGATTCTACAGAAAATACCTTGAGCAGGTGCTTTTGGCATAAGCATTTTTGGCTTTGCTTTCATTGAGGGATGAGGAAGGAGGAAGGAAACAAATGCAGGAGGAAGGAGAGGTACAGCAGAACTAGATGGTGGCACGAGTAACAGGAAACAGTTTATAACTTCCTTAGGAGGCTTTTCCAAATCATCTCTTGTGCATCTCAAACAGCAGCGGAGGTTTGCTCAGCTGGATCACACACAGACACAGAAGTGCACGTCCATTCAAAGCTGTTTGCACCCACCTCTTCCATCCTGAGCTGTGGGATTGTTTCAACAAGCCACATCTGCACCCATTTGTTTTCGTGCTTAGTGCTGAACAGACAAGATGTTGACAAAATTCAGATTATTATGAGCAGCTGAAAGGGGAAGCTGCTCTAATACCATGGAAACTTCTCTTACAATAAATACATTAATATGAGCTGAGCTTCACAGCTTTTTGCGCTATATGCTAAAGTGAGAAATAAAAACATAAAGAGTGTCCCCAAGATACATTTGCACCACTGTTCTGTGCTAACTTGAGAGAAACCAGTGCTTCAGTTCCATAATCTCTGGCCATAAGAGCTCTGGAGAAGAGAAACCCAGTGCTTCCCTCCCTCAGGATCCTTCTACAACCCCCCAGCACTTCAATTCAGGATTTGTTGGCTTGAGTGTCCCCTTGGAGCTCATTAACCACCATGGTTTGGGTGGGGACGAGAGGGCTCTCAGAAGCCTTATGAGATCTACTGCACTTTGCATCCCTCACCCTGTGTTTGGGCTCCGTCACAGCCTGCATCTGCTGAACCATTCGCTGCTTCTCCCCAGCTCCTCCTGCAAACCAGGTTTGCCTCACTGCAGTGCCAGTCCCCTTACAGATCAGTGTTCAGAGCTACTTCCCACTCAGGTGACTATTAACCAGCCACACTGAACCCACAGAGCCACTGAAAGCAGTGAATTAAGAACTAAAACTCAGAGGAAAAAGTCTTCCTTCTCAGCGTAGCTGCACGGGAACGACATGTTAAATTTACACCCACAAAACCACATAATAATTACCCAGGCCCGTTTGCACAGAAATTACAATGAAATGGTTTAAGGAGGAGGAAGTCTCATGTACCAGCACGGTTGGTTTTCCAGTCACCTTCTCCATCTTAGGCTCCTCTTTCCTCTGCAGCAAAGGAGACCCCCCCTCAGCTTGTGACCTCCCCCGGCCGTGATCCTGGGGACCCTGCCTCAGCTCTGTAGGATGCCACTGCTCAGGGTGGGCTGGGGGAGCTCTGTGTTCCACACCCCATTCCTGTCACTGGGACCACCTCAGTGGGTGCTACCAGGCAGGCAAAGGTGCCATCAGCTGCCCAGACAGCCCCGTGGGCACCAGACTCCGTGATATTCTGGTGGATCTGAAGAACACATTAGATAACCTCTCATCAGCTTTCCAGTCCCTCCTGTTTGCACAAGAGGAAACTCCTCAATTCCTTAAATCAATGGCCAACTGCTGTGTAAGTTCAGGTGGGACCGAGCCACCGGGGCTGCACCCACCGAGGTGGGACCATGCCCTGCTGTCCTCGGGGGCAGACGGAGAGCTTCAAAGCCTGCGGGTGACCACGCCGGGGCTGCTAACGTGTTTCACTTCAAACACCAATACAGTTCCCAGCTTGAGGCATTAAAATTGAATTACCAGGGACAGCTGGATCTGGGCGAGGGTCTGACTCTGAGGATCCAGAGAAAAAACACTGCATTCAGCAGCAAGCTGTCCCGCGCTGAGGAGATGGACCCAGGCCAAATATTATTTGTATAGCTTAAGGTCTCACAGATTTCACTCTATCAGGCTTGGTCGGCCAAGCAACCAATCCCAGGCTTGCAGCCTGGTACGTACCCTCAGGGACAGCCCTGGGTCCTCAGTTTGGGGGAGCTGCTTTGCCATCTCTGTGCTTTTTGGGAGAGAGCCGAGCTCTGCCATATGGGTGACCCACATTTTAGGGGTCATACATGGCAGTGGGACAGGAGGACACAGGTCCCTGTGCACACACGCTGACACAGGGCTGGCTGCTACTGCCAGTACCCACCAGCACTGCTGCTGGAGCATCCCCCAAGCCTACGACTGGCTTCCAGCACGTGTGCAGGTGACAGATTTCACATTTTCTGTTGGAAATGAAATCCAATCTCACAGAAATAATTGTGTTTGTTTTCCCTACAGGTTCCAATCAGGCATAGCTAGCTATTGAAAAAGCCAAATACTCATCAAATTTGCTTCTCCTCTCATTTTCAATGCCACAGGTTGCAAATTTTTTCTCCTGGATGGGTGGTGCAAACTTAAATGCTTGGGCATCAGCTGTGCCAGTTTTCAGTGAATCAGAGCAAAACTGAAGGAGGAGCAGGTACCTTTATACGTACAAACAGTAATTTTTAAACAGTATTTTCATTGCAGTGAAAAGATGGGGGAAACAGAGCAGTTCTGAAACTGAGTTTGCAACATGAGCTCGATCTACTACTTAACCGCCAGCAAACCTACAATTATTTTTAGGGCTGGTGCTGATATTTGAAAAGCTCCCACGTCTTTTCCAGGCCAAGGGGAGAGTGGTGCCATGCAACACCCCAGGCTGGTCCCTGCCACCACTCCCGGCCCTGGGGCATCCAGGGTGCAGCTGTGGATCTGCATCTCCCAGCCTGGCCCGGCTCTTGGAAGGAGCTTTTCGGAGGGGTTGGGGGGGGGGAAGAGTGGAACTTGCCGTGCGTGGGGCTTTGTCCCCCTCTGGTGCCCAGCTCACGGAAGGACAGAGCAGAACACGACACTCGCAAACCGCAGCTCTGGCTCAGCAGCATCTGGAGCATCGCCTGGGTCGGGCTCAGTCTGCAAAGCAAGAGAGCTGGAGAGACGTGATCATGGCATGGCTTAAGAAAAATTAAATAAATAATCCGATAAAATAAAATAATCAATTAAGCAATGCTCATCTGAAAAAGAAGCTCAATGCCACGGAGCCTCCTTGGGGCAGGAACTGTCCTGAGGCTGGCTCTGCACCTTCCCCAGAGGGACTGCAAGCAGAGAAGCTGCTCTGGATCTGAAAATCCCCACAGTCAGCTGGCAACAACTGCTTCTCCAGGAAAAAAAAAGTTTTATCTGGGAAGGTTTTGTACCTGTGGAGCAAGATGCCACTCCCCAGCCTCAAAGGGAAGACACTGGTGCTCCCTGAAGGCCATGTCTGAAGGATGCGCTTTACCCCACTTCTGATTTGAGTTAAAGAAAGGCAGGATAGTTCCCACTGAAAGCAACCACCATCCTCAGAGAAAGATAAACCTCCCAGTTTGCCACTAAAGAAAGGTTTGTATGACATTTTTAGGCCAGATCAACTTTTAAACTGCACGAAGAACTGGAGATAGGAGCATTGGCGGGTGAAGTATTTATTGAGGGGACTCCTCATCTAGGATGCAACCAGGAAAAAAAATAGTTTACTTTCTACTGAGAATAAGGGAAAGAATATACATATTTTTAAAACCCCCACCTTTTACAGCAGAGCCCACCTAAATGTTCTCCAAACTCTTTTCATTTCAATAAGGGATGGGGAGGGAAGTTTCAAAGTTTTGGAAGTATTAATTGAAATTATTAATTACGAGAGAGAGGAAAAGTTCCACCTTGGAAATCTCAAGTATTATCATGTTTTAAATCTTCTGTTGTACCTTCAACTTAAGGCCTGAAAACAACAAAAAAAAAGGAACTTTTTCCAGTTATCGTTAGTTACTAATTAGTTTTATCAACAAAAAGATGCAATCAATAACTGCAACATATATTTGGGGGGGGTTTGCCATCTTGAGGGAAATGGTGAGAAACAAATAGGGGTGGCTTTGGTTAGAATCATTTGGGAAAATGCCCCCAGGCTTGGCAGAGCCCTGCCACTCACAGCCAAAGCTGCTGACGTTGAGAACAGCTTTTGTGGGCACGGGCGTTTGTGTCTCTGGGATTTTAGTTTTTAGAAGCAAACTCCAAGTCATTTAAACATACATTTTTAGAGATAAGTGGAGCATTTCCCTAGATGCTTTTCCATTCCCTGAAATCCCTGCCATTTGAGGGTTTTAGCTGTATCAATATAGAGAATAACACAGGGACATCAAAGGCCAAACAGAAAACCCTGCTGCAACCGAAGCCATCAACGGAGCCTTTGCTGGGACCTTCAGCAGAACTCAGATTTCACATAATTTACCCAATTTTTTGTGGGATTAAAAGATCTTGAAGAAAGTCTCCGCGCTCACAGCTCCCCCAGCACTGCACAGAGGTGAGACCTTCATGGAAAAGAGGCTCCTTGTTCAGTTGGGTTTCATGGGGCCTTTGCATTTACAATTGAAGAGCCTTGTGAAACAAGGGTCTCACTGCTCTGAAGACTTCTGGTTTACAGCCAAGAGCCCCAGCATGAGCCTTTGTGGTCTGATTCTTATGCATATACGTCCTTATGTTCTAATACTGTCACAGATAATTTTCCTTGAATATTTAAAACTGCATTTTAAGCATTTTTTCTTGTTTGTTTTCCACAAGTGGACGAAATCCTTGTGCCTGGCTTGGGTACTGGTTTGCACAGGGAAAACATTCCCAGTTGTGTCACCTCCCAGCCCTAATTGCTTTACTGGCATCATGATCCTTTCTTTAAATCTGTCATTTGAAAGCTTTCTGAACCTTTTATTGCTCCTGAAACCACTTCTCTTAAGGGAAACCTGCAAGGGAGAGATCTGCTTTACACTTCCAACATCTTTCCCGTTAGCTTCAGAAGATCAAGACATTTTTCCTCCATCCTGCCCTGGTAAGCTGTCTGTACAGCATGTCCCTACTGTTCTACAAGTCAGTATTGGTCATGCTGGAGAGACTGTCTTGCATCAAGCGCCAAAATTCAGTATTGAAGTGGTGGCAAGGGCTCACACAGTGAGAAATGTCACCTCACCCACAGCCCTACCCTGCAGCAGGGTCCCAGAGCTTCTCCAGGTCAGTGAGAGCAGCTCTGCAGAACTTCTGGGAGAAGGTCCTCTAGGCAGATTTGGTCTAGCATCATGAGTAATACGGATGAAGAGGCATTGCAAGGATTTGTGCATTCCCAGCCGATGTCTGCTGGTGGCAATAAGGAGGTGCTGGATGAGCTCCAGGGAGTGGTAGGAAACAGCATTTCCCCATCTCTACTCTTCTTTCCCAGTTTCTCAGTTGATGGTTGTGCCTGTTTGCTTCACGAGTCGTCTGCTGGTGTCCTCTAGTGGTTCCTTCCCGCACAAGAAACACCAGCTTCCTTGGCTAATTTATGTCAGCTGCATTGAAAAAGCATTTAAGGGAAGGAAAACCACAAACTTTTGACTCAAAGGACTAGAAAACATAGATTATGTTCTTCTCCTTCGTTTCTCTACTTAGAAGTTACAGCAAAATTCAGACCATCTTAATATTAAGGAAATTTTATGGAAGGTAACAAACAGCAGCATAATTCAATAGTTTTGAAGTGATGGCTTTCTATAAATATAGGGGGAAAAAAAAATATCAGAAATGGCCAGTAGAACTATTAATTAAAAAGTGAAAGCAGATAAATAATGAATAGCAGTGTCATGTATTCATTAAGATTCTACAAATGAAAAATCTCTCTCCCGGTTATTCCTTTGATGAATTTAGCCCAAATATACTTGAACTGCAACATAAAAAATTCAGGATGCTCGTATTTCATTCTATATCAGCCGTTCTCAGATCCCCAAATCTCAAAGGCAAGAACTGCAGATGTCTAATCACAGCACTGCTACTGACCTCTTTCTCTAGCCTTAGACAAGTCATTTAACCTGCCACGGTCTTAAGACAAGAACGTCTCTAATAAACCTTTATGAAGCTGTGAGTAATTTTGTGAAGTCGAGAGACCTTTGCAAGGAGAGCGTGGGGTCCAGGGCTGCAGACAGAAAGATCAGCGTTTGGTCCAAGGACTCCTGAGAGCTGAGCCTGTGTCTTGTTTATTCTTAGAAAGACAAGAAGGTCCCACATCTTCTACTTGCTCTGGCTGTTTGCTTGGTGGACTCTCATGGACTTGTAACTGGAAACTGGCAGGCAGAAATCCATTCTGCTTACCCTGTCCTGCCTCTTGACAAACATGTTTCTTCCTTACGCTGTTTTCACTGTAGATACAGAGATAACAGCTACACTGCTGGCATCTGCCTCACCAGCAAGACCAGCCACACTGTTGTGGTCCACCACTGCCTTTAACCCAGGGGTATGGCTCTCCCTTAATGTCTTAACTGCAGGCTGTCAGAGAAAACTTACAACTTATAGACAAGTTCCTTACCTTTTAGAAGTTCAATGATTACAGCAAATTAAGTTTTAGTAAAGAGATCCCAATGCAGCAACAGAGGGACTGAGTTATGCAGCAAGGAAGGGAGCTACAAGGAAAAGGTGACTTTGAGAGCTGTGAAGGAAAAGGCTTCTCTCCATTTATACTGCATTGCTCACAGCAGTACAGGTTCCCCAGAGCCACCACGATGACATGCTTGCTTGCTTCTCCTGTGGAAGTCAGATTGCCATTATTTATTCAAACAATGGCTTTTCTATTGCAATTTTTGACATTTCAAACCCACACCATCACTGAAGAGACTGTGTACAATGCCAACATCTACAAGACCTTTTGGAGACCAGCCCATAGCTTCATAGTGAGAATGGCCACGACATGCAGTCTTTGTCCAAGGTCTGTGGTGACCCTTCTCTAGCAGTCTACAACTTCTAGCTCTTGTTACAGGAATAACCATCTGCAGGAGATGGGGGATTTCCTCTAACCACTTGTACTCAGCACAGGACCATCAAATACTGGATGTATTTTGGGGCCCTGGCAAGTCAAGGAAGCACAGGAGAACAAGGATGCATAGCACTGCTGGAGGAAGAGAAGAGAGCTACAGCCCATAAATCCCAGATTAATCTCTCTTTGTGCAAGATCGATTAAAGACAGGAAAGAATGGGCCCATTTGCTGCATTATATAAATACATTTAAAATAAGTCTATAGAGCTGTATGTGCATAACACACTCATGCTGCTTCTTTGATAAAATGTTTTGCAAAAGCACCGAAGCCCCAGAACCCAGCATGTCACTGAAATCCAAGGGCAGCCTTGGGCCCTACGTCACCTCAAAAAAAAAACAAACCTCCAAACCCACCAAAAAAGACAAAATGAACTAACAAAAAACCCCAGCAAAACCATTGCCACGTCACTAGCCTACAACACAAGTAGCTACAACACACCATGACTTAGTTGCAGGGCCTCAGCAGTGACTGTCACCAGAGGTGGGTCCTCCTCCCACCCCACCAGTGGGTTCAAGGCACCGTGAAGAGAAGGAGCAGGAGACCAAACGGGCACCAAAGCCTCCAGCCGTGGCCGGTGGATGTCTCAGCCCAGCAATTCTTTTTTTTTGCTCACACAGAAAAGGCTTTCACTAAACACTGAAATAAGGTTCCTGAAGTCTACCGGCAGCTGTTAATAGAAGAGATGCTTTCCCCTGGGCTTTGTCAGCTCTGCACTTCAAAGCTCATTTTACACACAGGCCAACGCTGGATTTTAAAAAGCGAATGTTAACATGAACTCTTTAGTCAGATGAATAAAAGTACCAGGAATAAAAAGCCCCTTCTCCTTCCTCCTCCCCTCAAATTTTAAAAACAAAAATAAACGGATGCAAGGAACCAGCAGCCCCTGCTGGATGTCACATTACAATCGTTCTGCTGATGCATCTCTGCTCCCTGGACTCACGGCTGCCCCTCCAATGCCACCCCCCTACTCTCCAGGCTGCGAATACCCCGTGCAGGAGCAGCCCTCAGCTCCCACCTTGGTACGTGTCTGAGGTCTCCCAGGCAGGACCCCACCTGCAGCTTCACAGAGAGCCCAGAGCCCTTCAGCAGGGCCATCCCAAAGAGGCGGGCATCGAACACTTCTGGTTGAGACATCCCCAGTGCACCTCAAAGCCCCCAGCGTGCATCCAGCTGATATCTGCTGGCAGCAAAGTTTAGGGAATACTTTCCAAGAACAGAGATGGTGGTTGGGTGGTCTTATCACCATCCAAGCACTCTTCCTTCCCGTTAAAAGGGAAGTTTAAAGGCTAATCAAAGCCTGTACCAACATCCTGGTTCCTCAACAGAGACACAGGAAGACAGGAACACACCCATTGTAGGGTAGATAAAAATCCCAAGCTTTATAAATGTGATTTTTTTTTTTTTTCCATAATTGCATAATAGAAAACAAGACCAACTGACACAGACCAAGGAAAGAGAGTCAATCGCCAATATGCCCAAAGGGTGTTTGACTACCTCAAGGTTTTTTCTATTAAACAAAGGTTGAAGCTGAAGACTGCAACGCAGACAAGGTGAGGGGCTGTAGATGACCATTTCCTGACGCGCATTTATCTCACACCTCCTGCTCAAGTTGCTCTGCAGCAGCCATTGTCTCAGGCTTTTCTTCACCACCAAGTTCTCCAACTGCTCCTGTTCACAGTACGTACAAAAGGCAACATGGACCCAGCACAGGGATGGTGATGCAGAACCATCTCAGATCCTTTGCTACACGGTTTCATGCCTAGAGGAGCTGCTGGGCAGCTTACATCCAGCAGCATACCCCAGCCCTGAGGCAGAAAGGAACTGCTTTCTGCTCTCCCAGGAGACAAATACATTCACCCTCTCTTTTACCAAGTCCCCACTAACACAGGCTTCCAGATGAAGCACGACATCAGCACATTAACTTCACCCTCGGCTTTCCTCGCCCAGACTTTTTAGAGGTTACCTCCTGCTCCCACCAAGATCAACGGCACCTCCACGGAGGTTGCGTCCTTCAAAAAGGTGCAAGCTGTAGCAAGAGGACCCAGCTCACAGGCTCCATGTCACCAGTGGTGGAAAGGTTCTTCACTCTCTCCCCAGACACCTGATTTAAGGGCTGCAGCACTGCAGGCAGCTGAACAGTTCAAGCAAAACTGGCTGACTACGCGTGTGAAGAGCCAGGCTCCTTTCACAACCAGAGGAGAAACCAACTTTAATTCCGAGTGTATAAATTAGGTGCTGCCTACAGGTAGGAATAAACTGTGTGGGGAAGATGGAGGCTCTCAAGCAAAGGGCAGCACTTGAAGCCATGAAATCAAAAGAGAATGAAAAGAAAAATACATTATTTTTAGTTATTTGGGCAGTTACTTACAATGATATATACGTATATTAGGCTTATATTTATGGTAATTACTGAATGACTTATATCACCATGCAGTTGACAGAAATTGTATCAAGGAACGGGAACGATTTTAAATTATTTTAAGTGCTTTGAATGTGTAAGAAATATTTTAAGATATATTGAAAGATTCTAAATCTAATTATAACACTAAGTTACAGAAAGCTCTGTTTGGGCTAATGTTTTTTCCTAGCAATTAAAAAGTGGTTGATGGTGCAATTATACTCTTATGTAAGGTCTTTGCAACCAAGATAATTTTTTATCAAAAACTAATCAGAAAACATAATATGTGAGAAGTAGCTATATTCAGTTTTTTCTGTCCTTTTCTCCAGACACATTTTGTAGCTCTAGTGCAGGTTCCTACCCAACAAAATAGGTAATGTGGAAAAAAAAAGGGAAGGAAAGGAGTCAAGACAGGCAATTAATGCATGGTAACTCCTTTCAGAGAGGATTATCCCAGTCTCCATCAGAGAAGCGTGCAGTTAAGGTTCATTTCAAGAGGTAGAATAATCTCACAACATAAGAGTAAGAAGATTAAAAGTCAAAAGACAGAATAAAAATTCTTAATGACATTTTGTTTGTTTTCAGATCTCATGATTTAAAGATTATGATTCAGAGGGATGAGGCGGGGTGTCTTTTTTTTTTTTCCTACCCCTCTGCTGTCCCTGAGCTGTCAGCACTGTAGAATTAGAGCAGAAACCAAAAGCTCTTTGGAAAAGAGACTCTTTAGACAAAGGCCAGGGCCAAGTTCCCTCACTCAAACATCCAAGAACCTGCCCTGGCTCCACCTTGTGCCCTGTGGGAATCAAGCTGATCTCAGCTAAGCCCAGGAACCTGGAACAAGAGAGGAAAAGGAGGTGTTTATGTCAAGGTCCAAAGGAAGCAACTCTCCAAGTCACCTTGAAGCTGGTATATTCCTTCCAAGAGCTGGCAGGTTGTACCAGTGCTGCCTTCTCTGCTTTTTTCCTTTGCTTTTCCGCATGGACCAGACTTCCAGCAGATCTGATGGGCCAGGCTACCCAGCCTATCATCTTTGCCAGTCATTTTTGAAAAGGATCATTGAGATAATTAAGAACAGCTAGAATTTGAATAGCTAAGATTTATCACTGGGTCAGGAAATAGTAGATGAAAAATCAAAGACCACACTATCACTCACCAATAATAAATGTTTCTCTCCAGAAAATGAAAATCTTATGCAAAGAGGCATTCATTATCATCCATCATGGGTGCTTCTGCAGAGTCAGTCTTCACTGTACCCTGGGATGACACGATCCCAGAGATGCAGCAGTCTATCACTTGTTTCAAAACGAGCAAGCTTTCCTTAAATCGTTATGCCAGGCTGACTTCCCTTGCTCATTTACACCAACTGCACCTCCACTGAATTCTGTAACATTATTGCTGCTGAATTCCGTCAACAGGAGAAAGCTTCTGGACTGTATAGCCCCAGGCTGGGGTCTTCAAGAATCTGAGAGTCTCAGACCTGTTTTAGTGGAAGATGCAGAGAAGTTTAATAAAATACTTTATCAGCCATTGAAACACTGGAGCTCAGGGAACGCCACCAGATTCGGTGGTGAAGATTGGAAACCAACATCAGGCTCTTCTCCAGAACTACCTTTGGGGTTGCAACCACAGGGATCTATCGGGTATCGCCACACTGCAGGTGCAGGCAGCATTTCCTTCAGCAACCATCAGCTGAGGGCTGCAGATCCTTTGGGTCGTCTTGTTGCGCAGAGCCCATATGATGCCTGCACGCTCCATCAGAGCATCCCTTGGCAGTTCTAGATCGCCAAATAAGAGCACTGCTTATCCAGTGATTTGCCAGATGTGGTGCTGGGCAGGTCTTGCACAGGCTGGCACAAGCATCCCTGCTCTGAAATTCACACGGAAGCAATTGCCGTTGCTACCATTTCTGGACGCTTTTGTTTACTGTAATTAAATACTGATTTTATTGATGGGTTATTGTGGTTCTAGAATGGTAGTGCTCAATGAAAGAATATGCTGATTCACCAGAATAATAGACCTAGCACTTAAAAAGTAGTTATTGAACAGTATCTATCCAGATTTCCATGTCTTCCCACATTCAACTCAGCTGTAGAAACAGGCAAACGCCGTTACCATGGTCAGTGGCCAATACCCAGGTTGTTAAAGCCGGGCAGAAGACACCCAACAAAACACCCTGACCCCCTGTAACTTGCAACAATCATTCCTTTTCTCTTCATGCCCAGAGATGTGACCAGCTAAGAAAAGTCCCAGGAAATTCATGTGAGCAGCTCTGCTGGGCAACTAGCTGGAAGCATCGACAGCATTTTCAAGAATCATGCTGGCAGAAGTGCCTGGAGACCTGAGGCAGGTACAGAGCAGCTGATGCAGAGTTCCAAGGAAACGTTGAACTGTGAGGAAAACCTGGCAGAAGACAGCTAGCACCAGCATGAGTGGAAGGGTAATGCAGGGCTTCAGGAGGTCAGCCTGGAAGCAAAGCAAGAAAAGGGGAGAGAGCCAGAAGGAAGTGGAATGTGCAAAGCGCTGTATTCAGTGTAGGATGATGAAACAATCCAGCTGTGTTTTCTACTGGTACCAGTGTAAACTGGCATCACTTCAGGTTGAAAGCATGGTACTGATGTAGGTGGGATCAAACTCAGGATTTTTAACATAGCACCAGCACCCCTGGATACGTGCCTCCTATGTCAGTGCCATACATCTTAAGAATACCACCAATTAAATCCCAACTCCAGGGAACAATGCAGTGCAAAGAGCAGCCTGCACAGACTCAGAAACCATGATGCTCTGAACTGCAGCTTCCCTGATGGAGAGCCAGACTCAGGAGTCTGCTCAGCACAGATGGAAATGGGAGATTCTGGGATTAAATCACACGTGGCCTCCAAAAGTGACCGGGGTATTTACAGGTGGAAAAAATCAAAATCACCATCAACGTATCTGCTGTTCATCTGCACAGGACTGTTTAGCTGGCATCTTCCTGCCTTCAGACAGTGGCTGGGATGGCCTCTGTTTTCTTGTGCTAGGTTTTCTTAAGCACGTTTTGTTAGGGAATCCAATCAACTACTTTTTCATTTTTCAAATACAACAAAACCCCAGAGGCTGTGCGGAGAATGAGATGTTCCAATGAACTCTTGAAATTAAGTATGAGAGTGGCCTGAACAGCAGCTGGAAGTGCTGGCAACCAGAAAACATTTGCAGGCAAAGGAGTGATGAGTCAGACAGCTTAAATGACTCCAACCTTATCCGAATGAAGGTCTGAAGAAGAGTTAGAACAACTTATTTTAACAAATTGGAGCAGATTGACAAGAGATGCAGTAGCTTTTCCATCACTTTGGATCTTTCAGAGAAGATTGAATTTTATATACACACATTTTCATTCCAGGTCAACCAGAAGTTATTTGGATGGATACATCACTGAGTGAAATCCTATGGCTCGTGTTATACAAGAAGTTATCCTGGGTTATAAAATTAATCTCTCTGCTTCTCCTAAAAGCCTGTGGCTGAACTAACAACTTCATTTGGAATAGAGGCCAGGGGAAAAAATAAACAACAAAAAACCCCAAACAAAACAAAGAGGCTTCATTTCAATTATAACAGCAATTCAGCCTGTGCACCTACTGAAATCAAAGACAAAACTAATAGCTTTTTATATACGTTAAATAAGAATTTACAACCACTGAAGTTTAAATAGTATTTGATCACAATTGTAAATAAATTATGGTATGCTATATAACCATTTTTAAAAGCCACACTTACTATCTGATAAAGAACACAAGTCGAGAAAGGATCTGCAAGCTCCCAGATTGCTGAGACAATGAGTTCCTGTGAAAAATAAGTAAAGAAAAGCATTAAAGACCTTTCTGTAATGTTTGAGAGCATTTTCCTAACATAAAACTAGTTCTAGGGACTGGAGAATTTCTAGAATGCTTCTTATTTCACGGAATTTTCATTGTTTACCCACTTTGAAGTTTTTACATCAGGAGTTTTAAGTTTCATGATCTGAAAGTTTCATGATTTTGATTTCTCTAAGTGTCTAGTGACCTTGGATGGCTCTGGTTTTGGTACTCAGCTCTGCAGTTGTGCGTAGCAGCTGGAGTAGCACGAGGGTCCCCATGAATCATGAAGAGGTTTTCCAGAGCATAAAATTTAACAGACCCGAGGAGTATGACAGAAGGGGCCATAAATATAAAAATTAACTACGGGAGCATTCTGTCATTAAACAGGGATCTGGGAACAAGCTAAAAAGCTGGCATCGGAGGGGGAAGCTGTCACAATAATTGAGGTAATCAGGGAGCTGTGGTGTTGACCCGTTTGCTGGCTCACATGAGCATCCTGTGCATGAATTCACGGGCCATGCTGGCTTTGGGTAAAGCAGTCATTCACTGCCTCGTGTTTCTGCAAGTGCTCAGCACTCAGTAGCTGCATTTTATGTTTGCAGGAAAGCTCAGGCTGCCATGAAGATAACAGAGCAAACCATCACTTTTTATTTAAGCTACAAACGTAAGCTTCCCCCGCGCTCCCCATCTTTGCAAACCTGGCTATAAAGGCTGTCACTGGGGAGTTAAGAGGTGAAACATCTTTCAGAAACTGGGTTTCTGTTACTACCTGACCAGTTCAAAATCCAAATTATTTGGAAAAATCTAAGCCTGTGTTTAGTTAGGTAACAAATGCCCAGCTCTGCAGAACGAGGAGTTACCACACAACACTGACTGGCTGAAAAGAGACCAAAGCTCTATTGTCTGCAGGGCTTGACATGGCAGATCTTGACCTGACAAGGAGCTGCTCAAAGCAACAGGGCTGAGAATGAAAGCATTAGGCTGGGAGACAAAGGTCACAAAGTGGCTGATAGGATACAAACAACACGACTTGCCTGAAAACAGAGGTCTACCCAGGCTGAGATCCATAAGGCAGGCGACAAGATGAAACCATAAGGAAATGACAGGCAAACAATGAGAAGCAGTGGTAAGCAGGTGGATTTTAGCCTCTGTCTTGGATAGATGAAGGATGTTCAGATGAGCATCCAGACATCAGACCATGCAATGAAGGGGAAAGTTGTCTGTATCACCCAGGAAAGCACACTGGTTGTTTCCCACATCTCCATCCAAGTTGTACAGCAGTTGTGAGGAACACTATTGCTGTGCCCTGCACCCTGTTAGCTTTGCTGCAGCAGAGAAATCCAACTAAATAGCTCGCTTCCACAGGTAAATGGTAAATCACAGAATGGGACTGGAAGTCAGGGATTGGAAGGGACCTTGGAAGATCATCTAGTCCAACCCCCTGCCAGAGCAGGATCACCTAGAGCAGGTGACACAGGAACATGTCCAGGGGGGTTTGGAATGTCTGCAGAGAGGGCGACTCCACAATCTCCCTGGGCAGCCTCTTCCAGGCTCTGTCACTCTCACAGTGAAAAGGTTCCTCCTTATGTTTACATGGAACCTCCTCTGTTCCAGCTGGCACCCGTTGCCCCTTGTCCTACCACTAAACTTCACTGAATCAGGATGCTTAGTCAAAATATTAAGTTTGGGAGTCTGAATACTAATGCTATGAGGATCTTTTCATAGGTAGGTAATTAGGAGATCAAAAGTCTCAGAAAGGCATGGATGGCCCAAGAGACTCCTGTATCAAAAGACAGTTTCCCAGGCTCCTGGCAAGGAGATATTGCTAAGACTCTATAATTTCCAGACCATGTAAGAGCCTACAAAATCTTCTCACCATTTAGTGTGCTAAGAATTGGCCTCTGAGGAAGACACCACGTTCCCTTGATGCATTAGCTTTCACTCCTGCTATAACAATTTCTTGTGCCATGTTTTCCACATGACTTTGTTCTGCGGGCCATATCTTTAGGATACGCTAGTGGAAATCGGGAGCCATCCCATGAAAAGCAAAATCCTATCAGCAGAAGGCAGACACAAATGAAAGAAACGCTCACACTGCTGTCATCTGCTGAAACCAAATAAAGAGTTTTATCAGGATGAAGAAAAGCAACAGCATCCTTCAGAAGAAAACACTCATTCCTCTGCACCCAGGCTATCAGAGCAAGCACCAACAATCAGATAAGGATCAAAGTCCTTTTCCATTTCCCATGATCATCCCTGCAGCCCAACACATGCCGATGGCCGGCTCCTGGGGATTATCCAGCAGGGTAAATCCATTCCCAGTTATCCCTGCTGAAAGACCAGACGGATGGAACACTTTCCCCATTTTCCCCTTAACGTGTCAGCAGCACACTGCTGTGCTCTACCTTGGTCGATGCCCAGGACCGGGCACCACAGGACACTTCAGGGAAAGGTGTTCTATCCAATGTGTGTTTCAATGGCATCCTCCGACCTGACAGCAGATGCCAGGGAACTCACAGCAGGCACCGAGCCATTATGCCACAAGTCCACAGTGATGCTGCACTCACCAGTGCTATAAACCTGAGGACAGAATTTACTCTAAAACAAATGAAAAAAAAACCACAACAAACAAACTCAAAACAAAACAAAGACAGAAAGCTGAATTTGTGGTGTATTTTACAACACTCAGGGAGCAAGAGGAGAGATGATAAATCTGGGAGCTAGTAGCCACAGCAACAAATTGCATTTCTCCTTGGGATGGTTTTTGCCCCCTAATCAACAGCAATTACCAGGCACCTTGGCGTAACAGAGCAAAGTTTATGTTGCTTCTATAGCAAAGTTCTTTTCAGAAGACTAATTTATTCCACGTCTGTAAGGTGCTGATTCATTACAGCACGTTAGCAGGGGTCTGATCACGACGGCCAGGGAAAAGACGAGAAAAGCCCTGGACAGAGCTCATCCTGCTCTGCTGGGTATTTTCTGATACCAATTAAGAGCCCAGCACACTGAGCTTGGAAGAGAGATGCCTACCCTGGCTCTTAGAAACAGGGGAAAGGAAGCAAAGATAAAAGTGTTTGGAGGAAGCAATTGGGGGTGAAAGGAAAGGCAGGCTCATACCTGACAACGTCAGTCTCAGTAAAGGCTGTGGTTGAGAAACCATGTATATGCTGCTTGAAAAAATAATGAAGGAATAGCTGTGCTTCCTTCTGCTCTTCAAAGGCTGCCACCAAACCACTTCAAATTCTCTCTGTATCGCTGCAGTGCCATCGGGTCTACAAAGGGACTAGGAGCCTGGTTTCCATAGTTTTTATTCAAAGGAACTTTGTGAAGAACTGAGGTTGATTTGCTTTCGAAACATCCACGTGAACACATCACCGACCACCTACCTCCACACATTCAAAGACTAGTTCAGCAGCAGACAAGGTGTAACACGTACTGCTCTGTCCCAGGGCATGGTACAACCACTGAAGCATCTTGCCATGCACTTTGCAAAGGGCTTTAATGCAGAAGCTGATGTAGAAGGACAGAGCGAGGACTAAACCACGCATGGCAGGGCAGACCCTCCCAACTCCAACGTGACCCAGAAGCTGTCACTGCTGGATTTTAACCACATTGGCTTTTGCTACCTTTTAGGCCCTCAAGGGTTTCTGTTTCCAAGGGAATGACCTTCAGGTGCCAAGCTCCCAGCTAGAACCGGCGGTGTGACAGCACACTGCATGCTGGTGCATTCATCTAGCCGGTGGGAAATCCTGCTGCCCGAAAAGGAGATTTATCGCCCCAATACAAAGTCTCTCCAAGACAGCACAGCTTCCAGCATGCTCTCAGCAGGCAGGTCAGCTCTGTAGGCTGCAAGTATGTCCTAATGAGAAGGCAGAGGTGGTGGAAAGAGCCATCTCCACACCACACTTAATTATTAAACTTTACAGAAGGGATTTGTCTGGTTTTCTAAATATTTTGCAGGGAAGCTTCGAGTTCATCTCTGAGTAAACCAGGAGATGATTTCCATGCAGGATGAAGAGCTTTGCGCACACATTCAGCAGGAGTCGTGTCCTGTCTGTAACTGCAGACAGCACAAGACATGCAGTGGCTGGATGATACACCAGAAGGATATCTAGCATCACCCACCCCATGACAGCTTGGCATGCTACTTTACTTTCCTTGAATACAGTCTTATGACTGCCTAGGAATTCTATACAGCAGCTATCTCATCCTCCCACACTCTCAAACTGTTTGGAGCTAACGGGACACACCATTCCCCCCCATCCAGATATGCCACTAGCTCCTCTAACCGTGTGAGACCATGCAGGACAGACCACTTGGAGGTACCTTGTCTCCTTATTGGTGGTACACACACTGGATCCATCAAACACACACTTCACATAGCTTTCAAAAGACCTCCTCCTTCAGCCCAGACTACCAGAATGGATCTCTCATTTCTGCTGCCTTTTATTGTATTGGCCTGTTTTCATGCTGTATTTGTCAGACATTGTGATTTCTTCAGCAAAATCTTAACACTGGCCTAGAGCAAGGTCCTGGAAATACACCCAACTCCCTAATACAAAGCATACGGCAAATACAGAAGCCTCTTCCCCGTTTGAACAGTCTCTTCCATGCTCAGTGCCCTATATGCACCCCAGCAATATTTTTCTCCCAAAGTAGTTCACTACCTCTCTCTCCAAAAACTGTGCAGACTGCTTTCATCTAGAGCCAAAGCACCCTGCCCTGCCGCTGCTGAAATTAATAGATGTTTTGCCATTACATTCACTGTGATGAAAATTAAGCCTTGAGAAAGCCAGACAATCCCAACTACAGTCCATATTCATGTAGGGAATACTGCGAGCAGGATTTAAAAGATCCATACATTTATCTTTGTACTGCCTGTGCTCCATCTGCATGTAATTGCTTATGCCTGCAGACGCCACAATGCTCATCAGAGGCTGTATTCTTACCCACACTAGGCCTTCTCTTTCAACTGGCAGGAAATTCTCCTTCCTTTACAATCTATACGCAGGCATTTAGTGTTTAATAATTCAAATTGAAACACAACATTTGGTGGAGAATAGTCATTATGGATTTATAACACAATGCAGGTAGCTGAAGCGCACAAATTTCAGCGTTTCAGGAAATGGGGACTATTTTCAAACAGAGCTAATCCTGTAACAAAGAAAATAAATAATAAAAAAAATCCATAATATTATCCATAATCTTTTCCTGCTGCATGCATCTATGGGTTTGGGTTGATCTCCTTCCCTCCCTCTCTTTAATGCTCAAACAACTGAGTTATAGCAGAACATTTTTCTACACTAGAAAGCTTATTTACATACTGTAAATAACCGTGAATGCAATAAAATTGTGGTACAAATAACGTGAAATAATGCCTCAATTTGCAGTTGCTTCACATCAGCATCAGCATAGTTTATAGCAATGTTTACTGTAGACTTGGCAACAAATAAATAAATAAACAGACAAAGAGAAAGAGAAAAACTTCCCAGTTCCCCACACCCCACCGCGTGCCTTCGACCCCACTGACTAGCACTGAGGCTACTGACCACTTAAAATAACATTAAAAACCAGAGACCACAAATGACCTTTCAAGACCTGTCTGGATGCATTTCTGAGTGATCTGCCCTAGTTTTGGTCCTGCTCTGGCAGGGGGGTTGGACTCAATCTTTGGAGGTCTCTTCCAACCCTTAACATTCTGTGATTCTGTGATCGCAACCTGGGTAGCACGGTACAGGATGAAGGTGACGACCAGGTTTCTATCCCACCATCATACATGACCTAATGTCCCAAGAGCTACACACTGCAGTAAATACGGTCAGAGTGGGCCACTGCTTGGTCCTGGATAGCCAATGGATCCTTCCCCACATCCCAGGCTCCATGTGTCTTTTGGGACCAGCTTCTCCCTTTCTGTGCACTCTGATTCCCCAGCCAAGCTGATATCACCACCCCAACTTGTCCATTTGGATGGGCTCATTGGGGATGTTAACTGAAGAACACAGGGTGCTTCAGACCCTGACCCCAGCTCTGGTTTCTATCAGCTTTTCTAACACACTCTAGGAAAATAAACCTTGTGACTAACTCTTACCCCCTCCACTTTCTTAAACTGAGAGATCCTGGTGGTAACTGTCCAAACTACCCTATTTTTCTCACTTAGCTACCAGAAGTCATCCAGCTCCTGGGAGTACGGATGTCTTGTAAGTCTCGTTGACATCAACCTGGCATGTACAGAACCAGGATCTAATATTCCCCTTCAACAACCCACTGCAAATTTGAGCTACTGATGACGTGAAGAAAACCATCACCTTCCTGTCTGGAAGCTTAATGTTGGCTCTTAATTTAGATTTCTCTGTCTGGTTTGGGTTTTTGATGAGACAAGTTTCCATAGTACCTACATGATGATGTGATTTGCAAAATCTATCACAATAGAAGGGCTCATGGGGATCAGTTTGGGCTGTCAAGATAGGCCACGTGTCATGGCAAATCTCATAGTTCACTAGCTATCAACCCCAGCAGTCAAACAAATGTGTCACACTCGGGTCCTCCCTGAAACAGAGGGGTCAGGAGAAAGATTTCTCTAAATTCTTATTTTCTCTTGGTGTATCAGAGAGCCAGAATAGACCCTTGAAACGATGGAGTGCAATTTTCTCCTTCCTTTAAGCACGCACTGAGATGTAAATAGTCATTTCCAAGAGCTTAAAACCCCAGGGAAGCAGATAATAAGCAATTACTCTAACCAGATAGCACTGATGTCTAAAAATTAATTTCTGTGCTAACATCCCACCCCTAAAGTTTTAAATTTCAAAGCAGAGCATCTTCTGAGAAGGATACACAGGTGTACAATTATGTTTCCTAGACATCTGTCTCCATCTACACTGGTGGCACGTTTATCTCTGCCCACAGGCAGCCCACGGTGGCCTTTCCTCCACGTCCCCCTGGGCACATGTGCCTTCAGACCAGAGCTGCTGCTGAAGTATAAGGCACTAGGATGATCGAAACAAATTGATCTTGTACTGCAGCATTCCTGACGTCCTTATCCCACTATAGATTTCCTTTTTTCTCTCTGCCAGTATTTACAAATCAATTTTTTTTTTTCAGAGAAGGTTGCTGTTTTCCTCAAGATCTGCTCGAGCCATTGTCAGAAATCACTGAAATGGGACAATAAAGCCATCAAACTCAGAAGAGACGGGGAAAAAAAACCCACCACAGGAACTTGGTTCTTCTAAGCAGCTCCTCGGCTCACAACACGTAGCTCATAGGCAGCAGGGCTGAATCTTACAGAGATGCTCTAGGACTGCTGGCCACCTTCATGGCTTCGTACAACAATAACGTTCCTGCCCCCTTCTCTGAATTCAGAGATCTCATCCATAACAATGACACCGAGTCTTAACAGTAACACCTTCTTCCACTAATATCTGTCAGAAAAAGAGGAGCAGGGTTTCACACACTATGAAATCACAGCACTCTTTTTTACTTCATCCATTGAGACTAACCAAAAGAAGCAAAGCAAAGGCAGCACCTTTAACAGCAGCACTGTGGGTTTTCAGTACGATCAGTTGGATATTATTTGCAATAAATGGCCAGACTTTCTTGTATCTAAGGTCTTCTGAGACATCTACAAAATAATCATCCCAGGCATCCAGAGACACCTTTTATCATTTATTTTCTGTCCTCCTTTGAAGGTAAAAGACTGAAAATAAATATTGGGTATCTACATGTGGATTTAGTGCCTGCCTTAATAAATGCTTACATCTGGAAACTCACTCCACAACTGCTGCCTAATTCTTAACACAGAGAAAGCAAAAGGTAGCTGATTTGTAGGAATTAAGCAAACATGTATTGACAAATATCTATTAATTTGTGATATTCTGGGAAAAAAAAAAACCCAACTCAAAACCAGATCTTCTGCTAAAGCCCACCCTGTTGTTCTGCTCCCTGTTCCTTAACATATGCCACTGAATGGTATCTGGAAACTGTATTAGTAGTACATTTGAGCCCTGAAATGTCATAATTTATTTTATGCCATTTGCCAAGCATTCCCTTATATTTTTTTCCCCTCAGCTCTGAATGTTCTCTGCCCTTCATTTCAATTAATGATGTCATAGATCAGCATATTCTCCCAACAAACTATTAAATTAACTGCCATGTTCTTCCTTCATTTTTTATCCACAGAAAGGCAGCAAAAATAACCACAGTAAACTGATGCACTTAACTCTTTATGATTTCAAATAAAAGCCCCAAAAGTGATGGCAATGTTTCACCAGCCCCACAGTTTAGCCAAAAGGCACGCTGGACATCTTAGTTATGTCGTGTTTTATTCCTCAGCCTATGAAGATGCTGTAGAGTGATGTATTTAGGGACAAAAGAAAACCCCAAAAAACCAGCAAAACGAGAAGAAACTAGCAGTGACTTGAAGTCAGAGATTTTTCTGTTGCTTAATTTAATGCCTCCACATATAACCTTGCTTTTCTCTCTCCTTTTAAAAACAAAGAGGAAACACAAGGAAATAAAAAACACCATATGAAGCTTTTATTTTCAAGTCTATCGTAGTAGTAATCATTTTTCATCTTCAGCTTTCAGAGTTATAATTCCCGTCACGTCCTTTCCCTGCTGGCTGTGGGTAGCAGATTGACAGGGATGCTGCCTGCATTCGTGCCACGGTGGAAAGCGGGTCAAATACTGCCCCAGACAAACAGACTGGAGGAAATTTCCCCTCTGTATTAAATATTTAGTGATCCCTTTTCTCATGATTGGACCACCAAGGCCAGAAAAATGTCCACCAGGTGATTCAAACCTCACATCACCTCTTTCCCAGCTACTCTTTCTCCATCTCCTGACCAACTGTTCCTACCTCTGTCCTCCTGCACCCTTTCCTTGTCCTCACTTTCCCTAGGCTTTCTACAGTCTTCTCCCCAGAATCTCCTCCATCAAATCTTCCATCCAGCATCATCCTTTCTACCTCCCATTCTACCATTTTTTTTGTTTTGAAGGAAATTTTGGGATTAAGTTAATAAAACCAGTAACAAAATATATGTCAACAACTAACCACACTCCTTGGAATAAGCAACAGCTAAGAACTTGTTGCCACTAACAAACCCATAGCAGATCTGCTGCAGATTTGCCCCAGCGCTTGCCAGGGTGTTCCTTGTTGACGAGGAGCTGCATCCACTTGCCCCACAGCTGAACCCGGCCTAAGGGGTGTTGCTCATGACTACAGACACAAAAACCTGCTAAGCTCTTCTCTGAAATCAGCAACCTCTACGCCATGCTCTTCATCACCTTGATTTGTGTTTGAGCACTGCCTGGCAGAGTGGGATCCTGGGCCAGGAGCAGGGCTTCCCAGGGCCACCACAACACATATGCCAAGCTACTGTACTGGAAATCACAGGATTTTTTTAGCCCTTAAAGACCTTTTAGATCATCAAGTCCAACCATCAACCCAGCACTGCGAAACCATGTCCCTCAGTACCACATCTCCACAGCTTTTAAATGCCTCCAAGGATGGCAATTCCACCACTGCCCTGCACAGCCTGTTCCAGTGCCTCACAAGCCTTTCAGTGAAGAAGCTTTTGGTTGTTTTGTTTTGTTTTTGCAACCTAAACCTTCCCTGGCACAGCCTGAGGATGTTTCCTCTTGTCCTGTCACTTCTCACTTGTAAGAAGAGCCCAACCCCATCTGGCTACGGCCTCCCTCTGGGGAGTTGAGAGCAAGAGGGTCTCCCCTGAAGCCTTCTTTTCTCAGGATAAACAAACCCAGGTCCCTCAAGTGCTCCTCACCAGACACGTGCTCCAGACCCCTCACCAGATTTGTTGCCGTTCTTTGGACACTTAAATCATCTCCTCCACAGCACTGAGGTCAGGCAGTGACATCTCCAGTCCCACGCTGGACAATACACACACCTCTCCATCTACACATGTCGTTCCTTTTCAGACCATTTTATTCAGTTTTGGCAAGAAAGGATTTCAAGGCCCTCTGCCCTGCCCCACACCCCTGCTCTAACTCACGACACACAAGGAGCTGTTAGAGGGCTGGGGTTTGGGGCAGTCCTTGTACCATTAACTGCTGATGAAATTCAGAGACACTCCTTTGAGCTCTGCAAACAGACCTTAATGAGAAAGTCTATAACCAAGACAATGGTGAGGACGTGAGAGAGAAAAAATAAGATGGCTTAGGAGTGAAGACAGAGGAAATATAGAAATTACATGAACTGCGAAACGATGCAGAGCAACACTGCATCTGGGTGTCTCACATTAACCAAGGACACGGAAGAGGGGCCTGTTCCTCCCCTGTGCACCTTCTCAGGCATTGCAGCAGCCAGGGCAGAGTCCTCCCCCTGCTCACAGACCGAGGCTTTCCTCTGCAGCACGTTTCTTTCCTCACTCCAGAGCGTCCAGGAGCTATGGTACAATTTGGAAGAGGGGCAGAGGAATGTGGTGAAGGGTTTCTCACCATGCTGTGCCCTCAGTTGACAAGACAACAAAAGTAGGTACATGGACCTGCTTCTCCCTCATTACACAAAGGAGAAAAGCTGAAGCTACAAGTTAAAGCTCATTAAGTTGCACTCCAAGGACAAGCTCAGCTCCCCAAGGGCTCCTCAGAAACCCACCAGAGGAAAATGCAAGATGCAAGTCACAAGTTCTCAGTAGCAGTGCACACCTTCACAGATGAGACTGTAGCACAGGCAAACCCCAAAGCAAAGGCAGGATTTGGTCACTTCTCCAGTGTCTGGGTTAAGGGAACAGATGCACAAGATTAACTCCCATGAAAACCCCCACCAGCATCATAGATGGGGAACCAGGTTAATCACAATATCACACCAGTCCACACAGGATGCTGGCGTAAGTGGGACTGAATTTGTGAAATCAAACACCTGGGGATGTGTGGGTGTTTGCTTCTTTTTAGGGTCCTTGGATCCAGGGCAGAAAACCTAAAAGTCACTGGAGGTTAATGTGAAGAGCTGAATCCAGACACTACAGAAATCCTGGTTTCTAGTAGCAGAGGTCACAGGGGACAATTCTTAACTATCATCCCTGAGGGTTCCAAACAGAGATGCAAAAATATGAATGGGTACGTTTAGGAGAATCTTGCTTGTCCTCTATAATGTTGTGGGTCTGGCCACAATCACACTGCACACTCTCAGCACTGACCTGTGCTCCACTTTGTCCAGAGAAATTGCCCACTGTCATCAGGCTCATTTCAATTACAATTGCCTTTTGACTTCTTTTTCTTTAAGAAAAAGTAGCTCTGAAATCTATCACAGATGCTTCATGGCTGCACACTCATTATTAGTCCTCCTGCTTTTTAAGGGCCATGACTCACAAGCTGGGTTGTCCTCTGCACACTGAGAAATGGGCAGGAAGGGCCATGAATCACTCCAGGCACTATTACCTCTCGCAGCGATTGAGTAATGGGACAGAAGCACAAGGAGCAAAACTTTCCCGCGGAGGAATTTGTTGCTGCTTGGAAGTTACCACCACTTTGCTCACCCACCGAAAAGAAACAGAAATGGCAGCAGGGAGCACGTTCCTCCAAAGCTCCTGGTAGCAAAAGATGATGCAAAAGACAACTCTGCTGCCCTGTTCTTTCTTCATTCCAGGTGGCACCCAGCCACGTTCTCCATAAGCACCACCTCCATCGAGTGGTACTGCAAAAGGAGGCCGTCACTTCAGCTTCCAGTCAACGGTGGCAAATACTTCTCCGAGAGCTGACACATTTGTTATGTGTTAAAAGATGTTTAATTACACCCCTTTCACAGCCCCACCAGTGGCACACGAGCTTCTTTTGCCCTGTCGTGGCTAGTTTGCCCCTAACAGAAGCACTGGGACCAGGAAGACCTCTAAGGTCATAGAGTCCTGTCATTTTTTTATTGCAGACAAAGCCATTATATAAGTCCTTCAATAAATGTTATCAATCCTGACAGTAACTCGTTAGGTTAATGTGGTGCTATTTTTATTAAAGCTCAGAGAACTTGCATTTAACAGCAATTACACTGTTTAAACATGAAACAAGCCTGAAAGGATAGAAGCCAGAGCATGGTATCGACTGAAATTCACAGCCCCAAGCATCATGTCTCAGAGTCAGGCTGTCTTCTTGGTTCTGAAATTACACCCCTAACTTTTCTCAGCAGGGACAGAGATTCCACATTCTAAAAGGATTCAGATCTGTTCCCAGTTGAAGGATTTGACTTCCAGCTCTGAGTTCATTCTGCACAAAGTCCCCTGAAGCCCTACAAAATTCAGATGGGAGGCATTCCCACAACATCTCCACTCCAGCACTCAAAATGGAACAGCATTGTCCCCAGGAGGGTCAAGTACTGAGGAACTTGACACGGTGTAGCATGTTACTCACCAGCTAAAAGCACGAGAAAAATAGTGGTCCTATAGCTAAAACCTGCCTCTTCAATAAGATTTACTGAAAAGCTCTGTCTAAATGCTCTGAAAAGAGGCAGTCAGGTGGAGGTGAGATAGGAGCTTCAACCAATAGCTCTGCATGAAGCAAAGGGAGATCTTGTTCCTCCTGCAAGCACTTCATTCCAGAAACTGGTGTGTACAAGAAGTCAAACTGAAAAAAGATAATTCAAAGACTGGATTCTGGTTCTCAGCAGCAGAAAAGCAAGCTCGAGCTCCTATTATATGGTAGACAGCCACCAACACTGCAAGCATAAAGCACTGAGTGTCCTTCTTTTCTTTCCAGAGCAGATATTCCTATTTCTGCAGGACTCAGAAGCAAATTCAGGTTAACCCTTCTGTAGTCCTCTTTCAAACATCAAGAGTCATCCTGGAAAGCAGAAGACAAAATCTGCCATGTCTCTGAACATTCAACAGCAGACCAGCAGAACTAGCATTTCTCAGAACTCCAAAAGGCTTTATTTTCAATGAGAACCTCTACTGTCATCAGCAAGGACTTCTTGTAAGGCTGTGTCCATATTCCATTAATCTCCCTAAAACCTTCATGCACAGCAACGTGGCAATTGTCGCACAACCAAGAAAACAAAAGGCCATAGTTTAAGTAAAGTTGGTGTTGAGTCCTCATTAGTCAGGTGTTGGCAGGACTTTATAAATGGCAGTAATTAGTAGGAAAAAAAGTTCACCGGTAGCAGCAGAAAATTCCACCACTTAAATATTCATTATTATTGACTCCTCCAGCTTCATGGTGCAAGCTCTCTCATTAGCTTCCTTTGGGCCAGCCTCTCAGGTCAGCTCTGCTGGTATCACTGAAGGTGAAAGGCTGAAAATGTTAAACTTCTTTCAGAAGTCAGCAAAATTGTTATGCAAAGACAAATGACCACCCTTCAATTCACTGAGCATCCCCTTCAGTTCTCCAGGGCATCAGGGCAATCTGAGCATGGCTAACAAGTACTGCTCTTTGCTTTGGCCTTTTAATTCACAAGCAACACTAAAGGAACAAGGAAGACCAAGAGGAAAATAAAGCAGTGATCGTAGCAACAATCACTAAACACAGAAAGATCCCAGATCCATACTATGCTCTGCAATTGTCTAATAGGGCTGATTAATTAAGATCAGCAGAGAAATCTGGAAAGTTCTGTGGCAAGAGCCCTTTAAACACAAGGTGAGAGAAGTAAAAAAAAAAAAGTGATGCTCCCATGGAGCTCTCTCTTATCTTGACCCACCTGCAGGAGAGGAAGGCAGCACCGAGGCACTGTGGTTAGGTGAAATCCTCTGGTTTTCAACTGACCAAGGCTCAAATGCTCTGCAACAGGAGCAATTCTACCTGCAATCCTCTGCAGGCAGTATCTCAGTTGGCCTGGAATCTGATACACGTCGTACACCTTAAATCCATGACCTCCAACATATTCATAATAAAAGCACCCCCGACAGACACACTGAAACTGAAAAATCTACTCTTACTCCACATACCCTGGGATGTCTGGCTGTTTGCAGCTTCCCCTTTGAAGCATACTTCCACTCAGCAGCACACAGCCTACAGAACAAAGGCCAAGGACAGAACCCACCAACTACAGCCTGACCACATTTATGTCCTCTGGGTTTGGTTAAAAAAAAAATTTAAGAACAACAATAACAACAAAAAAAACAACATTACCCAAATGTATCAGCTACAGGAATAATTCTATCAGCATGAAATTAGCTAATTCTGTCAGCTGGAGGACCTTGGAGTTAAATTCTACTGGCCTAAAGCATTTTTGAGATAAGATCTGTGATACACAAAGGCAGCCAGGTCCTCTGGGGCTTTTTCTCCTACCTATGAACCCAGGGGTAGTGCTCTGCTCTGTCCTAGTGGTGCTGTATATCATTCCACAATAGCTGTTAAGTGCTAGAAGAGCTTTTGGGCTGGAGGGGGAAAGCATAAACCTACTGAGTTTTATTGCCTAAAGTAAGACGTAGTCTTAGTGTGGCACTTGTAAAAAGAGGCTGAGCAGATCTGACCTTTCTGCAGTCCTGTAGCTTTTACTGAGATGACTATCCCAAACCCAGCCTGCAGTGAAGCAAAGCAAGCCCACAGTTCACTGCCACAGCAAAGAGTGGCCAGCTCAAGAAAGATGCTGCTTATTAGAAAAGGCCAGACTGGGGCTATTTATAAATAGCTGCAGAAATGCAGTTCTTACAGAAGATGCTGCTGTTTTAAGAAGCCCTCCTATAAAACAAAAAGGCATTTGGTTAGATTATTCCATTACTGGAGTTGAAATATTTCCCCAAATCTAGCTGATTCCACATTCTACCCTTAAAAATCTTTGTATGCATGAAAGGATTTAAGACAAAGCTACTCCATTTCCCAGTGTATTAAATGTCCTGCAATAGCTTTCTCTTTGTTGTTCTCTTTGAGACAGCTTTTCATGGTGCATAACCTGTTCTCATCTGTACCTCTGCCTTCACCTCTGCTAAATGTGGTCTGCAGTACTAGTTTGACTTTTTGCTGGAAGATTGGTTTAAATGAAATGTAAAAATGGGAGAGCTTGGAAATCCACATGGTTCTAGCAAATGAAAAAAGGAGCATACCCAGTGTCACCTGGGCTGGCGAAGCAATGCTCCCTGCCTGGCATTAGGCATGCAGAGCACTGGCAGCAAAGCTCCTGAGACACCATCTGTGCACATAATAAAGAGCAGTGGGATTTTTGTAACATAAATGATTGAATTTGCTTTCTGCTTCTCTTGCAGTGGGAGTATGCCAGCTATTAAGTACCGTAAGAACTTGCCAGACTACCTTTGAATATAAAATTTGCCTTCTCTGATTCATGCCCTCTCCCACCTCTGCTAGTAAAGCTGGTGCTCCTATAGGAAATACTGTAGTCATTTTGCTCAGGCAAAAGGAAGTCTACCTACCTGTCATATCTACTTGAATTAGGAGTGTAGTTGTGAACCACAGAAATCCTGAACGGCTTTCAGGACTTGCCTCATTCTTCCTTGACAGTGGGACAAACCCAGTGAGACTACTGGGTCTTAACACCTCTCACAAACCTTTTAAATTCTCGTGCTGATCTGGGCCCAGCAAGGAGGCTGATAGGCAGTGCCATCCACCTTTGTCACGTTAGGAGCTTCTGGCCCTGGGTCTACTCCAGCGCTTGTCTATCACTTCTCAAGGAAGAGCAGAACTCTGGATCTCCACCCTTAGCCTGTGGTTTCCTTCTGTAAGAAAACAAACCATATTTGTCAGCCACGTGCGTCACCATCGGGTGATGTAAAAAGCACCCAGAGCAAGTGTGCCCCTTGTTAGACGTGTTTTCATTGGATTATAATGCCAATTTTCCTACAAGGTTAGAACTGTATATCTTGAGTGCCTACATCAGGCTAAAGAGGTTTGAAATAGCTCAGCCAAAATGAGCCAGGTATTCCAGAAGATGAGACAAATCAAACAAACAAACAAAATCATTCCTGTATTAAAAAGATAACTAAACCAGCTAGGGATGGTTTTACTGGGAGCGTTAGACCATCTCATCTTCCTGGAAAGGACGTGAAGTGCTAGAAAGGAGCTTTTAAACATGACTGTGCAGTTAAAGACGGTCATAACAAGTACGAGCATGAGGCATCTGCAGAAACCAGGTTAATTCTGGTCCCTTCTTAACTCTGTTACGCTTCTTGCTCTCCTAGCATCTTGAACGTGTTGTTTGGTTGATTATATAAACAAAACATAACCCAATTATGCCCAGGCAAGTTGTTGGGTTGGGTTTTTTTTTAATTTAATGGGACTGGGGGATGTACACGGTGGGAAAACAGCCTGCACAAACTGAACACCACGTCGAGGCAGCGGGAGGATGAGCCGGGGCCACGGAGAAGAGGCAGCCTGCAAGTGGGAGAGCCCCGGGCTGCACCCTCGGCCCACGCAGGACTTCAGAAGGAAATAACATGCTGAGTACACAAGATATTATGTTGGATATAAAAGGACAGCCTCTGAGTGAATAAGCTGTTGGAGTTGTGCTCGAGCCAGGCTGCCAACCGGACTGGCTGTGGGGAGGGGTCCTCCACCTCCAGACCAGCATTAGCTCTCAAGCTAAAGTTCACCTGACAGAAATGTATCAGTGGAGGCAATAACCACAGGGATAAGCACAAGCACGCTGCTGAAGGAGCTTCCAGAGGACAACCTGCATTCCCAGACAGAACTTTAAAGCCAGTATGTTAATAACCAATGAGGAAACTTGGTAGGAATAAGCAAGCCCAGTGCTAGCAGAGGCTCCCTCCCATCTTGCAGTCTCCGAGGCTGGAGCAGGAGACATGAAGATGTGCTGTTTCAAAGCTCATCTCTCTAGCCTAGAGACAAGAAATACCTTTTGTCCATGCTTGCCCCAAAAAATGCTGCACTGTGGTCGTAATTGCTATGCACGCACAGACGAATCTCCTTGCAGGGCCTTGGGAAAATACCCTCTTTTTTATTGCTGCTAAAACTAGCAGACCACCAGCTCTCCCTCCCCTTGCCCACAGCAATGCCCATGCTTGGTAAATCCAGCTCTGCACAGGACCCAGTAGGCAGGCCTGATTATGCTGTAAATAAAGATTCATATCCGCAGTGAAAGATTTCTAAAGTGCAAACAAAAAAAAGCTACTTCAGCTTCTGTTAAGCTTCTGCCCCTGTTAAGCTTCAATGAAGAGCATTAGCACTCTCCTACATGCTGGCAAACACACTCCTTCCTTGCAGCAGCTCTGCTTGTCCCTTCCTCTACCCTTCTCCTGCCCATTGCCAGCCCTGATTGACGTTTTTTGCACTTACTTCATTACCGCATCTCCAGAGAGCTAGGGAGGGGGAAGAGGAAAAGAAGAATGAGAAAAAAGAGAAAATAATTACAATGGGATTTCATTGACAAGCAGGAAAAAAAAAAAAGGGAAGTGTCCCTCTGGGTTTGATCAATAATGCAGCACTTGTTATCTTGATCTTCTTAATAAACCACAAGCAACCCAGATATATTTCTATCTGTGAATCAATTCTTTGCAATGTTTCTATCACAATATAGCCAGCATATGCAACCACACAAAAATAAAATGAAATGGGCTGGTTTATTGATTGTCCAAACAATAAACCTTGTTGTTTGCATAGATTATCAGCAGCAAAGTGCTGCCTGCTTTGCTTCTCTTTAATTACTTTTGCTTTGTTTCAGACTTTCTCTCTCCCTGCTGGGGCCATGAGCATTACTAGGCAACCCCCTCTGCCAACGGCTAAATCCTTCCAGTTTAACCCCAAAGACATTCGCTAAACTGCAACAGGAGCTGCTTCTGTACCCGGGTCCTCCCGTTGGACAAACTCTCAAAGTAGCTGCTTTTATTTCTCTGAAGTCAGAGATGTCACCACAGTTCGCAGGAGGCAGAACTGGCCCAGAGTTCCTCGCCCTAGAGAAAGTTTAATTACGCAGCTAATTATATGGCTGAATTCACCTCCTTTCACCTCTCTTTTGTTCCCGTCTTGGAGCCTGCCTGCAAAGTTCATCCTCTCTGACCCATCGCTGTGCAGGCTACGACCACCCACCCAAACTCACGCCAAGCAGCAGTAATTGCTGGGCTGGGGTCAGACTGCAGAGCCCTCCCAGGCTGACCTAGAAAGCATCTCTGTGAAGCTGTGCTGACCCTCACGACAGCAAAGCCATGAGTAAAGCACTCAAAGGCATTTTGTGTTCGGGTATTTTCAGCTCCCCGACGTTCCCTTCGGATCACGGAGTGCTGGGAGCTGGTACAAAGCTGCCTTTGGTGGACCTGGCCTCGGAGAAGGGCTCCCCACACCTAATGCCCAAGTGACCTGCAGGAATTCACCCCACGGTTAACCACACAGCAGAGGGAAGGGCCCCCACCTCACAAACACAGCGTGTCCAGTGCCAGGTTATACTCAGACATCATCACTGGGTAACTGCAGAATGCTTTTATCACCCCAGATTGAATTCCAAAGTCTTGTCTCTTGCTCTTTCAATTTTCAGTAACGTCTTGAGCCTTCTGTGAAGGAAAACCTTCTGCAAAGGTAATATAAGAATAAACCAAGTAGAGCCTTCAAGATTTGACCAGTGAAGAAATAACTAATTTTCAGATTTTCTGACTGTCTGACGAAAGCAACAAGCACAGAAGGTGCACGGTAACATCTCATTGTTTATCAGTTCAGATACTGGGCATGACGATGTTTCCTGTGAGTCTGGTGGATCCATCCTGCAGTTTGCATAGATCAAAAGAAGGTCCTAAAGTAATTCCCCACCTTTCTTCGGCATTTACCATAGATATTACTAAATTTTGAGGAGACAGCCCCTGAATGTATGTAGATGAGCCCCTCTTCCCGCTGAGCCAGCATAAAATCCTTCAAGAAAAAATGTCATTAAGTTAGACTTGTGAACGATAATGAGTTTCTATTACACCCTGCTGAGAGTAGCAGCAACATCTGAAAATTATTTTTTGCTGTCTACAACCAAGCACTAGCTCCTTTATTAGAAACAGGGATAGAGCTGATATCTTGGGCTGTTGCAGTTCCAAATTTACGTTAAGACTATAAACGCTTGTGAAGGATGATGCTGTGGGTTGAAGCTCTGTACTAATACACACAGATAACAGAGCTTCACTTCAGCAGGACAGGGCTGGAAGTCTCCGAGAACATCATACACCACACAACAGCCTTGGTCTGGCTCTTCCATCTCCTGCAGCCACCACTGACTGGTGCAGTGGGGACATGTGTAAGAAGAGGACAAGCAGCAGGAGGTTCCTGGGACTGCTGCTGCCCTTGCTGCAGCCTCTGTCTCAAGGGCTTGCTGGCCTGGGGGCCGTGTTCTCTCTAGGATGGGAAGCCCTTTGTGAGTTTTCCTCCATACAGTTTTGCCAAGTCAACTTTTTAAATGTAACGACAGTAGCTCCACACCTCAGCAATCCACTGCCTGAAGCAAACCCTTCTCTGGGGTTTTCCCAACCTGCTGTAGTGCTTCAGAACAAGTAGGGAACCTCTCTTCCCAATTCAAGCCACTTCTGATTTTCTCAAGCTCTGTCATAATTTCCTCCCCACCTTTCCCAAGTTGGCCCTTTTGCTGTTGGTCCCTGGGGAGAAGCTGCTCCATGCCTCTTGCTCAGCCTTGGCCTCAGAGGAGATCAGCAGGGGTTTGCCCAGCACCACAACAAAAAAAGCTCTTCTTGGTAACTCCTCACACTTCATTCACCTGTTTGATTGCTCTTGAGCACCAAGCTTACACTTTCTTAGCAACTCTGTAAGTCAAACATCTCATTCCTCCAGGGGACTAATCAGGTCAAGGACAATCAGAGTATATACACACTTATGTATATGTATATATATTTCTATGTATACACATACAGTTAACACAGGTTTTTTTCTTCCCCCTGTGCATACTTTATATTCAAGTGCATTGAATGTCATCAGGTATTGTTTTACCACTCAATATTTTGAGATTTTTTACACTCAGCCCTTGTTCACTTTGGGAGTTTATTATTTTTTTTTTTTTTTTAAAGAATGAAATGGAGAAAAACCAAACAATCTTTTGGTCTTTGCAGTGAGGAAGAGGGGATTTTTTTCCTACTTAGAAGTCACAGCTTGTAAAGAAACCCAAACACACCAGGATGAAAACCTCTTGTGAATTTTATCCAAGAGAGTTCATTGCCTTAATCCTGGATAATCCATATCTAATCCTTTTTATAATCTTACTCATCTACTTGCCTCGATAGTTTTCCACAGCAGGGAGTGTATGTTTCAGAAAATAAATATTTTCCTCTTCCTTTTTTTCGAAATGAGTTTCACTATCATAGAAATTTCTCTTCTACAAAGGTTCTTCATCCCAACTGGAAATAAATTACCTCCTTTTTATGCCATGCCTTGTAAAGGACTAAAGAGTTCTTTTGTTTCCCAACAGAACTTGTAATCCACGTGGCTAGCTGCTGCTACCAGGTATATTTTGGACCCAGGAATAGTCATAGACCCCTGAAGCACATACTGAACAGAGTAGATAAATATTCAATATTGAACAGAATATATTTTATCAAAAGGAAAGCAGCCCATAGTATCCTATAATGATGTTAAAACCGTGTATTTCAGGGCTGGCTGTGATGGGGAGAGACAAGAAATCCCATCTTCTAGATGGTGTCACATGTGACACCACCACCTTCCAGCTGCCTTTTCCAAAACCTGGTACAAAATGAGCATCCTGAAGACTTTCCCTAAGATGCTGAGCCCCAGCCTCAATCTCTGCCAGGCAATCTGGCCCACCAGCCAGGGAGTCCTTCTGCCAGCCAGGACCTTCAGCAGCGAGGATGCCTTCAGCCTGGGAGTCTGCAGGAGGTGTGGGCAGGAGGCAGGCGAGGGCAGAGCTGCCCTTCTGCTCCCACTCTCCCTGGTCCAGGGGCAGAAAGCCAAGAGAAGTCACAAATGTGGGATTTGGGAGATTTCATTTTCCGGTCACAGCACTCATTGGTGTGGCAGACGTGTGGTGTTCTGGCTTAAGAATCTGCTTGAATTATCTCTGTTGTGCTGAAGGATTGTGCATTTTTTTCCTTTTTGAATATGTGTGAATGATTAAAGAAAAGGCTACCCAGAAAATGTAGCTGCTACATATCGCTGCTTTCTCATCCTGACAGAAACAGATCAGCCAGCCTTCAAACTTTTGTTAACCACTCAGGATGAAGGGGACACAACATCTCCTCTGCAGTAAATACAGCAAACCAGGCAAATATTCAAAGCAGGTATAATACACACAACACAGTATTAAACTGAATAATCTATTAGTGATCAAAGATCTGGAACCAAATCCACACTCCACAAATAACATGCCAAAAATGAAGTGCAAACTTTATACCAAGATGGATAATAGCAGGTAAATTTGTCAGCAGGGTGTGGGTGGGGCAGCTGCTTGGTTTTGCTTCAGGAACCTACAAATTGTAACCCTTAGTAATCACTGAAGAAATCCTACCTTTCATTAAGAGGAGCATCCTCAGCTGAAATTCAAATCTCTGTGCTTAGCTACCCAATTTCTCTTTTTATTATGAATTTCAGAAAGAGCTCCTCTGCCCCCAAACCCTGCATGCAATTAGATAACACCCACAGGCCAATTACATGCAGCTAACGAACATGGTCAGCACAGTGATGCTGGCTTGTGCTAATGAAGGAGCTCACCCTGATGATGGGTACTGGGGAGCAAGAAGAGTCCCCCCCTTCTCACCCGGTATACACAGTACCTCTCCAAAACACCCTGAAGTTCTTTCAAGTTGCTGCTGATAAAAGCAGGTCAAGCACTGCTAGATCTTAAATACAAGCAGATCACTTCCAGCTGCTCCTTATCTAATTTCCGTTGTCATCTGACACTGTTCATTTACAGTATATCAATCTGGCTTGGGAATGTTTGAAATATTAATTACGCGGCGGCCTCGGCTCATTACCATGGCTGCATTGAGCAGGATCCATGTCTGTTTACAGGTAACCAAACTGCTGTGCAGAACAAATTATCAGCGCTTTCCCCCTGAGGGTATATCTGTGCACAACTACTCAAACTGGTTTTAATTGCACCAGTTTGGGTGCTGTACTGGCTCTGTGCTCCAGCCGCCATAACAAGCTTTGGGGAGATGCAAGATATATCAGGATCCACTGAAGATCCTGTACAGCCCCACTCAGTGATGTGCAGACACAGGCAGGCTACACCACTGTCCATAAAACCATTTCTCTGTCCATAAAACCTTCTGATGCTCTGTGCCCACATCAGTAAACATAGAAATGCTGTTAATAACCCCTCTACCCTGCTACAAGGCAGAGGAGCATCTCCTGGCTCCCTCCACCCCACTGGCTGGGACATGGGAAGGTGCTGCTGGCATCAGGGCCAGGTCAGGGTGTGCTGCCTGGTCGGGACTTGCCCACATTTCCAGCAGGTTTTACAGCCAGCACTGAGCTGCCCTGTGATTAGCAGCACATTTAAATCCTGCTCACTCACCCAGCCCGTGGTCCCTGCACGGCCACCCTGCCCTCTCTTCTCTCTTGCTCCTTTACAGCAAGGCTGGAGCATGTAAAACATAGGAGAAGAAAAAGCATGGAAGGCTGTTCTCCACCTAAAAAAAGATGGGTCCGGAAGAATCACAGAATGGTTTGGGTGACGTGGCAGCACAGAAAGCTGCTTCTCTCTCATGCAGCCTCTTGACAGCCTCTAGCCATGCCCCCGCGTGGCTCTTCCTTTTGGGAAGGGATGTCAAATTCTGGGGGCAGCAAAGGAGCCAGAGAGAAAAATCCCACTGCTCTATCAACAACTCTGCCCAAACGCATCATGAAATACTGGTGTGGAGAGAGGCAGAATTCAGCTCCTCCTGCACCCACAACTTTCCCTAATGAGGCAGAACTGAGGAGCCAGTCAATGAATACACGCAAAGACGAACACCCCGTGTACTAAAAGCTGTCATTTAAATGCCTGGAAAATAGCCTAATTTCTGCATACGCTGGCTGCCTATTGCCGAGATGCTGGAGAAGGATGGGCCAGTGATTGACAAAGTGAGACATTAACTCCATCAAGCAGATGGAGAATGGCATAATTATGAAAATAACAACAGCGATTGGCCGAGATGTGACAAAAAAAAATCCTGTAGGAATTATTTACGTCTAGAGATGTTGGAGCCTAATTTATTCTAGTGTTTGAACAGCGTGAGAAAACACAGAAATCACAGCTCCTGAAACGCTGTGTCAACGCTCATAATAGGTAGCCCAGCCCAGAACAACTACCCCCGGCTAAAGTGGTTTAATCGCGTCTCCTGATGAAGGAAATTAACCTTTCGTTGGGGCTGATGCGCACGTGTCATCCCACGGTGTTTCTCAAAAGGCTCACGCTCGCTTCCGTCACAGTTAATGACTTAAATGAGTTTGCCGTGGTCTGGAGCAAGCCGAGCGCGGATGCGCCGGGATTGCCAGATAAGGGGAATTAAGCTGGACCCAAAGGACCAGCTCTGGAGCAATTAAAATCCCTCCTCAACAAACAATTTGCAGGGAGATGGGGAAAGACTGATAAAAGGCTTGGGTTTGAATGAAAAGAAAAGGCATGCTGCAGTTCTGTTCATGCTTCTGGCTTTAAAAAGAGAGGCTACTTATTCGTGGCCGCCCAAGAAATCGGTGACCTTCCTAAATAAAACACTCTCATCTAGGAATTGAAATATGACTGTGAAGATTGTCGTGCTGCCAGGAACACTTATATTTTTCATACTTAACCCTAAATCTTTTCACCCCTCTGCAGTTTTTCATCAATTTCCCTGCCACATTTGCTATTTGTCAAAGCTCGCTGGCCCTACCTCATCGCTGCTTCCACACTCCGGATGTCTGGGGTGGGTGGACCAGCTCTGTAAGTGCAGACCTGCCCTCTCCCCTCATCCCACTGCCTGCAACTCCTCTCACTGATTGCTGGCCCATCCTCCCAGCCCCCTCACCTGAATGAAGGATATTTGGGGATTTAATCATGCTTTTTTGTCCACAGTTGCAGCACAGGATAGACACTGCTCAGGGAACGGGAGAGTTAGTCGCTGCTTAAATCCATGCTTATTCTATGGGGAACCTCTTGCCTTATTTATTCACAGCACCCCTCCAGCCCCCGTGCTGGATTATTCGTGGTCTGTCCAAGGGTGTCCAGCATCCTGCCTCACAAGTGCTAATCAGCCTCTCTCTGCCTTTTCCCAGGAGAAAGCAGAAAACTGCTTTTGCCCGTGTTGCCAAGAGGGAACAGAGGAGAGCCCGGGTCACACTGCAGCTCACACGCCTCACACACCGAGGAAGGGCTGGAACATAACGATGGGTTAAGGACCTCAGCACAAGAAGGACATGAACTTGTTGGAGTGGGGCCAGAAGAGGCTACGGAGGTGATCAGGGGGCTGGAACCCCTCTGCTGGGAGGCCAGATTGAGAGGGGTTGCTCATCCTGGAGAAGAGAAGGTTCCAGGGAGAACTTCTGGTGGCCTTTCACTACTTAAAGGGGCCTATAAGAAAGATGAGGACACTATTTTAGCAGGGCCTGTTGGGACAGGACAAGGGGTACTGGTTTTAAACTAAAAGAGGGAGATTTAGAACAGACAGAAGGAAGAACCTTTGGACACTGAGGGTGGTGAGACCCTGATGCAGGGTGCCCAGAGAGGTGGTCACTGCCCCATCCCTGGAAACATTCCAGGTCAAGTTGGATGCAGGTTAGAGTAACCTGCTCTAGTTGCAGATGCCCCTGCTCCCTGCAGGTGAGGTGAGCTTGAAAGGTCCCTTCCCACCCAAACCAGTCCGTGATTCAATTCTATGATACTTTGCACAGACTTGAGCCTTGATTAACTAACAGGTGTCTTTCTGTAGAAGAAACCTACAGCAACTTAACACAGAGCCCTGGCGTAAGCACCTGAACAGAAATGAGAAGAGAACACAGTATGTACACTCTAAGATGAGTAATAAACAATCACTGGAGAAGTGAAGGCTCCAGGGAGAACTTCTGGTGGCCTTTCACTACTTAAAGGGGCTTTGTCAAAGTCCTGATTCTGCCCCCCAAATGGTTTTGAGCCAGTTTCTACAGAGGTGAGAAACTCCAGCAAAGTAACCCCTTAGACACACATCCCCGTGCCTGCAAAAACCAGCTCCTTTGCTCGCTCTCTAGCTGCCCTGTGAACAAGAAGGGAGCTGCAGCCATCCCTGGCTGTCAGTAGGCTGCCTTTCAGAAGTGTGGAATTCACTCAATACAGGATTAAAGGAGAAATGTTCATTTTTGTCTGATTTTTTTTTTTTTCCTCCAGTTTGGTTGTTGTGGTTTGCTCCATTTTATTTAAGGCAGGAAAAATAAAAAAAAAAAAACAAAAAAAGGATTAATTACATGCTGCCAAGGTCTTTGGAGAAAAATTCAATATTATCTTCTACCACGAAGAAGAAATGAATCAAGGCTCCATTCCAAATCCAACAGCAGTCCTGACTTTGACGTGCCGAGGAAAATAATAACTTTCAGCACATACTAATTGTCTTGTTAACATGGATTATGCAGCCAGCCAAATAAATGTCATTCACGCTTTTATGAGGAAGAGCATAAATCTAAAAATCGGAAATGCATAATATTTTTTAATCTTTTCTTTTCTCCCCATTCTGCATTCATAGCCTAAATATATTTACATTTTTAATCTGCACAGACAAAGCAAGACTCTGCTGGAGATTTTTGAAGCCTCCCAGGGGTCCCAAGATCAAGGTGATCAGATTTTTAAAATAACAAGCTTGGTTCCCATGTATCCTTAAAACCAGTTGATACTTCCTTGGCACGGCAAAGCGGTCTTGAAATAAGGATAATTTACACTCAATTGAATTTACACTCCGTCCCCTTCACACTGCCGGCGCAGTACAAACCGCCGGGGCTGCGGAGGGAAGCGAGTGTGCCAAATGCTCATCCTGGTCCTCTGCAGGGCAGGGATGGGTCCAGGAACTCGAGGAGGAAAGCTGAGTCCCCCCGAGGTGGCTTCCCCAGTTGAGATGACTGCCTGACCCCACCAGGCTTGTACCTCCGTTGGTTCAACCCACCTCGCTCCCAGCAGCTTCCTGCCACTTACATGCTGAATGGTGGATTTTCCCTTTGGCCCTCCTCATACCATCACCCTCACTGCAGGCAGGAGAAAGGGAGAGGCAGAGGTGATGTGACTTGCAAAGCCACCCAGCAATGCAGGCTCTGGATGGCAACACAGCCCAGGGCTCCTGGCTCCTGCTCCACAGGTCAGCCAGACCCTCCTGAAAGGCAACACACTTGTTTAACTGAAGGGAGGAATGGCCAGACAAGGAGATCTGAACGAACACATAACACCGATAAACTTCACCCTTAATGGTGCCTCTGAATTAAAATTCAGCATTCGTTTCTCCCTCAATAGATCAGGTCCTGGAAAAGCAGCCCCCACCAACGGGGCCCCCAGCACAGCCTGGATTCTGACTTCCCACACACAAACTGGATTCCTCAATAGGAACTGTTCCTTGGGCTTTTATTTTACAGCAGCCTGGCAAGCAGCACAGCTCTGGCACAACGTGGGGCTAAAAGCCCGTGGTGATGAGCCCTGGGGCTCTCTCTTGCCAGACTCTTCACGTGCAGGATTA
Source organism: Todiramphus chloris collaris (assembly GCA_025345505.1). NCBI lineage: Eukaryota > Metazoa > Chordata > Aves > Coraciiformes > Alcedinidae > Todiramphus > Todiramphus chloris. Next base: position 1,682,691 of record JANVCC010000146.1, on the reverse strand, counting down.
TCCCTTCCCTGGCCCCAGCGCTGCCCCAGCCACCCCCCTGCTCACTAATCCGGCTTCTGACTCGGGTATCTCTTCTAACACTGCTCCTTATCACCCCAGTCTGCTGCCACCACTTTAATCACTAGTACCCTGGTTTTCCTGCTCTCTTCTGCTCTGTCTGGCCAGTGTGGGCAGCAATACCACTCCCAGCAGTTAGTGGGTCGGACCAGATTGAGGTTGTCTACTGCAAAACTACCCTCTGTGTATCCACCATTGCCACTGACCGGGTCCAAACCTGTCACACAAGACACTCTGCATCTGACCCCGCTGCATCTCATTGCTGCAGCGTTCAGAGGTACTGCTTCTGCACTCCGAAGATGAACAGTCTCAGCACGGCCCCGACTCTGGATTACTGAGCACCAAAACCAAGGTGCTGTTCTTCTTCAGGGCAAGAAGCAAGGTGGCTCAGAGTGAACAAGCTCTGCAGGCCGGAGATAAAGCCCCAGGCCATAAGCACCTGGGCATGGGAAGCATGAGAAGAGCACGGTCTCTCTTCAGGGAAGAGGCTGAGGGATTGGTGTTCATGCAGCTCTTAAGTCCTGCTGCACTTCACCGAAGTAAATCCCAACCTGTTGTAAAAAGCACCGACCCTGCAGCATCACCCAGCTCAGGAGCAGAGCTGGCGAGTAGGGAAGGAACCTCGACAGGGCAATTGGAGCTAAAGCTTACAGACAGACACAATTAAAATAAGCACTATAGTTTCAATTAACTGCTCTCCCCAGCAGCACGGGCTCGGAAAGGACTCTTAATAGATCTCTTCCACCGCAGTGCACAAACTCTATTGCCAGTGCTTCACCGATTATTGAAAGTTAGCAGAGTGAGGCAGTTCTCTCACAACACCTTCAATAGCGATTTGAGGATCTGTCTATTAGCTGGCCATTTCGTGGACAGAGAGGCTAAGCAGGGTAGAGAGTGGAACCATTTTTCAGACAGTTTATCTACCCAGGCCCCCGTTTGCTGCCTTCGGGGGATGTTTTTGCTGAGGGCAGCATCCCAGCCTCCCAGGAACGGCTGGACCACGCTGCTGGACCACGTTGCGTCTGTCTTGATTAAATCACACGAACATACAACTCACCCACTGCCTTGGGTTGATTGCGAACAAGGCTCAGAATAATCTCTGATAGATTTTTCTTTCCCAGACAGTGAGACATCCTGATGGTTTTAAGCTTTCCTTTTTAGCTTGCAAAATACTCTCCCAGGAGGGCAGGCTCCTTGACAGCCCTATCACAGGGCTTTTTCATGTGACCTCCTAATGGGGCAGGGAGTGCAGAGCAGGTTTATTTAGCCAGGTGGGAAGGTTGGCCACTTCCATGTCCGGACATTTGGGAGCAACGTTAAATTTAGCTTCCATACTGTCGGTATGCGGAGGCTCGGAAAGAAATTCTGGCTTTAACTGACAGCAAAGCAAAGAACATCAAGGAAAGCAGAGCTGTGCCTTCGTTCCCCATCTGAAAACACTCGGTAAGAAGCAAAGGGTCATTTTTAATAGAAATTATTCACCTTTGGAACAACTGACCTAGAGATGTCAGAGATCCCCTAATTCTCCAGCTTTGAAATCAATCCTGTCAGACTTTCAAAAAAATCTATTATAAAAATAGACAATACCACTCAAGTTTTTCATGAGAAATGACAGCTACCAATGGTTTCTTCATTTCCTTTTCCTTTCACTTCTCCTTGACTATGAGAAAATGAAGTATCCTGTGACTGAGACTCAGAGATGAGAACCAGGAGGCTCAGGGAGCACGTCTGGTCCTGGCACAGACTTTTGATGGCCTTCTGTCTCCAGCTGTATACGTGTAAAAAACTGATGGAGATAGCCACCAACTTTCAACAAAGCTACCACAGCATCCTTGAGTGGATAATATTATTGAACTGCAAGTTCTCGCTTTTCCCCTAGAATTGGCTACTCCCATTATTTTCTTCAAGTCATGCTGAACATGGTCTTGTCCCTTCTTGATTCTTCTTCCTACCCATGTCCACTTTCATTTAGGCTAATTGAATGGCCTCCAGGCATGGGACACCATGAACATCCAATATGTCAGTCTTCATCCCCCCCTCTCTTTAAACTGAAAAGCAAACGCCCTCACATTTTAAGTTCCTCTGGAGCCAGGAGAATTAACAAGTCCTACTTTCTTATAGAAAGCACCCGAGCAGATTGTTTTGCATCCCCCTCAAGATGCGAGTTCAAGCTGGAGGTTTTCTCTCAGCTGAGTGTTCTCTCAGAAGAGCCTCTTCTTCACCTGTCCAGCTATTTTTCACAGAGCTTTTCAGAAATCTATTACCTTTGGAAGCTCTTGTCTGTCAAATTGCATTGAAATTGGCCAATTCTTCAGAAGTTAACAAGAACAGTCTGACAGGCAGACTCACATGCATTCGCCATTCCCACAGCCCTTTTTCTCTCCAGTAAAGGAGCATAAAAAAAAACCTGGCAAACTTACCTCCTTCCTCCCAACCAGTCTGATGAGACTGGTGCCGCTGGGATTAACCTCCAAGCCAGCACAGGCTGCCCCAGCCCACGGAGAAAGGTCCAGATAGAGGCTGAGATCTGAAATCACCCCTCCCAGCGATGTACCCTAAATCAGAGGGAAGCTCAGGAGGCAGACAGGGCTTTGAGATGTCAGCAGCTCTAAACCACAGATGCCTTTCCAACTTGGATTCTGATCAGGAGCTAAATTGGGTCTTATACTCTCTGAAACTGATGCCAATATCCTGGCTCCGGCTGCCTGCTCCAGTAGGGACATCGTGCCGGTACAGTTGGGAAGAGGGGAGCTGGACATCACTGGCAACTTCTGAGCAAATCTGCAAACTTCACTGCATGCCCCAGCTATGAGCTGTGCTGACTTCATTTTCAGATAGACTGTGTCCTGCTGCTACCTCTGCTCTGGGGAAGGACTACAAGATTTAAAGGTCTTTGCCAGCATGGGAGACCTGCAGCTTTGGTCTGTATATAGCAGAGGGCAGCAGGCACTGAGCATCACACTGTTTTGGGGTAGCTACCACCAAAGCAGAGCCCAGGGGAAGAACAGACTTGTGAGCATTAGGTAGCCATGGATGGACACCTACGAATGTCTCACATTGCTTCCAGGTACCCTGGGGAGAAAAGGACACGAGAAATTAAGCATGAGTGAGTAGAGAGAGGAATATTTCTCTTTCAAAGAAGGAAGGTGTCATTAAGGGCAATCAGATGTAGTCGAATCACACCTCCCCTCACCTACAAATACCCCAATGTATATTCACAAAACTGCTGAGGCATTGTTGAAAAAAACTTTGATTTCTTTCCTCTGAAATATCCACCTGTGGTGGTCCCAGAAAATTCCTAAACAAATCCCACCTTGAACTGTATAATTCAGGGTTTCCTGATGCAAGCACTTTCCAAAGAGGCTCAGCATCCTTCCAGGATGCCTGCACCCCTCTGTTCCCCACCAACACGCTGCTCTCCTTGCTCCTCTCTTATATTAAAAATCAAACCTGGTAATAGGTGTTTTCCCCATCTTGGTCTGGATCTATAGCTATATTTTTATCCAAGGATTTTGAAATATTGGACAACACGAAACAAAAAAATCTCGTCTTTTTTTTTTTTCCTAGCTTGAAAGAAATAATTTCACCTAGATGGCTGCAGCGAACATGCTACAATAACAAGAAGCTTTTCTAGAAGGGTAAATTACTTAGTGGTGGTTCCAACTGGGACCGATGCTGGTTTATAACATCAGATGTAGCTTTTCAGCAACAGGGGGGAAGAATGCTTTCAGAAAAATGCTTTTTGTCATTGGCCACTATGATGGTGCATCCAATTACACTGCTCTCATTGCAGATCCAGGGGACGCAGCTCAGAGGAGAAATCAACAGCCACAATCAACGTGTGTGGCGGGGACCCAGGCAGCAGGAGCTGGAGTTTGTGTGGGCCCTGCTCCATGAGGCAGGGCACAAAGTCGGTCCTGTTCCTCCTCAGCTCCTTTTGGGCTCCTTGGAGAAATCTGAAGGCTTTTGATAGCCTGAGGAGATGCACGCAAGGCAGGCAGGTTAAAGGGCAGGAGAAGCATCATGAACTTCATTCAGAAAACTAAGTCAGCACATCAAATCCTGTCTGGAGCCAATGTAAATCTGGCCTAAAGTCTTTAAGTTTGTTCCGAGTCTTACGTGGATGTTGGCCTTTGAAATTCTTTGTTTTGTAATTCTGAATCTCAATAGAGGGTGCCACTGGCAAGGAGGTGATGTAGCAGACAGAGGCTGGGCATGCCCTGGACATCCTCCTGTGACCCACCATCTCCATTATGGACTCCCTCATCGATCATTCCTCCCCCTACTCCATTGCTCTCCCATCTGCCAATATTATCTATTATCTTGTCTAACCATCACTCTCATTGATTTTTCCAGACTTCTTCCCCGATCCAGGCTTGCTGTCAGCGTGTAGGCTTTGGGTTTGGCACGTGCAGATTACCCTTTCTGTGCTCACAGTGAGGTGACATCCCCCTGGTGGTATCATCTGCAGTAGTTTTATGTCAGCTGGCAAATGCAGCCTCTAATACCTGCACTAGCAGACAGAACCCTCTCTTGGAAAACAGCATCCCATCTGCTGCAGCAAAGACCTTACAGCTCACACCAGTGGGTCACAAAACCATAGAGAGGTTTGGGCTGGAAGGGACCTTTAAGATTCTCTAGTTCTCCTCTGACTTGTGCAAACCAGATCTGGAAAGGTGCTGTGCAGCCCCACAAGCCAAGAAGAGGCATATGCTCTTGGAGGGACACACTCTAATTAGCAAAGGGAGCAATGGGAAGCCCTTCCCAGCCCCCTCAGCACATCTTCATGCCTTGCAGAGGAGCCCGAGGGGGAGATTTTGATTTTGAATCCACTCCTGATTTAGGAAGCTCTTGCTTCTGTAGGTACATAATGGAGCAGTTTCAGGATGGGGGGGGGATGGTTGCATAATATTCAGTTCTTTCTTTTCTGACAGTTATTACTGATAGATTTGCAAAAACATTTTTTTTCCAGTATTCAGCCAGCTTAACAGGTGACTGAATAATACACACCAACTACATCGCTTGCAATATTTTCCTGTCAGTCATCAACTAATGCATTCAGAGATGAATTTCTTTTCTCCTAGGCCAGCTTTAAGTCAAATTTCAAATTTAGTGGCTGAAAACAACACTAGCCTTATTGACTCTTTTATCAGAATCCCTTTTGTTGGTGGGGAGACACATCCCAAATTTTCATGAATAATAGGACTTACAATACTTTAAAATCAAAAGAACCAAGGGGAGAGCCGTGCAGGGGCAGAGGCGGCAATTCCCACGGCCAGATTGGGCAGCAATAAGGTCCAAGCCCTTTCTCCCCACAACTGTGTTTAGGTCTGGGTCTGAAAATTGCCACTAATGCCCAGAAGTTAGACTCTGATAATGACTCTAATTCTCTCCCACCATTGCCTCAAGTACCCAGTTGTGCCTTCAGAACAGAAAGCAAATCCCTGTTAAAGTCCTTTTCTTAACTATTGCACACTGATTTCCTGACTCTTCATTTGGGGGACTTTCCCTGCATTTAGAGTCATAACAGTACCTAAATAAATACCTACAAAACCCCAGCAGTTTGCACTCCCAGACTGTCACCGGCACCACTAAGTGATCAACCCCTTGCCTGGCTGGCACTGCCACAGGATGCAGGCACTCAGCAAACACAGGCAGGAGAAAGACCTGGAGAAAAGGAGGCTCAGGGGAGACCTTGCTCTCAACAACTCCCTGACAGGAGGTTGGAACCAGGTGGGGTCAGGCTCTCCTCCCAAGGAACAAGCGACAGGACAAGAGGAAATGGCCTCAAGTTGCACCAGGGGAGGTTTAGGTTGGACATTCAGAAAAGCTTCCTCGCAGGAAGGGTTGTGCAGCCCTGTCTCAGGCTGCCCAGGGAGGTGGTGGAGTCCCCATCCCTGGAGGGACTTAAAAGCTGGGTAGATGATGTGCTGAAGGATGTGTGGACTTGGAAGTGCTGGGTTAACAACAGGACTCAACGATCTTAAAGGTCTTTTCCAAGCAAAACAATTCTATGATTCTAATATGAGAACTGAGATCTCCTCATTTGCAATACCAACCCATGCACCACCCTAGTTTTCTCCTCCATGAGCAAGACTATCAGGTTCTGCTCTCTGAAGAGAAATAGCTGCCTGCCCAGTAGTCAGAGCTGAGTTCCTGCTCTATAATTCAAGGCCACAGCACATTTATCTGCCTTTAGCACTGCACTCTTCCTTGGCAATGTAGATGCAAATCAACACACATACAGCTCTGAAGAACAGAAACAAATCATTTATGCTTGGTTCCTAACCAGCAGCATTTTCATTTAATTTCCTAGGTTCTTATTGTAATCACCCTCTACACAACTTCAATCAAATCACATCCATCAATCTGCCCAGCCCAAAGCTTAACAACGGCAACGCTCTCGTGTGTGTCCCAACTATGGTATGTAATTGCAAATTGCAGCAGGCATCTGTTATCTGACCCATGCTCACTCTTCACTGATAACCTTCTGATCTAGAGATGCCTTGCTGTATGAATTTATCTCTGGGAGAAGCTCTCTGGTGTAGCTAAAGCTGTTACATAAGTTCTCCTATGAAGGTAAGCTGTAAAAGGAGAGAATTCTCCACTTTTAAACGTGGGGAGCTGGTGATAAAAGTTGTATCTCTAACTGCACCTCTATTTCTCCTTGTACACCTGGCTTCGTGCTGCCTCTTCGCTCCAGAACCACCTGCATTTTACATTTTCATAGGCAACTTGGTAGACCCAAAGCCCTCAGAAGACCAGGGCAGGTCACCTTTACCCCAGTGTTTTCCAGGTAGTTCCAGATGCCATCTGGTGGTAAGGCCAAGCTCTGTTTTGGCTCCTCCAGGATCCTGCAGTGCCTCAGCTACCTCAGGTCTTCTGCTTTGATCTAAACACAACCTTTATGCAGTAGATGCACAACCTGTGCTAGCAGGTCTGTGGGCTCTCCAAGGAGTTACTTTGCTCTCTCAATGTGTTTGTGCAATGTTAAATAATTCAAACTCTATCAGTATTGTTCAGATGAGTCAAACCAGAAAAGGTCTCACCTGGGACTGTTCCCTGGGAGAAACAGGGGATCCACAGGGTCTGACTCATATCTAAGTCTCAGCTAGCTGAGGAACTTCACGGAAACACCTCCACCCAGCACATGTCCGAGGATCACAGAGTGTCAGAGGTTGGAAGGGACCTCAAAAGATCACCTAGTCCAACCCCCCTGCCAGAGCAGGATCACCTAGGGTACGTGTGCCCACCACAGCCAAGGATGGATCTGCCCCCTAGTAGGATCAAAGACCAAGATATGCCCTTGGAGCTGCTCTGATACACTTCCCCACATTAGTCATGCCCAGCTAGAAGTGCCAGGGGAAGGAACAGAACAAGAGTCTCATACCAGACATACACACCCCGTCGCTTTCTCTACCATGACAACAGCACCCGCTCTGGGTGACTCAGACCACTTGAATTACACCGACAGAGGTTCAAGCAGTGCCACCTTTCAGCACAAACACGGTCCTGGGACACTCGGATCCAGCCCAAAGGATTGCTACTGTGCTTTGCCTTTCCCTGCAGGCTTTGACAAGTGCTGCATGCAGAGGTGCAAAGCAAAGGGATCTGTGGGTGTTATCCCCTCCTCTTCTTCCAAGGCTGCAAGTCACCCCCAAAGATGTCCTGTGAAGAATGGCCACAGCACACGATGGCCAGGCCCCGCCACACGTGGACCCAAGAGCATCTTAACACAAGAGTACAGGGGACAAATCTACGTCCCCTGGGCTCCTAAAGGGCGGCTCTCTTTGGCATGGGGCTAAACCTCCTGCCATGGCTTTGTGACCCTGAGAAAGACCTGCCACTGCTTCTCAGCGCAGGAAAGCTGGCCACCACCCTGCTGAAAACTACACCTCGCAAAAATCAGCCCAGCATCAGGAGAGAAATCAACTCACTTCACGTTTTTAACGGCTTCAGGCCTTGGCTGCTCCTGGACCCAGCCCAGTCCTCCTCTGGCCACCAGCACGTCCGACACTGATGTGGAGGAGATGTGGCTCTGCAGTAGCACAGCAACCTGCTGCGAGCAACAGGGCATTATGCTGCATACAAGTAATGAGAAAACTGGGAATAGCGTGGAAGAGAAGAGATTATTAGATAATAAATTATCGATGCACCAAGAAAATGCTCTGTACATATTTTTCCCCCCTTACAGCTTCCCTAATATCCTGGGAAAGTGACAATTACACAATTTAAGGAGGTTAAGTTTATTAAAATCCTTTTTTTATTACTTTTCTTTTAATGTATGGTCAAGATAAAGCATCTGATTAGAGGAAGGTCACCAAATAAAATATTTAGCACTCGTGGAAAGAGCAATCCATCCTCCCCTCTGCGTGCAGCAGCAGCAGAGGCGGGGGGCCGGGTGACAGCTCGCTGTGCTCCACGGAGACCGTGAGCCAACGAGAACGCTGCCAGCAGCCAGGTCCTGCTCTCCCGTCTTGGCTTTGCCACTTTCTGGCAGCCTTCACAAATGGTAGCAGGGGTCACGTGTGCAGAGAGACAGCCCACCTCTAAAGAAGGTTTACATGGGGCTTTACCAACACCTCCCTGCCTTCCAGTATTGCTTAAGAAGAAATGAAGAATTATATTCACCAGGGTGCCCGGTCCGGCTCCACAAAGATGGATGCTGCACCAGAGTAAGACCAAGTGTTTAAGACTTCTCCTGTGTCTCAGCCCAGTATGTACTCACCCCCTGGGGACACACGATACCCAAACTGCACACCACAGACCCCCACATCATGTGCTTTCTCTTGCCACAAGAGAACAGTCTTTGCCAATACCTTTGGGAACTATCCACACAGAGAAGTTGGTTTATATTTCTCCATTTCAAGCATTTAGGGCATTTTAAGTTGTTACTTGACAGCATATAACCCAGCCACATAACCTCCTAAGAGGCAGGGAAAAGTTTAGCCTGTAAATCCTGTCAGGAGCAGGTCGGGTCATGCCACAGGGGCAGGGAACAGTCTCGTCGGTCTTTTCCACCAGCAAACAAACCAAATCCCTCATGTTTCATAGATGGTCCTGGTGTGCAGAGCCCAGGGATAGACCTGATTTCCTAAAGAGGAAAGGTCCCACTTGCCCATCCAGCAGCTTTACTTGGGGCAGTCCCATCACTCCTCCTCACCAGCACCCACCCCTCCATCGCCTGCTGCCCACCACCCATCCTCCTCTCACTCAGCACAACCCTTGACTCTGAATTAAATGCTCGTGACATGCAGCCTGATCAAACAGGGGTGACAACTGCTGTTTATAGGGAGCATAAAGCACTGACAGACATTACCTCTAGCTCAGATAAGGATGTAGTTAAGGCTGAAGCACCACGGTGAACACAATGTGACCAGCAGAGAACAGCAAAGTTCCCGTCAGGAGCAGCTGAGCTTCTAATTAGTTTTCTGCAAAACATCAATAAAATAACGACTAAAAGGAGGCCGGGTAAAGCACTTTGCCTTTTTAAAAACCTTCGTCAAAGTCTTCACAAGAAACTATTAAGGGGAATAAGTGGACAGGAGGTGAGAGGCACAGCCCTGCCATCCATTAGCCAGGGGCAGGGTACAGTGCGTGGGTAGGACCAGCAGGGCTGACCATGGCACAGGAGTGACAGCACGCTGCTCCACCACCACGGGGTCTCCTGGAGCATAACACTGAGAGGCCAAACCCACAAGTGACACAGAATTGCTGAGAGATTAGGAAAGACCAAAGAAGTTCAAGCTAAGGTGGGCACATGGGATGGTAAAACTCACTTTCAGCAATATGAAATAAACATAGAAAGGGGCGTTTTCAACCCTCCTCCTCGCTCCTGGGCTCTGATTTAAATGCTACAGATTGGAATACATCCTCCTGTTCATCAGGAAAATCACATTTCCTTCCACACCCTCTGCTGAGTGGCTCCAGCCACCATCACCAGTCAAATTCTGCAGGGAGCATCATGGCAGCAACACTGTGGAAGGCCATTAGCCTCTGTAGCAGTCTGCAGCCCCCAGTAGATAGATACCTGCTGCCTATTTAAAGATATAAAGTCTGATTTTCCATGAGGAAGACAAGTTTTTTCTCATTGCTCTCTTGCCAACTGAGTGCTTGATGAGCTTTAGCTGCTGGATGTGTGTCCCAGTGTTTGGAACAGGACTCTAGAAGTCACTGCCTTGCAGACATAGCAGTTTGAGGTGTGGTAAAAACTCCGAGTGGAACTGATTCTCCACACATCCCGACTCCCTTGGCTCCTGCAAGTCAAGCTTTCCTTGGGCAGTGCAAAGCCTGAGAGCTTTGAAATGAAATGGAAAGCCAGTAACGTGTACTTTTATGAGACTGAGTGTTCTTGCGTGTCCAGAGGTAAAGGGCAGTGCCCTACACAATGGCATTGTCAAGCCATCTGGATTAATTCAATAATAATGGCGTGGCAGATAGTGACTCCTTTCTACACATTACTTGCACTGCCTTGTGAAGCAAAGAAAGAAAAGTACACAGATTGTTAACTGTACTGCAGGCAAGAAGAAATAGCCCCAAGCTCTCAAAGCCATGTACAAACATTGTCTAATTACTCCTTATTAAGTCCTATGAGCCAGGTACATACTTTTGTTGCCATAAGCCAAAAAAATAAAATAAAATAAACCCAAAAATCAATATGCCAGGGGTCAGGAGCACTTACGTCAAGACACTCAGCCTAACATCCAAATGTGTGCAACATCCAAGCACAGCAGATGCCTGGATGGTCAGCAGCAGAGCTGGCCTTCCCCAGCTGGGCAAGTGATGCCTAGGGAGATGGAAGGACTTTTGGGAGCTTGAACTCCCCATTTCCAATCCAGGAGCCCTTCCCTGGCACTGCTGTTTCCTGTGCTTGGGGAAACGGCTGCAGTTGCCCCCGCACTGCTGGGAACACCGGGTGAGCAACCAGCTGCTGATCAACACCACAAATGGGTGAGGTGAAGTGAAGTTTCACTGTTGGCGCTGGACCCTGCATGGCTCAGCTTGATAAAATTAGCAGGCTGAAGATGGATGGTGCTGCGAATCACTTCTGAGTTACAGGCGTAACCCAACGACAGGAATTAATAGAGTCCTTGTACTCGAAACGCCAGGGCATGTGTTTTAATTTAGAAGGGCTGCAAGTAAAAAATCATCTCACTGTCACGTTTCCAGGTCAGCATTTGACTTATTAACTCCTGCTCTGGGCACAGGTAAACGAACCAAGCCACATTTCGTGCAGCTGACAAAGTTACATCGGGTGTCATTTTTTTTTCCCCAGCGTCATTAGGAATTGCTCAAGTGTCTGGAAAGGGCATCAAAAAAAAGTATTTTCACTTAATAATCAGGCTTAATCTCTAAGTTTTGTTGAAGTCACTTTCCCAGGGCCTTAGGCAAAAATCAATCTTCAGTGCACTGTGAAGCTGTACCACGGTAGTTAGATAATTTATTATTCCATAACTGTGGGTCTTAATCTAATTAGAGATGGTATCTAAGATTCACTTCAACATCTATTTATTTCGCTATTTTTACTTGCAAACATTCCCAAAGAAAGGCCGTTGTAAGTGGGGGAGGTGGGAGGCACTCTACTCTTTTATGCATAACTCCACAGGTATTGATCAGAGACCAATGGAAGCAAGACCCAGACTGAAGATCATCTGCAGAACTTCAGAAACTGCAGCAAAACCAGCCCCCTCCTGTAACCCCCAGGGAGAAACCAAAGAAAAAGAGGCCCAAGCACAAATTTGTCCTTCCCAGATGACTCTGCCACCCCAGTTTTCTTCTCTGTGCATCTCTGGGGCTTGTGTTGCTACCAGGGAAACGCACGGAGACTGGCAGGTCGTTCGGCTGGCAGGGTGGGAATGGTGCTGCCCAGCAAGGCTGCAGAAATCAATCACCTGCCTGCTGCGCTGCGCCCGGGGACCCGAACCGCTGGAAAATGGCACCTACCTTGCTTTGCACCCCGGGAGGGAACCTACAGGCAAGACATGATTTATTTGTTTAAAATAACTAGAGGTACCTCTCGGAGCCTGTCAGGAACCTGAACTGAATACCCGAGATGGAATATAGCGTAAATAGAAAGGAAGAAGAAAAAGAAAAATGCAATCTCATGGCATATATTAACATGAAATCATTGGTGCTATATGGAAATAAACTGAGCCCTGTAACTTTGCTCCATGGTGAGCCCACAAACATTTATTTTCTTCTTTTATAAGCAGAATGAATGGATTGTTTTGGAAATAATTTGCACAAATCTTTGGAACATCAGCCTTTTCCACAAAAAAAAAAAAAGTCTACGAGATTGAGTTAACAGGTTTGAAAAATAATAATTCCAGTTTCTTCTGGCCTGTGCTTTCCAAAAGCAAAGTTCCTATGTACTGCAAAAAATACTCAACAGCTGCCCTCACACACAGGGCAAGGCATGAACAAAATGCCGGCATACGCATTCCACATCAGCACGTACTTCATCGCAAGGCTCCTTTGGTGGGCACGCCGACTTGAGAGCCTTTCTGCTCACAGTATTGAGACTTTAAAAATATCCAAAGACACTATGGGAGGACAGCCTGCTTTTCTGACTGCCAGAAGCTCTTCATGCATTGCTCTTCCCCTCTTGTAGAAAAATTACATCATTAGTAAGACTCCAGTACATTTCTTCTGGAGCACATGGAAGGAGCTTTTATGGTCCTTGAGAGAGGGAGATACTGAACCTTTGCTTTTACCCCACCTTCTGCTCCTCTACCTTCTCTGTCAGGAAGCTCATTTAGAGCCCTGTGACCTTTCTGGCTTTAACAGTTTTGGAGCAGGTACATGCTATTTCTGCAGCACGTTACTTGGGAGGCCCCTGGAAGCACAATGAGTCAGGCCAACATCCCTGTGGTCACCACAAGCAAGGAGAAGAAACCAGGCTCAGGAAGGAGCTGGTGGTAACACTTGGCAGAAAGGGATGGCTAATTTGCACCTCCTTGGATATTCATTGCAAATTCTCCCCTGCACCTTCATTCGTATGGATGCTGCTGGTCTCTCCATCAATCCATCCTTCCTCACTCCCCTGCTCAATCTCCACGGAGGAGGACACGTCCCATTTTCTCTATTAACTGTCAGCGTTCTGCTGTCTACCTGAGTAATCATGAAAAATGAAGCAGTAACTCATCTGCTCGTAAGAGCCCTTGGCCTCCCCTGCTCTCAGGTGCTGAATTTCAATCTGCTGGGGCTCGGGGAAGGAGCTGCACTGCTAAGGGAGAGCTCTGCTCCGCTCCCCTGTGCTCAGCAGCTCTGCATTCTGAGAGCCTGGCTTGCAAGAGGATACCACCAAAGCTGTACCCAAACCAACACTGCTTATAAACTGGTACCAAATTCAGCCCAATTAGAAACTGAAAACAAAAATCTTTAGGAAAGGTTCCTGGGTCTGTTCTACCACTACCTTCGACCATGTGCCCTACGTCACGACACTGGCACTGCTATAAAAGCATTCATAGCACTTCACATATTTTTTCCAAAAATAATAAATAAATCTGCAAATTTACAGCTCAGAAGTGTCCTTCACAAAAAGTTACTCGCACCTAAGGATGCCCAACTGTGTGCTCTAAATTAACCCTATACTTAACCACTATTCCCAACACAGATCTTGGAGGGCAATCAAGTAAATAATGTCGAGACACAAGTAAAGGAAGCTGATCCAAATCCTCTAAAAGTCAAGGAAGTTCTCTAAGTGTGAAAAATGAGGCTACATTTGGAACTCATAGGAAGGTATGAGATTTGTGAAGCTGTTGTCCAATCAATCAGAGACAGAACGTTAAAACTTTCATGCCACAGTCCCCGTGTTGCCAGTCTAACAGTTCACAGCTGCCAGGGAGGACTTGCACCTCTGCTCCACCCCATTCTCCATCTCTGGGTGCCCCTGCAGCTCTCAACCCTCCATCAGTTACACAGAATCACCAAATGTTAAAGGTTGGAAGGGACCTCGAAAGATCATCGAGTCCAGCCCCCCCTGCCAGAGCAGGGCCACCTAGAGCAGGTCACACAGGAATGCATCCAAGGGGATTTAGATGTCTCCAGAGCAAGAGACTTCACAACCCTTCTGAGCAGCCTGTTCCAGTGCTCTGTTGATCTCAATTGATTCAACTCACCTCTCCTGCCAGAAACTATTTTTTTCCCCAGTTTTTTAATGAGCTGAACTGGCTCCTGGAGGCATTTAAGGAGTCCTGGTGCTGGTGTAAGGTGAGTTGTGGGGAGAGGTGGCATGGAGCACAGAGCAGTCTCTCCCCTTTCATCAGCAACCAGGTTCTCTCTGACCCATGCCCCCAGAAGAGCACCAAACAAAACTCCAGTAACCCAGGATCCTACTGCCCTGCCAGAAGTTAATGCTCTTATAGTAAACAACAAAAGGTGCAGTTGCCTCTACTTCTGTAACTCCCAGACCTGCTCATTTGCTAATGCCAGTTCCCACCTTCCCCCAAGAGAAAAAACACTGACTGCCCATCAAAAGTTTGCAGTCAGATTTCTTCAAAGATTGGCCCTGTAGGTTGGATGAGCCCCTGCAAGAGCAATATGGATTAAGGGGGGAAAAAAAAAAAAAGAAAAAAGTTGTGAAGACTGAAAGTAGAAGTTGTCTGAAAATCTGCTGTGAGTTCAGCTGACTTATGACTAATCACTGCACTTTGCCATGGGAGTTGCATTAATTATCAGCAAATCAGAAAGGGCTTCAACCAGCTCTCCTCTGAGTCACTGGGAAAAAAGAAAACTTATTAGCTTCTATTTTCTTCACCATCTCTCTTCAAAATCTCATAACACCCAGAAATCCAGATCAAAAAATATGACACATTCCAATTTCCCTTGATTTAATTTCCTCAAGCTGACTAATTTAATTGCAATATTTGCCTTGTACCTTGCGTTCTGCTTTCTCACTCTTCCCGATGCTGAAACCTGCTCCCCAGTCCTGCTCCCTAGGCTTAAATCCACACAGATGTTTCCAAATTTGTATTTGTTAGAGACTAATTACCCTCATTCCCCAATGGATCATTCCATAGGGATCAGATACTCCGTTTGTGATCACAGATGTAACACACACACGCACACACACATCATGCAGTTATCTAGAAGAGGCTGAGGAATTAGGTATCTCAAAAGGGATAGATTGTTTAAAGTGAGGCAGATTAAAAACGAAATCTGGATGATTTTTTTTTAATCTTCCATGCGATGGGAGCCTGAAAGATATAGCTGGCTAGCAAAGCTACTGGAGCAAAATTGGAATACAGCTTAGCCACCAAGAACTCAACATCAAGGTGAGGCAATATTTTAAAAGTCCACAGAATAAAAAGCTTTTAATGGATTTCAGACTTTATTTTTCTCTTTGTTATACTTCTGAGTTTGGAAATAATAATAAAATAAAGAAGAAATACTGGCAGCAGTGAAAGTATAACTCAAAGTCAAAACAGAGATGTTTTATTCTTTGTGGGCATCTACTGCCTCCCTCACCACCCTAACTTGGTTGAGTCCCTTTCCCCTGGCCAAAGGCATCGAGGTGGGAACGTGCCCAGCCACACATCACCCTGTGCCTGTGGCACCAGCCCCTGCTCCTGTGCAACCCCCCAGCATTCCTGCAGCTCCCCACCGAAGCACCCTGAGCAGAGCCTTCCCCTTCCCTGAGGTTTACGTCTCAAGGCAGCAGCTTTGCTGGGGACAAACGCTGCAGAGGTGAGTAATGCTGTTGAGCTGGAGGCAAGCCCTCCTGTGTGCAAAGCTCTTTACGTGCATATATATTTCCCAGTTTGGGGATTTAGCAATACAGTTTCAAAGGTATGAATTAGGGATCTTAAATAACTTCGGAGGGTTATAGAAAACAAAAGCCTTTAGGGCCTCTCCTGACGACTTGCAGTTGCCAAAGATCCCGCAGCATTTTCCTCAACAGCAAAAGGACTTCATCACGCACCATCATGGCAGTGGAGAAGGGTATAAAGAGCAAATCTGCCTCCCAGCATTCCAGTATGCCCCAGTTACATATCAAATGTGCCCAAACACGATTTGTTCAGCAAATTGTGGTTCTGCCCAGCAGTGTCAGCTGCAGACCCTGGCTTGATGTGCCCTGAAGTCCTGCTGCAAAGTGTTCACAGAATCCCAGCATAGTGGGGGTTGGAAGGGACCTCTGGAGATCATCTCATCCAACCCCACTGGCTCCAGCAGGATACCAAGGATTGCGGTGTCCAGACAGATTTGGAATCCCTCCAGTGATGGAGATTCCACCACCTCTCTGGGCAGCCTGGGCCAGGACTCCAACACCCCCCAGGAAAGAACCTTTTTCCTGATGTTGAAGTGGAACCTCCAGTGTTCCAGTTTATGCATGTTGCCCCTTGTCCTGTCACTGGGCACCACTGAAGAGTCTGACCCCATCCTCTTACCACCCACCCTTTGGATATTTAGAAACATTGGTAAGGTCCCCTCTCAGTCTTCTGCAGCTAAACAGCCCCAGGGCTCTCTCAGCCTTTACTCAGAGAGATGTTCCACTCCCTTCATCATTCTCCTCAGCTCCTCCGTTCATGATGCTGCCATTCACTCCCTTGTGCCCTGTTCAGCACAAAGCAGCCCCACTCAGAGGAAGCCTCGTGGCACTGAGAACATCAGTGTTAATGGGAGAGGTCTGTCCATCAAAGGTGAGAGCAGAGAGGAGGAGAGGAATTCTTTTAAGATGTTGGCTGGAGTATGAATGGAAAACTCTGTGCTGTTCGCCCATTCCTGAACAGGTCACTGATGTAACAAGGAAATTAGGATTCTTTAGTTATTCAGTTTTGGCTTCTGACTATGAACAAGCTGCAAATTACTCATAATTACATTCATTATTATTTTGCTTACAGAGCCAGCCAATCTGCAAGCCTAGACTGGGCCCTGCAGAGACCTTCCAGCAGTAGAGCTTAGACCCAAACCTTTCAAGTCCTGCATAACTTAAACACAGCACATGTCTAGCAGCTTGATGCTGGCGTTAGCAGTTTCTCATGAGACAAATGCTCCTGCACACACTCATTATTTTATCTCTATTCCCATGCAAACCCCAGAATCCCTCACTACGTGCCAAGCCTCAAAAGCTGAAGACATCTGCACTAGTTGTAATCCTGCTGGCTGCACAAGAGCAGGCTGTCAGGCTTCAGAGCAAAGGTGGCTGTTTGAGGTCTCTGTAACAGGCACCAGGTCACCGCAGCTCTAACTCTATCATGATGACTTTTCAGAATAAACATTATCCATGATTGGATTCAGGCTCGATGGATAGTGAAGGGAAGAAAGTCTTCACACAGCAGAAATAACCCTTTTCTTCATAGCTGAAGCTCTTCCACTCTTGGTAGACACTCTGATTAGCATTGGCCAGAGAGACTCTGCTTTGTTGGTTTTTTGGGTTTTTTTTTTTATCCTGAGTGGAAATGCAAAAACCTTTTTCTTTTTCCTTTGTTAGATTAGGAAATACTTTTCCAAAGGGAAGAAAAAGAATATCATCAACTGCTGTGTTTCTCTTCAGTTTTGACTCTTGATTTCTCCTCCCTTCTGCCTTGTCTTGTATTTTGCAATAAAAGGTAAAAATATCAAAACCTGTCATTCGAATCCAGACAATTTCCAAAATACTGCCTCTTTTTCCCCGCAAAGTTAAGCTGTCAAATCAATACCACTTCTGCACGCTGCATGTGCAGAAACCCAAGAATTCATCAAGAGAGCATCTTTGAATGTAAATCTTCTGCAAAGAAACATTGAGATGGGCTCCAAACATGCTCTTTGAGACATGCTGGGGCAGAGATGGTATGGATCTGGTGGATTTCTGCATAGAATAACAACTGCAAACAGTAGAGGCAAAGAATCTGTCCGTGGTCCAACTCTTTCCAGCCAGTCTTTTGCAGAAACACGCTACCAGGGTACTAATTAGTTACAGGATCATTGTTGTTTATAGAACATAAGAGGTGGGTTTCATGTTTTTACTATAAAACTAGAGTATGAGGCAGTTTTCTTTGATTTTGGGGTGTTACATTCATCCAGTTGCCCTTCCAGGTCTATCTGCTTGGGTAAGCCAGACCATCACCAATTACAACTACAGTCAGAAGGGGCACAGTTTAGTCCATTGGAAACACATCCCAACCTGGCCACCTTCTCTGCTGCTGTTTCCCACAGGCCCAGTGCCACCAAATCTCAGCTGAGCAGAGGAGCCAAGCCCTCAGCTTACTCCTCTCTACCTCAAAACTTACCCCAGAAAGATAAAACCATTGAGAGATCTCAGGAGTCAACAACTGGCAGCATTTCAGAGGCCCCACAGAGAGGAGGTTGAAGTCAATATTTATACATATGCAGAAGAAATTGACCTACTTTGCCAGCTGTAGAGGTAGAAATCAGTGTCATCACATGCAGGACAGCTCTTCCATGGCCTTGGGTTCACCAGCAAGGCTCTTCCATAGAGAAAAGGGTTCTTCCTGCAAGCAGATAAAGCAGAGGACTGTAGGAGTCACAGGAAGAGGCATCTCCCAAAGCAATTCAATCTAACACCCATGTAACCTCTCATGGGTCACACCTTTCCATCCATCTTGCAGCAGGGACCAGAACATTTTGTTTGGCTTTGCTTTTCACTCAAGTGTGTCTCTAAAAAAAGACTTGGTTTTATTCAAACTAAAGTTGTCAACTGCCGTTAAGATATTATGAAATGATGTGACATCATCTGATCTTACATTTTCCACTAAGAATTTCATTTCTGAACAGTGAAATTTTAGTTATGATTGTTGTACTGCTTTGGTGTTTTGTTTTGTTGTGGTTTTTTTTCATTTTCTGACAAGTCCACTATAACTTATAATACATCTTACTATGACTGACAAGTTCTACCATGACAGAACGTATGACACACTAGACTTCTTATTTATTTTTAAAATATCAGGGACAGCAGATAACAAAAACTTCTCTAGAACAAAACATCTCCTGTTTGTTCCAACGAAGCGAGTAGAAGCACGTTGACACACAGATCAAAGCATTGCCTGCTTGAAAACTGTCAAACCATTTCATTGCAAACTAGATGGGAAGCACTTTGAAATGCGGGGAAAAAAATCTGATGTTTCATTCAGCAAGCCAAATCTCAGCCATCCTTAATGCAAGCAAGAAAAACATCAGGGTGATTTGCTTAACAGGTTGTCATAGTACACCATTATCAGTGAAACCTGTTCTTCACCATTAACATGGTGTCACAAGATGATGGTAAAACAAGACAAAAGTAAATGTAAAGTGTCAGAGTGCCACAGTGAAAAATCTTCTGGTCTGTTTTAAAGACATGTTTTCACATGGAAAGCTCAGGTATTTGAGAGCGACAGCACATTTGCTGCCCTGGCCCTGTCCACAAGGCATTGTGATGGGTGTGATAACACCGGGTGCCCACTCCACCCATTGGCATCTGGAGCCACCCAGAACACAGTGGAGATGATGTGGCACATTAGGGAATTTCTACCATCTCCAGCATAAAATCTTCTCACCCTCTGACCTACCTGCCTATGAATCTTAAAAGAAAGAACAAAGCCAAAACAATACACAAAATATAGTATGGAAAAGCATATGGTGAAGACCAAATCCTGGACCACACACAGGACAGAAGAATATAGGTTGTAGAAACCTATTCAAATGGCTAAAGACCACATAAATGAGTAGGGCATGCATTTAGGAATTCAAATGAGAAAGATTCAGTTATATATTGCTGTAGACCTTGTAAGGAACCTAAGTAATAATAACATCAAATAAGTAGTAAGTTAATGAGTCAAGGAGAAGAGTTTCTTCGTTGTTCAGCAGAGCTGTTACCAACCACCCGTTGCAGGGGCTAATGTTTCACCACTGAAAACGATGGATTCATTTGTACAGATATTGCAATTATTACCTGTGACAAACAGGTAAAAACTCGGTGTACAAGGGGGAAGCAATAGACCAGAAGATATTTATATAAATTACATGTTTTCAAATTACCTGGGTCTGCTGAGATTGGCTGCCAGGTACTTGGATGTGGCGGAGGCAATCTGAGGGCTGTTAGCTCTTATCTATGAAAACTCAGGGATGGTGGCAAGTCCCAGAGGAGCAGAGAATGGCAACCAGAGCAGGACATTACAGTCCAGCCAGCTTAACTTCCAATTCCCAGAAAATATATTGCAATAAATCATCAAACAAACACTTTCTAAGCACCTAAAAGATAACAAGGCAGTGAGGAACAGCCAGCACGGAGTTGTCAAGAACAAATCACATCAAGCCAATCTCATATTTTCTTGTGATGGGGCAGCAGGACTCATAGGGAGGGAGTTGTATGCGATGAGCTCAGCAAGGCTTTTGATACTATCTTACATAACATCGCCTTAAGCAAGCCACAGAAATAAGATTAGTTGAGATTAAGATGGTTATGCGTGAGGTGAAGAACATACTCAAAAAGCAGTTTTCAATGACTCTGTCAAACTGAAGGAACACACCAGTAGCATTGGGTGAGGATTTGTCCTGGGCCACTGTTTTCACCATCTAACCTGGGTGAAATAAATTTGGAGACAACAACAGCTGGAGCAGTGCTGCAAGGAAAAGGGAGATGATGGGCAGCTTGGACCAGTCTTGACAAATAAGAGAAACACTTCACAGCAAAAACAGTCTGCGGGTGAACAAGGACCTGTGCAGAGACTTACGGTTAGGTAGGAATGACCCAGCACATGGCCATCAGCCAAGGACCATCCTAAGCCAAACCAGGGCCAACAGTGAGGAAAGCAAGGTAGGGAGAGGCATGGGGCAGTCGTGAGGGGAAGGATGTGGACAGACTGGGAAACCAAGGAGGGGCAACTGCGAGGGACGATGGAGGAGCTTGGGTTTAGTTTAGACAAGGGAAGCCGTGGAGAGAAATTAGGACAAATCCTCTTGCTAGAGCACTGCAGCCTCAGAAAGGGAGATGGAGACATCAGCCTCCAGATGTACTACAGATAAAGAGAGGCTTTGAGGAAACGTCAGGCAAACAAATGTGGAGGAAGCTAGCACTGAAAATGCCCCACTCGGAGGGTGGGTGGACAGTTGGAGTCCCCCTGAGCTTCTCTGCCTTGCACCCAGCTGCCAGCCTGGCTGCCCAGCGAGACGCGCACCATACACTGCATGTCAGGAGACTGCTTTTGTGTCTTCTTTTTCTATTATTCTTCAGCAGTTTTTATTTTTCTTCAAGGAAAAAAAAAAAGAAATCTTGTAAGGCAGCACTACACATCACTATTAGCGACTCAGGGAAATACTACCACTGTGAACAGGACGATTAATTCTCTATGATGTACTCTGCCGTACGGAAAGATTCATTCTAGTGCCTGATGAAGATGGTACTAAAAGGAAGATAAAATATGCTTCCATAACAGCCACAATAATCTGAGTCCGTTTAAAAAGAAAAGCAGAACATTGATGTTTTCCACCACCACCACCCTCCTCAAAAAAAAATAAATCTTTGGGCCAATAATGAGGCACTTGTCATGTTCATGCAGGGCCAAAGATGTCAATCTTCTGTTCACATCGATTTTTCCCAAATATCACCTACAGATTATGCCCTCAGAGGAATAAAAAGGATGTTGATACAACCCAGTAGCCAGGAGCCAAGGGGAGAGTGTGTGAATTACCCATCAGCAGGAAATTAAAAGGAGCAGAAAAAGGGGAGGGGAGGAAATCAGGATCCTCTTGCTCCTCCGGACAACAGCAGGATCCAGCCAGCCCTGAACACACACAGATGCACAGTTTCCTTAATGGCACAGTGCTGTAAATCCTCAGGATCAAAGCCATAAAGCAATCACCCACTTGTGTCAGGCCAGGAATAAATTCCCCCCCATAAGAAAATATTAATCAGCCAGGTGCAGCAAGCGCTGCGCTCAGACACCACCTCCAAAGCCAGCACTGCCAGGACAGAATGCAAACCTAAATTGAATTGATCTTTCTCTCTCCCCCCTTCTTTTTGACACCCCAATCCATGGGCTCTTACAAGGTGCAATTCCCAGTACGGAGCATTTTCCCTCTTTTCAGGGAGCTCCCTTCTCACCCCAGACCCCACATCAATTCTATTTCCTTAAAATGAGATTTTTTTTTTTCCCTAAGCTAGGACTCCCAGAGAGATGCTGGTCAAGGAGAAATGATGCTCTCCTGAGCCTGTAGACAATCCCTAAATAAAAATTCCAAGAAATTTTAACTACCTACTCATTTCGTCTCTTTTGTCCCACAGTAAAGACAGAGCCACAAGCAGTAGGGCACAGCCTTGAGCAAGCACCAGAAAAGAAGGTCAATTTGTTTTGTCCCTGTGTGTAAGTGTGAAAAATATTGGGGCTTTGACAACCCTTTGCCTTCTGCTGATGCCCCCCAGGGAGCTGTGTGCCCTGGGAAACGTGGAGCAGAAATTTATATTGCATTGCCCAAGGTCCCCAGATTCTTACCTGCATCAGAACCCCCTTTATTCATGACCTTGGGACAAGTATAACCCTGAAAACAAGGCTTCGTCTGAGTAACTGCTAATACAAAGCAGGTATCTGGGGCTTCTCCAGATTTCCACTATCAGTGCGCTGCGTCTGACCCAAAGCAGGCAGTAAGTCTACAGTTTTGACCCAAATCTTGACTTTCTTCCATTTAATTTATACACCTTTTCCAAATCTTTCCATGCGAGCAGGCTCAGAGCTACTCCCAGCTTTGTATCCAACGAGTCACTAATTCCAGGCGTGTGCACTCGATTTTCTGTTCCCATGCTATAAAATACTCCAGTTTCTGCTCTCGGCCACCCCATCACAAACCTCAACCAACTGGCCCGACTTCCCTGCTGTAATGCCCAGGCAACAACAGAAGAGATAAGGCTGCAATCTGTCTCTGCAATTGCAAACCAGATGTAAAACATAACCTGGAGGGCAGGGCAGCAAAGAATTCAGACTGGCAGCATTTTATCCCCACTCAGCACACGCATAAATGGCTCCACATGGAGCATGGCAGAGGAGATTCAAGCCCAGAGAAGATCACTCAGCTCCTCAGTTTTTTTTCCCATCCCCCCAGAGCTTACTAAGCTCCTTTTAGAATGATCACCTAGAACTTGTGCTGGGTAGAATTTAGACTCCTGTTGGCTTCATTGCATATTAATAATTTAAATATATGGGACAATTTATCAGGTATATTTAAAATAGTACAATGTTGCCATACTTTTTATGGTACTTTAAAATTGATGGCCCCTAGTTTAAATACAAGGAAAATGTGAAATAGAGTTAACACCTCCCATACTTTGCCGTTATATTCATTTTTAATTATTAAGCACACAGCGGCGAGTTTGTAATATTTTTAACAGAGTTTTATGTATTGTCACAAGTACCTAAATTACTGATGTGCACCACATTTTTATTAAGCATAGCATTTCATGTGAACCATATTTTAGGGGAATAATTTTGCTAGAATTAAGCTGTTAAGGCAGAAGGAGGATCTTCCAAAGCAATTCCAGAAGAGGGATGGAGGTGGGTGAGAGCAAGATCAATTTTGCACTTCTCGTGGTGTTTTGGAGGGTGAGGACCAAAAGAGCCCAGCTCCTTTTCTGTAGGAAGGAGAGGACATGAGGGGGGCAGACACCATCCTAGTTTGTTCCCTTGATGCCAAAGAGAGATCTGCAAAAGGGCAGTAGGTTCTTCCTCTAATTAAGACACTGAGGAAGGGATTTTCCTCCTTTAAGAGCACCCACTCCTTACAGCTGGACCCACAGCAGGCAAAGCTCTACATCCACAGAGCATTACAAAGCCTACCACATCCCCTCTCACCTTAAGCACCTTTAGCCTCCCAGCCCTCCAGCAAGGCCCATCAGTGCCATACCCAATGTAGACATGGGAAACTGAGGCACACAGACACCAACAGAGAAGTCTCAGATGATGCGGGGAACTAGAAGCAGAACTAGTGAGAGAATCCCCAGACAGCTCAGATACAACGTACTGGCAGCAATGCAGCACACAGCCACTCACACACAGCTTCCCCCCTCCCTTCTGGGAGATAGGAAAAAGAAAAAGACGAGACCCCAGGAGTTGAGTTAAGAACAGTTTCATAA
Source organism: Todiramphus chloris collaris (assembly GCA_025345505.1). NCBI lineage: Eukaryota > Metazoa > Chordata > Aves > Coraciiformes > Alcedinidae > Todiramphus > Todiramphus chloris. The sequence goes on along the minus strand of JANVCC010000146.1, from coordinate 1,658,597 downwards.
AGCAACACAAAGAGAGGAAAAAAACCCAACAGCACTAATGAAGTGGTAGACAAAGTAAGTAATAGAAGCCAGGAAGGCTTTACCTGCGCCTAAGACTCCCAACTTTCCCTGCTCCAGCCACACTGAAGCATGTTGAAAACAGAGTCCCCCACCCTGGCCCAGCCCTCCCCTTATACAGGGCAGGGCTCAGTGTGGGATGGACTCTCCAGTGGCTGGCTCAGTTGTTTATCTTGGCTGTGCCCCCCCCAGCTGATTGGGCCAGCAGATGCTGGGGATAATTAACCCAAACCCAACCCAGGACATACAAGAACCACATAATAAGTGCTAGACCAGCTCTTGGCTCCTTTACTTCTCCCAGTTACATACCTACGTAGACACTTCTGGCCAAACAACCCAAAATCACAACAGACAGAAGCAGGACATGAGGAAGGAGCAAGACTGAAGCCAGGTAGAGTAGCTGAGGCTCCAACCCAGCTGGATGGTCCTTCCTCAGTGACTCGGGATCGCTTTGGCACAGCATCCTTGACCAAAGCCACAAAAGGTACAGATGCCACAATACCAGAGTGGCTTCTCCCTGTTGGTTATTTTTGTATTACTGAATGGACTGGCTCTAGTGGGCACGGTTACTTTTCCTCCACAACTAAAGTTTGAACAAGCTGCCCTGGGGAGTAATTTTGGAAGCAGCCGCAATGTTTATTATCAGTGCAGGCAGGTTTTTATTCCTTTAACAGCAATCTATCATGCTCCATTTTATTAGTTGCTATTTCTCACTGCCTGGGAGGAAAGGGCTGGAAAACTTTCTTTTCTGTCCTGGAAGTGGAGAAAACCCAGCAGTTTCAGCTCTTGATAGCAGGGACCATAGCAGCCTCCCCAAGTCCGTTCCTCACTGACCCACAGCGAGGCACCATGACTGTCAGGAGCCACTGATTTGCACCAAGAGGTCTTTTTGCTCCTTCCATAGCAGGGATGGGTTAATTTGCATAAAAGTATTTTATATCAGCAAGCATCACTGGTCTCAATCCTATTTCTATTTGTACTTCTGAGTGACTCTCGAGCAGAAAGTTTCATTCTCATAGGTGAGAAATCATTAAAACATGAACTGCAATTAAATTTAGCCTTTCAAGTTGATTCACTGCTGCATCTGCATGCATTTAAGCAAATACAGGTACCTGAGTTCATTCCAAGTCTGAATTTTTCCAATTTTTTGCCATGTTAAACAATGCTAAGTGATACCTTCACTATGTGCTAAACGATAGCTTATTCTCCACTTGTGTCAAACTGTATTTGGACAACTGGAACTGAATGAAAATGGGCAAATCAGCATTTCAAAATAGCTTTCTACCAATTACAAGTCTTTCATGTGTGCTTAGTAATAAAAACATTGTCATTAAAGCATGCTTTGCATGTAGATCTGATTTACTACACAAAAGAATTATATACAGTCAATAAAATTGAACTGATTGTTTCCAATAACTGAAGAAAAAACTTTGAGATGCTAGAGCTTATAGATACTCTCTTCTTGCACCTGATTTTTATTCAGAGGTTGCAGAAGGAAAGCTACTTTCCTGGACTGGTTTGGGGGTTTGTTTTTAGCCAATCTGAATTAATTTTTGAGATTTCCTACTGTATAAAACTGTTATTAAAAAAAATAATATTCTTTCTCTACCTCTTGAAAACACCTGCTTTTAAAGTCCTTCAGCAAGGCTCACTGCAAGTGTTCAGCCAGGTTACATCTATCCTTTCAGTGCTTTCATGCATCAAAAAGCTCCAGAAGTAAATGTGTTCCTTTAGCATTTTCATTTAAATACAAGTTATTTAAATATATTAAATTGAGATCTTAAAAGAGATGGTCAGAATTTCACACAATTTTCTAGATTAAAAAAAAAAACTGATTACTTTAAAGTCTTCTATTTTTTTCTGCCCCATCTCCTGTAGATTCCTTGCCAGGCAGAACATTAATCAGGTCTCCCACCCCCCCTAGCTGGACATGGCCAGTGTTCATCCACCACATCAGCTGGGGCAGCCACACCTAGGCCAAGAGAGAAGCACATAGGTGCAAACACTCCAGAAACTTTCATGTATGAAAATTAAAGATTCAGTTGCTCACCCCGCAGAGTACAACACTGCCTTCATCTCTGCACACCTCGTTTCTCCTGCATCCCACAGCATTGGGAAGATGAGGATGGATGCTAAGGACCAGGCAGCCCCTTACCCCCAGACAGCTTGGATGACAGTCCCACTTTTTGCACATTAAAGGTGACAGAAAGGCTTGTACCCATCCACGTTGTGGGTGGAGGTTGAGGAGGCTTCATTTGCATTGCAGCAGGACCACCTCACGTTCATCCCTTGCTGGATTCCCATTTCTGGAGCACGTAGTTCAGCAGCCATAAGTAGGGGAAGATGACATGTGCCTGTACAGCAACAGATGCTCCCAGGGTCACATTCCTGTGCTTCAAAAGCTAAACAAAAGAAGTCACAGCATCTTTCAGTCATGACAAGGAACAAAAGCTTTGCTTGCCTCCAAAAACCAACACTTGTTGGTGCGTTATTGAAGCCTGGGACCTAGAAAAATGATAAATCACTAATGCTTTCTGCAAAATACCAGGTTTTTCCCCAGAGACCTCCAGCCAGCTGAACCACACACTAGAATCCCACTTTCCCGAGCAGCGGAAGCCACCAGACAGCCCATTCAGACAGCAAGCCCTGCTCTGCACCCTTTTGTTATTACAGCAGCCTGTTGCTATCTTTGAACACCACCATTAAATGCTGATTGTCATTTTGCCAGATCACCGAGATCTACCAAGAAAATAATTTGCAGCCAGACCATTGAGATCTACCAGGAAAATAATTTGGAGCCACATCCAGATATTTCACCTGCTACCAAAAAGGCAGCAGTGAAGTTTCATGGAGGGAAGAGCTCTTCCTTCAGACCTTGTTTCAGAAGTCAGTGACCGTGCGTGCCTGTGCACAGTACTGCAGATCTGAAGGGTGGCTTCAGGAATCGATGCTGATACTGTCTCCACAAGGAAAATAAAGCAGACAGGAGAGCAAATTACTTTGGACATGAGTAATTACTTCACTTATTAGCATCTTTGTCTGTAACACCAACTACAGCGAGGATGGCAGGTTGCTCAGGAGGGGGCTACAGGCAGGACAGCCACAGCATGCACATCCCAGGCCCTGAGCAGCACCCCTCTATCTTCAATTTGTTGGTGATCCTGGCTCTGCACATCCCTCCTCGCAAGTGCAATCCTGTACCTGAGATAGGTAGAGCTGCCATTTCTTCCAAAGAGCAAAGCAGGTTGGGAAAACTGGGGAAAATGTGAGGTGCATAAGGGAGGGGATGGAATTTGAGTCACAGTACGAGCAGGCAAAATACCCAGCTGTGGGGGAGCAGTCTCCCAGGCAGTGCTCTTTCTTTTTGATGTGATTATATTTACAGAAAGCCCAGGTACCCACCTGCACCACTGTTAGACCTACCTTGGGGACCAGTTTTGCCAAGAGATAAGAATAATTTATGATGAGTTTAGTGCCCTTGCCCCTACAGCTTATTCAGTCCTTGTGCCCACACTAGTGTCAAGAACCCTTGGGGGGGGGGGGGGGGCAAAAAACTCAGGGAAAAAAGTTCCAGTACCACCAGGACAGCTTGCACATTGTACTCTTCTCAGCAGAGCTCGCCAGTGCTGAACTCCCTTGTGAAAAGCATGCTCCACTGAACTTAAGGGACACAGGGCTCCTGCATCCCAGCAGCCACACTCCAAACATCACCTCACTGATGGCACAAAGGCAGCGTATCCATTCCCAGCACCACCTCCAACAGATGCTACGTGGTGTGGGGAGAATGAGAGATCACCCGAATCAGTTCATGCAGGTAGAAGAGAAGCAACAGAAAAACAACTCAAAACACAGGGTACATCTTCAAAGCGTTGGCCAGGAGGCATAGAGTCATTTGCTGGGAAATGTAGGCCAACCCCCACATGAGGGACATACATTTTTCATGACCTTCCCCATCCCTGATATTTCTAACCCTCAAACTTATGTAAAGAGGGGGTTGCCCCCCTCTTCTCCCACCAGCTACAACTCGATCCTGCTGTGCCTAAGAGCAGCTCAGGGTGGGTGGAGGAGAGGAGTCACTCAGGAGTCCCTCACTCCTTTAGAGGCCAAGCTTGACCCTTGGAAGAAAAAGTAGGAAGAACCCAAGTCCTCCTTGAGAAGGAAGAAAAAACAAAACCAAAACAAAAAAAAACACCCAACCAAATAAAAAACACAACAGAAATAATACACCCCATGAAGCAACAAAGCACTGCTTGGAAATGAGTAAGTGAGCAACAAGAGGAAGAATTTCTCTTAAAAGACTCTCATTTTAATCCATCAAACAGGGAACTCACCTTCTGCCCCCAGCCTCAGAGACCTTTCTTGGGTGGACAATGCAGAAAACATCAATAAGTGGGTGTTCCCCATGGGCTGTTTTTTCATCTCGAGTATTTACCACTCCCTTCCGTGCAGATGAGAGGTGACAGGTAGGGAGCCTCCGGATAAAGGAATGAAAACAAGGAAACCCCCAGTCCTGTGGGCAGAACAGCGGAGTTTTTTTTGGTGAGGACTGCAGCAAAGGAAGGAGAGCAGCAAACTAATAACATTTACACCGGCCCATTTGAAGAGTTTCACTCTATCCTCACCATTCTCTCTGCTCAGTCTCTGTTCCACAGCTGCCGGCACCTCACATGTTCCAGCCACGCTGCTTAACGCTCACATCCCTTGCTCAGCTTGAGAGCATCAGCTGGAAACACTGCAATTCCTCCTCGCAGCTGGAAGCCAGAGTTGCCTGTTGCCACCACCAGCTTCTGCTGCTGATGCCCGTGGCAAAGCAGAGCAGCCCAGCTCAGCACTGAGCTCCAGGTCTCCATCTGCCTCCCCAAACCGAGGGGAGGGTCAGTGCTGGCCAAGGGGTACTCCCTGGTGGGTTTTCATAAGGATGATTGCCCAGGGTCCCATCTCCAATACAAAAGAGCAGATGCCAGAGAAAAGCACCTGAGAACAAAGGGCTTTTTCTTCTCCTCTCCAAAGATTAAATAATGGATTGTGGAGTATTTTCTACCTTCTGAACTTACCCATGTCCACCACCTTCAGAGCAAGGACAGCATCCCCAAGTATCCCACATCAGCAGCAAGCCCCTAGGTGATGAAGTTCTTGACCCTTTTATAGAGGTGTTAAATAACATCTTTGATTGCAGGTCCCTAAAGGGACAGCTCCCATTAACTAACCACACACACGAACCACTGCTACATTTTGATAACACAAGTACAAAAGCCTCATCCATCTAAACCCAAGGTTTCTGCACACCAAGCCATTTCAACAACCCTCCCCAGAGCTCTAACTCCTAGACCTATGTCCCTACTCCCCCCCACCCACATGATGTGCACGAGCAGCATTTCACTCCTTTGGCAGACCCAGAGAGGGTACATTTGCCTCCTCCCTGGGGGCCACGCGTGAGTAACCTACAGACGTGCCCAAGAGGGCTGCAGCACCAGTCTGGTCTCTGCTCCCATCCCAGTTCACACAGCAACTGGGAGCACAGCGTAGGGCAGCTCTCCTGCAGCACCAGGGTAAGGAACAGACCTGGAGCCTCTGCAGCACAGAAAGGAAAAAAATTCAATTGCTTCTGCTTGAGATCAAAAGCAAAAGGATAACGTTGCCATGCCTGGCTGCCCGCCGTGGGCTAAAGCCCCAGCTTTGATGCTGAAGTTTCCTCTGCATGAGGGTCCTGGGCTAAAACTGAGCTCTGGCTTCATAACACCCAGTGGCTGGGGGAACCCAGGCACAACTTGCCCCCGTTCCCTCCTGCTTCCCACAGCTCTACCCTCCTTCAGGGCTGCACGCCAGCAAAAGGTCTGTCAGTCAGGTGGGATTCTTGCTGTTTTACAGGTGGGTTCTTTTCAGCCACAGAAAAAACAAGGGAGTGGCTGGGAGTAGGTGCTACAGGAAAAGCTAAAGTCGGTGACACTACGGGATAGGATAGCTCGTATGCAGCAATATGGTGAGTGACAACAGCCCTCTGCAGATCCTGATGTCTCAATCGCCAGCTGCTCCGCACCAGCAGCATTCAAACTGCTCTCAGCATGCCCAGGAGCTGGTATTTAGACACCAAAGGAAATGTGCTGTGAGAAATCTGCAAGAAACCCAGGACTTGAAACCACGCCAGGGTCACAACAGACCCAGAAATAGCATCCGTAGAAGACGCAGAGCCAGAGTACCAAGTCCCCGAGCGCCCCACTCAATGAAGCTCTCATCAGGCTACAGGGCATTATACAAGAAAAATATTACCCTTATTTGCTGTATAAACAGATTGCAGTTGTGTTCATTACACAGGCTCGCCTCTCTGTTCAGCCGGAGCACATTAAATGCAAATCAAAGAGGAATAAGTTCAGTTGCAGTTGCCCGCGTGGTAGGGAAGTTCGCGCTGATTAGGGGCTCGCAGGAGCATTTCCCAGGAAAGGAGCCAAAGCTCCCTAGCAGCCCGTGGTGCTAACTGCTTCTGCAAACCTCCCAGGGCTTTTCCTCCCTTCCCTTTGTTTTTGGAGCTGCGAACAGATGTCACATGAATAATCACCTCCCACGTTAGCAAACATGCCAGTGTTGTCCGCTGTCGTGTGGGGGTTTTTTTCCCCTTATTTATGGTTGGCAAATTAAACAAGGAACACATTATCTGTCAACACTAGCCCTTTACATCAGGCTGAACAACGCTGGTTTGCAACATTTCCAGCAGTGGACAAACGTGAGTAAGGTAACAACATCCTGAGAAGAGAGCAGAGCAATGCCCAGAAGCACGAAGCTCCGGGGTGCAGCAAAGTAGGAGAAGATGGCCTAAGATATGGATGAATCTCTGCCCTAATGGCACAGCAGCTTATAAAGTGGTGTTGGGGTATCTGTGGCAAATGGCTGTGAACCCAGATGGTCCTCAGCTGCTTTGAACAGCAAGGCAAAAAGTTGGGCAGCCTGCACCACTTCTTTGCTTCGCCGTTTTCCATCCCAGGTCTCATTAGGGTTGGGAAATATTTTGAGCTGATAACAACGAAGGCAGGAGCTGGACATGGAAGATGTTCCTAATGTGAGAGCTTCATTACCCTTGCGGAAGGCCATCCTCCCATCCTTGAGGCCCATAGGGCAGCACCAGCTCTCACCAGCTAACCAGTAACACCCTCGGTTGTCCAAACAGCTCCAGTTCAGCAGTATTTGAAAACAGAACAGAGAAGAAGGGGAGGGGGAAAAAAAAAAAAAGAGACTTGCAAATGCATCTGCATCTTTTCTCTGTATTTTGTGCTCGCTCTGTCCTGCAGTTATTTTTAATTATAATTCACTCCAAAAATAATTTCAGAGCCATTTATCCGCTGCACACTGCCGCAATTACCCTGCCCGTGCTTTGTTGTAGAGCAGCAGCAGCTGGCCCCGGAGCAGATCAGCACTGCTCTGCCCGGCTGTGTCTGCGGGGCCAGATACCCACCACCCTCATGCTGGCCAGGCTCCTTTTAAATACCATTATTCAAAGGAAACTTTGGCTTTTCAACGGTTCTCACCGCGGCACAGAGGCAGTAAGAGGATCCAGCACCAGAGGCAAAGGGCGCACATTATCCCTTGTTATTTCATTTGTAGTTCAAGGATATGCATATTTGCCAGAAGCCTTTCCCCCCTGCCCTTCTCTCCTGCCAGCTCTTTTATCACCAGCCCATAACCCCTCGCGCTGATGCAAAGCAGGGCAGCCACCCACGAGGCCAGCAGTCCCAGAGCCTCGTGGCTTGCGCAAAGCCGTGCTGGCAGATGGCATCTCCCCACGCACAGAGGATGACCCCACGCTTCACCATCACCACCCCTCTCCTCCACATCCCCAGGAAGCAGGAAAAGAAAATCCCCCACAGTTTACCAGCAGGGTACCCAGCCCAGGAACAGAGCTGCTGATGCAGGGATGGGGTGGCTGAGGCACCACTCCCACCCCCCCCACCCCCCCCCCACACCCCATGGCTGGGTCCTTTCTGTCTGAGAATGAAGAAAGAACTCACATGAAAGTTTAAAAGTATCAGGATTTTTAGATTCAGGAGCACTCTCTACTTTTGGACTTCCTCAGCTCTGAAAGAACAAGAATACTGCGGTGCTCCATAATTATTTTTTTATCTTAATTTTCCAGATTAATATAGAATCAGGGAGATTTGCTTTCAAATGCTAATTTTCTTTTTAGTTTTCCTTTTTTTTTTTAAAGTACAATCCTCTGAGCTGTCTGCCTCTGACTGTTTGAAGGCTTTGTTTTAAAATTAAACTTCCCTTCATATAGATTTTAATAGCTACTGCATTTCCGTGGCTTAGGTGAGCCAAAAGCAAAGATGACCTCTAAAGACCTGTAGCAAACCAACCGAGCCGGGTTCTGGGCTTTGCTTTGTGCACCCAAAGAGGCAAGAAATAGCCTGGAAATAAGCTCAGGGAAATGCAAGGCAGGATGGTGTGTCTGGTAGTGCTAAAAGATGCAAACGCACCAGGGAGGGCATCTCCTGCATAACTCATCTGCCTTCGAGCACCAGCTCAGTAAGAAGAGCTGCATGCAGCAGCAATGAAGTCAACATGATGCAGAAGCCAAAAAGGAAAAAAAAAACCAAATTTGTGGCAAAATTAAAGGATTTGAGGAGTCTCTGGCATCCCAGGTTATTTTTCTATTTTGCCCAATAACGAAGGACCAGCTTGGAAGGGTGACCAAGGTACTATCTACACAGCAGCACCCTCAGAACAATTCACACATTCAACAGCATTCTTCGGTGTAAGTTTTCCCTCAGGCTGCTTAAACCCTTTCAGCAGCACCTTTGGGTGCTGTGGTACCCCCTGCTTTACCCACAGGAAGACAGCAGGAAACTCAAACTGCACAGACCGATAGAGATGGAGGGTGGCCCACAGTGGGAGCAGAGTTCTAGCTGTGGGGAGCTGGGCTCAGCTGGTTGGTTTGCTACAGATTGTCTGTGCAACCTCCATCAAATTATTTCCTTTTTCTTTCTGCCCATACAATGCCTGTAAAGTGGAGATAATTACACTTTCCTACCTACTGTGGATTCTGTGAGTGTGAAGACAAAAGCAGCGAGGAGAGCACGTATTCAACCATTCAGAGACGATCTCACAGCCACGGACCCTACTCAATAGCTTCAAAAACCCAAGCTGTGCTGAGGCCTCATCAGTAGAGTAGGTTCAGCAATGACCAACCCCAACTCCCAGAAAAACACCCAGGGATGCTGTTCCCCGCAACTGAAAAACACTGAGAGGAGTTGTCGGTGAGCTCCTGAAAGAGCTCCACACTGTTCAGGCTCATTTTAACGTTGCTTATGCAGAGACACACTGGTGGCTTAAAGAACAAGATGTACAAAAGCCAATAAGCCAACACTTCTCCCCTTTTCTTGGTAAGTGCACTTCCTCCTAAGATTAGTTACGCTCAGAAAGCCTCATCTCTTTGCTTGGCCTTTGTGTGTTCTCTCCAGATATGTTTTACTGCACAGTAAAGTGCAGGAAGCCCCTTTTTTCACTAGGTTTGCAGACATTAAAAGCAAGCACCTATTTTATTTATCTTTTTAATACTGACCAGTGATTACAGGGACCTGGGTGGTGTTGCAGGGAAATATCACACTACATCTTTCCATTACTTTAGGGACTGACAGCTCACAGAGCCTTCTCCTTCCCAAGGTCCCTCTACAAGGGTGATTCTGAGCAGGCTGCAGCACCAATCTGTCCCATCAGGAAGTTCAATACACGGGTGGCCTCTGTCACTGTTTGCACTGGGAAAAGCACCAGAGGGGTGTTTTGGGGTTCACAGACCATTGTGCACTCTGCTGCCAGGCAGAAGGGGAAGGCATTGATCAACTGGTCATGCAAAAGTGGCTCCCAGTGCTGCCTGGAATGAGAAAGAAGAAATAATTTTTATTTAAAAAGAAATAACTTCTCTCCTGCTGTTGGTTGAGTAGAAGCCCATTGTACAGAACCCTTCATTACGAGTATGGGGCCATCATAAGCCAATTTGTTTCCTTTTTTCCTACCTCCCAGCAAAGCTTTAAGGGGAAGGCACATTTCTGTAAAGAACTGAGCGTATTTCAGTGGCACTTTCCCCATTCCATGAAATAATGAACATGTATGCACACCCCCCTCCTTTGTGCAGCCCTCCACAGAGCCCAAAGCCAGCACTACAGTCAATTCAGAGATCAAGGATCACTCCTAATGGAGACAGCATAACAGAATTCATTTAATATTCTCCTTGGCTTCAAAATAATAATATTGTCAACTAAATAAAAGGCAAGCATTCATTTGTATGTAAAACAGTTGGTTATATCAGGCCTATTTGTGTCTGCTCTGCCTTCCAGCTACAAAGATTTGTGACTGAACACCCAAGGGACCTTTGTATATCCATCCAAATTCATGCATTTTTTTCATTAACCTGTGTACTGGCATCTTGTACGACATGGCACGAAACAATAATATAGATTGTTTTTCTTGCTATTCAGGCAAAGGAAGGAAAAATTTCCCCCACTAACAGCAATAATAAACTCCCTCTGAGCTGGTTTGCCATAAACACAGATCTGTATTTGTAAGCACATACATATGTATGTAAATGTATGCACACAGACATGTTATGGAGACCTGTGTCTATGCACACACAGAGGTGGCTTCTTGTCTTCCCTCTGCCTGTTCTTTTCCATCTCCCATTTCAATTCTCCCCCAGCCTTCCCACCTTCTTGCAATGCCAGACTTGTTCTTCTCTCAGTATCTCCCTGGTGACAGGGCAGAAACAACTGCAATAAATTACTCAGTGGGCTTTTTCCATTAAATATATTTTTTAAAGTGAAAGTTTGAAAGACAGAAGTGTATTTGTATAGAGAAAGAACAAATGCCTTTATAACCCCAGGAAAATTACTGCTGGATGAAAGAGGTGGAAATCTGGAGGATATGGAACAAAACCCAGCTGCTAAGACTTAACGGTGACAAAAAGTTTCTGAGCTCGACAACTTTTTTTCTTTCCTAAATTGTATCAGTTGGGCTGACTATAATACTGGCCTTGCTTATGGTTTTAGCCTAGCAAAGCTGTGCCACCACAGAGGGTTCACATCTGAAGTCCTTGGCCATGCTCTGAGGAGAACCGGCCCCAACCCCAATTTCATATTTGGGAACCCCAGGCACTGCTACTGCTTGGCCAGAGCATCATGAGTGACTCCCAGGGTAGAGGAAGAGAAAGCAAAACAGAGGAATCATCTGTCTCTGGGTGCTGGGGGACAGCAGCAGGGCATGCTCTCAGGGCACGTTTGCCCTCCCCAAGACAAAGAACCAGTCAGCATCAGCAGCAGTCCAGGATGCCCACTGTGCACCAGGGCTAACAGACCCACCAGAACACCCTCAGTTCACTGCAATTCCACCTCTAGAAAATGCCACTCTTCTGGCAAAATGCTTGTTTATACAGGTTGCCCAGGGAAGTGGTGGATGGCCCACCCCTGGAAGAGTTCAAGATCAAGTTGCACTGGGCTTTGAGCAACTTGGTCTAGTGAAAGGTGTCCCTGCATATAACAGGGGGGTGGAACAAGATGATCTTCAAGGTCCCTTCCAACCCAAACCATTCAGTGAGGTGTCAGCAGAGCAGCCAGGATCAGTGCCTCCCCAAGCCCTGTGACTTCCCCCACTTCATCCTAAACTCACCTGCGATGAGCAGCCACTGCTACCCAAGCATCCCCACCTCCTGCTGCCACCCCACAACAGGTACCCCTGAGACTGAGGCACCACAGAGACATTTCTGTCCCCTGTGCAGGATTATTTTGTGATGGAAGAGCACACTGCCTTCCCCTGCAGACTGCTGGCAGAACTGAGAGCTGCTTTAAGGCAGCAAGAAACATACTGAAAACAAGAGATATCCATAACTCAGACCCTACTGCCTATTACATTTGCATTAAAGTTAAACTTTTCTACTTTAAAAAAAAAAAACCCAAAACAAACAGCTCCCCAGGAGAATCTTACTCTTCTTTCTTCTCCACTAGGAACTGTTAGTATCTGCTCTTGGAGGTTTGGGGGAGCGTGGGGAGGCAGGCAGGAGGTTGAGGTGGTTTTGGAACAGCAGAGCATCCAAGTAGCAAGAGCATTCATGTCCCACCCATCCTCAGGCCCAGACTTTTATCGGGCCACACGTGCTCTCAGAGTGCTATTGCTGGAACAGCATTGCCCAATTACTGCCCTCCAAACCAGTCCTGCTTCCCTGCCAGCAGCAGCCAGGAGGCATTACACCTCACTGAAGCACTGTGCCTTGTCATTTAGGTGACAGGTTTCTTCCCTACCCTCTGCCTCCCACCTCTTCTAAGACATAATTGAGCCCCTTAAGTAAGCAGTAAAACAAATACAGAAGCTGGGTGGAAAAGCCCAAGCATAAATTTCTGGTTTTTTATACTAGTTTATTCCCTCACATCCTTGTATTTTTTATGTTTAATAACACATGCTGAGGCAGAGTAATCAATCTTGAGTGAAAAGCCCAGCCTTTCCAGGAGTAGCTATGTCTGCATAGTACTTGCTCTCATGCCTGAAAATTTCAGAGTATCCTGAATTTTTTTCCCCCCCAAGTGGCTCCTCAGGGTACAGTTTTCATCTAGGCTTCATCCCACGCTCCTGCTACCTGGGCACAAGGTAGCACGACAGCACCTATCCACAGCCTCGTGCCTGCAGGGGAATGAAGAGGAGAACCAGCACCTGGATTTCAGAGTATGACAAGGGTCAGACAATTAGGATGGGCTACTCAGTTCTTCAAAAAAAAAAAGGTCCTCCCAAGCCCATGGAGTCCCCTAGGATGCTGGCTCCTGCACAGGAAGCTGACATCTGCACCTTTAAGAAGTCTTTCCACAGCTGCCATCAGTTGGTTACAAGTGCTTAATATGCTGGGTATTTTAACAGGTCCAAGCTGCTGTCACAGAGCCAGGCTGAGGTTAAAGAAGAGCATGGAGGAGCCTCATCTTTATGCTGTCATCACTCCCCTCTATCTATGGAGAAGGTTTTGGACAAGACCTTATCCAGTAATCCACCTCAGGAATGATCAGCAGGACATGGCACTGCCTTCTAAGAGATGCTTGTGTATCTTGAGCTAACGAGACTATTGCCCAGAAGGTCTAATAACCCATTTAAGTCACAAAAATGAAGAACTACATCTTTCCTTGACAAACTTCCATGCTCTGCAGGTTGTCATAACACTATTCGCCACTCATCATGAAATAGGATATTTTGTACACTAACTCTTGGAGACTACATTGGACCTCCAAGGGAAACTTCATCCTCAGATTTAAATATTCGTTACATAGCACCTCTGCCTATGCTTCCCTGGGGTATGCTGGTGATGTGGCTGACTCAAAGATGCCCTGCTCTGGAAACAAACCATCTCTGGAGGGAGCTTTGCTGTCCATCTCAGATTGGCTCCTGACTTGGTGGAACTTTCTCTTCTCAATCTCCCCATTGAGAAGATAGGGCCACAACTTGGGAGTCTTTGCTTTTGACCCTGATCTCTCTGGTCATGAGACCACAGGCAAAAAGACCCAAACCACATCATCTCTATTTCCTGCGCTTTGTCAGGTGACAAGTTAAAGATCTGAGGAGCTCCCTCTCTCTGTACACAGCCTGGCATAAGGGACCCACCTCGTTTGCTACCTCAGGGCAAGCTTTTGCTGAGTTGTGCTGTCACAGGCAGTCATTCCCTGGCAGGCTACATTCAACAAATCACAGAATGAACCACAGAACAGTAGGGGATGGAAAGGACCTCTGAAGACCATCAAGTCTAACCCCCTGCCAACACAGGAACACCCAGGGCAGGCCACACAGGAACAGATCCGGGTGGGTTTGGAAAGTCTCCAGAGAAGGAGACTCCACAGCCTCTCTGGGCAGCCTGGGCCAGGCTCTGGCACTCTCACACTGAAGAAGTTTTTCCTCATATCAATATGGAACTTCCTGTGTTCCAGTTTGTGACCATTACCTCTTATCCTATCACAGGGCACAACTGAAAAGAGACTAGACCTTTGAACTTAATGCCCACCCTTCAGATATTTGTAAACATTAATAAGATCCCCTCTCAGGCTTCTCTTTTCCAAGCTAAACAGCCCCAGAGCTCTCAACTTTTCAACAGAATATTAAGCATTCGCTCCCATGAGATTTAATGAGTCAGGAACAGAGTTATCACCTAGTGAACCATTTCTCACCAGGCAACAATCACAAAAATGATGCCAAGGGTAGCACAACTTCCCACCCATTAAGAGAAGCCAGTCCTGCCGCCCTGAAGACACTCACTGGTGGTGATGGGAAGGAGCCAGGACACAAGGCACACAAGAAAGCATCCGCAGCCAACAAACCACCAGGTTAGCATTTTACAAGTCACATTTGCAGCCTTCTCAGCTGCTCGTCATGTACAACACACCTCTGAGACTTGATAATAAATGTGCTGCGCCGTTCTCTCGCGCAGCTTTCCAGGTACACTGAAAACAGTGATTTTCATGACTAAATGGATGGAAGAGTTGCAGAACATGATGTCAGCTTGCTAAGTGCCTCATCTCAGAGTTACACACCCAATTATTCTCTCTACAAAAATCAAAGGCAATCCATCAATTACTGTCTTTTTGCCTTACCTGCTTTTCTATTATTTTGTACTTTTAAAATATTGTATGTATTAACGACACAGGATTTACAGCGCACACACTGATTTCCCATTAATCTCACTTTAGCTGAGTCTGGAAAGAAAAAAAAGTCAAGCCACTTTTTTCTGCTACGAGTCAAGCACGTGCAACCATTAGCAGTATGCGCAGAGCTTCGGAGACCACTGTGAGCTCTCTGTAGACCACTTGCTGGCCACCCAAGGGCTAACAAACCTACAAACAAGAGAGACTTTTGATATTGTGTGTAATGAATCACAGAGTCATAGAACAGGTGGAAAAGACCTTTAAGATCATCGAGTCCAACTATTAACCTAACACTGCCAATCCCACCACTAAACCATGTCCCTCAGCACCACATCTACATGTCTTTTAAATACATCCGAGGCTGGGGACTTGACCACTTCCCTGGGCAGCCTCCTCCACTGCCTAACAACCCTCCCAGTGCATCTACAGAAAACACCAGAAAGATACATTAGAGACCCAATCTTCAAATGCAGCTACATAAGGACCATCATCTGCACGGTGGGGAGCAAGAGCAGGTATTGAAGGGAGGGTCTGGCTTTCCCTCGGGCTGTGCAAACAGATCTCCTTCCAATCCAGAGCCAGGCTGTTGCACACACACCAAGGAAGACAAGCTCGTCCAGACAGACAGGAACAGGCCATGGCCATGCCCAACAGCCTCCCGTGGTATGGGAACAGGCACCCACTTCCCTGCAGCAGTGCTCCACATCTCCTCCCCTCACCAACTGCTTTGAGGTTTCTAGATAAGAAAGCTGTTAATGTAGGTTAGTGCATAATTAAACACGTGATTTGCACACACAAGTGACTTGGCATATCTCCCACTAACACGTATTTTTAAATGGCCAGAGACAAGTGAGACAGAAGTAATGCAAAAATCTGCTGCTCTTGAATCTTCCCATCCAAGTGCTGCTGCTGTGTTCCCAGAACCGCCGCACAGCTTGGGACACAACTGTGCCAGGACTCAGGGACATAATGCAGCAGCAGGACTGACCCAGGAGCAGAGATTTGGGACTGGCTGGACACACTCTCAGTGCCCAAGCAAGCACTGCAGGTGCCAGCAAAGACTGGAGGACAGTTCATTTTCTTCACAGTAGCTGGTATGGGGCTGTGATTTGGATGTGCTGAAGACTGTGCTGGTAACACAGGGATTTTCGTTACTTCTGAGCAGAGGCTCACTCAGAGTCAAGGTCTTTCTTGCTCCTCACCCCACCAGCAAGTAGACTGAGGGTGCACAAGAAGCTGGGAGGGGACACAGCTGGGAAAGCTGTCCCCAACTGACCAAAGGGATATCCCAGACCATATGGCATCATCCTCAGCTGGGGGAAGAAGGGGGGAGATGTTTGGAGTGAAAGCTTTTGTCTTCCCAGGTCACCATGACATGGGATGGAGCCCAGCTGTCCTGGAGCTGGCTGCACACCCCACCCAATGTGGGGAATGAATTCTTTGTTTTGCTCTGCTGTGTGCACAGCTTTTGCTTTACTTACTGAACTGTCTTTATCTCGACCCACAAGATTTCTTTCTTTTACTTTTCCAATTCTCCCCTCCACCCCACCAGGAAGAGGTGAACAAGCAGCTGTGTGGGGCCTAATTGCCAGCTGGAGTTAGACCATGACAGAGTCAAGCTGGAAAAGGATGACATCAGCCCCCAAATACCTGTTTGGTGGGTTTTTTTTTTAATTATGATTATTCTGGCGTTGGTTCCTAGTGTGCAGTGCGTCTCCCCAGCTGAAGCACGGCTCACCAAGGCATTGAGATCTTTGATGCTCCCTCACCAAGCACCACCTGAGAAACTCCAGCAGGGAGAGGTCTAAGGTGGCACTTGAGCTTCCTCAGTGATGCAGCAGCCTGAGCAAGCCAAGGAGGCTGCCTGCAGGTGCCAACCATCCTGCACGTGCTGATAAGTCCGAGAGCAGCAGGTATGATGATCATCCTGCCATGCAGAGAGCTGCAAGCAAGTGGTGCAGATGGCTATTAAAGGCTCTTTCTTGCAGTCCTATTATTCCACACCATCATCAGAACAAATGGGGACTGGCAGAAAGTCAGGGAAGGTTGTATCTTTTCGCTCCCTTGCGTGCTGAAGATTAATTTAGAACTTATTAATTACATTTGCATATACCTGAAAGCTAGCAGAGGAGTGAGCAAGTGTCCTGAAGGTAATTGAAGACTACGACAAGAAGGTTATTTCGGCAGATTTTTCTTCGGAGGGTGAGTTAAATAGGAGATGGGAAGAGGGGTGTTCAGGGCCACAGCTCAGAGGACCCTCCTGGGCACTGCAGCACTGGGAGAGCTCCAGGCCCATTGCCACAGGACTCGGCTCCTGCAGCAAAGGGACCCATCTGACCCCCAGCAGCAATCTGCCTCCTGAGGGGCTGACAGAGGAACGCCTTACCTGCGAGTGTACTGAGAAGCACACATGCTCAGGTATTCTCCATCATATATCCCTCATAGAACTGTTCTCATTACTACATTACTACTACTTCTCCTTCAAAGGATCCTGAGATCCAGAAAACCTGGTGAAAAACCTCCTGTAAACCCAGCTGAGGCTACAGCTGGAACAAAGTCCACATCCCATTTCAAAGCAGTTCACCCACCTCTACCTGTCTGATCTCCTTGTCAATAAACCCAGGGTTCAAACACTTCCCATGGAGCAAAAACGTATGACAGAAGAATAAAATAGATTTTGCATCTGTATCTACCAGGTGGGTGTTTTTCCACACCTTCAACACTCATCCCATAGGCCTGGAACACCCTGAGGATCCCTGCAGATGGGGAGACCAAATCAGCTCAGCTAGGAAGTTCAGCCCTTCTCCCAACAGCCCTCTTTCTAAGCAGTGTCCAAGAAGAGATGCCAGTGCCTCTCTGCACTGTATACCTCTGGGTATACTCCTTAGCACCTCTCATTTAACTCCGCTGGGTATTTCCAACACTGAGAACAGTCAACATCTGTCACACACTCCAAGTAATATGTTGAGGAAAAAAAAAGCTCTCCATTCTGGAGAGCTTTTTTTTTAAGTGCAGGTTAAACTATAACTTCTATAGCAGCTATAATAAGGCACGTAACACTTCGTGCACACTGGGAAAGTCTGCTCTTCTTCCGTAACCACTTAATAGCTGCTCAGATTGAGCAACCTCCTCAGCCTGGCTCTGCATCCGAGAGCTCAAGAGGGTTGCAGCTCAGAGGGTCAATTTGTCCAGGAGCAATTTCAGTCCCTGATCTCTTCTGCAGAGTCAGGAACACACAAATAAAACTCTTAGCCTTCAGAAGTTACCTCTGACGTTAGCTAAACAACCCCTAACACCTCATCCCAGTTAATGATATTAAGAGTTTAGCACAATTAAGTTGGACTAGCTGAGATCCATCTAGCAGCATCTCCGACCCCTGTGTCCGAGGACTAAGTGTCCTGGCCCACTGATAGACGCTCCAGCAGGGAGTTGGTGAGCAAGCCTGAGATACATTTTGCAGGAGCCATTGGTGTCTCCAGTTGAATCACCTCAGCAAAAGGCTCCCAGGCTGGAGAAGAGCGAGCTGGCTGCTGGCAGGAGCTCAGCAGTTATATTTCAGTTTTTAACTCTGCAAATTAAGCTATTGCTGTCACAAACTAATTCCTTGTCTGCCTGGGAAAAAGACTCCAGGGGAGATTTCCACAGGTCCCCATGTCAGAGGGGCTTTTGTTCCTCAACCACTGGCAGTGCTTCCTTCTCCTGGCCACAGCTTTGGAGCACAACCTCCTGGGAGATCCAGCACCTACACTTGGACAGCTCCAGTGGAAGAAAATGGAAACCAGGATGTGAAACTGAGGACAGCTCCCAGATCTGTCATGAACAAACTGGTCTGGACAAAAAAAAAGCTAACCAGTTTGAAAAAAATTCAAGTCTCTGCTCTCACCTTCTCAGGCAGTCAACCACCCTGGAACTTTAGGCCATTTCTTTGAAAATCAGCAGTCCCCCAAACCCAGTTCACCCATTAGGCAGCTTACTGAGGTGTCTGAAGCCCCTAATAAAGCCAACCTCTGGCACTTTGTTGCACTAAAATCTGTTGTGTAACAAGCAACCCAGCTCTGTACTCAAGAAGGGCTGTCAGGCCAGCTTCCCTCCTCAAAAGAGCCAGCTCCTCGTGGAAACCAGCTCTGTGCTCAGTAGCTACTTGGTCCTTTCCTGAGCTGCTCCAGTTTGCCAAAATCCTCTTGAATTTTGTACAGCAGAAAAAAGTGCAAACTCCCCCGTTTTTTGACCTACATTAATTTATCAAATTGCAACTAAAAATAGAGCAAACTACACAGAAATGGTTTAAACTGTTTTTGCACTTTTCTCCTTTTACCATCTACTCTAAGGCTGCTCTAGCACTTTTCAAAGCTGCGGGGAAAACAAAGTGTGTGTGATGGATGTAAGAGAACACTGCATCACACCAGTAAGGCCACTGGTTGCCCAGACCACAGCTGCTGCTCCCATGTAGAGTCTGAGCCTCAGGCAAGAGCTGAACCAACCTGACTTGTGCTCATATCCCAGAGCCAGGCCTAAGGTGAACGTCTGCAGTTTAGAAGTGCTCGGGTTTGGTTTAGATGGTGGCCCTGTTTCTCTCCAGGTTCAGCTTGGGCAAAGCCAGTCCTCCACCCTTGCCTACACCAGGGGCAGGAGAAGTCTGGTGTCACCTTGGTGCTCACTCAAGGCAACCTTGAGTAAGTAGCATTTCTCTTGTTGTCTGTTTTGGTGGCACAGGACTTCCACAGCTAGCAGTGAGGGATAGGAGGTGGGAATCTCTCAAGTCACAGGGCAAAGCAGCCCTCAGCCCCAACAACTTTATAACATCTCCACCCATGCCCTGAACTTCTCTTGCGGTCTTCATGTTCACAGAATCACAGAATGTCTTTGGTTGGAAGAGACCTTCAAGATCATCTTGGTCCAACCTTCAACCCAACACTGCAAACTCATCACTAACCCATGTCCCTAAGCACCAGGGCCACATGTCATTTAAATGCCTCCAAGGATGGTGACTCCACCGCTGCCCTGGGCAGACCATTCCAATGGTTGGCAACCCTTCTGATGATGCAACACCTTTTCCAGTGTAGAAATGAGTGTAACACAAGCTTTTCCCCACACTTAGTGAACTTATAGATGAAGCCTTGTGGAGTATTTATCTGGATTTTAGATGAGGGAGGAACTTTATGTGGTGCCTGCCCAGCTGCTGGAGGCCAACCCACAGCACATTTCCAGCCTGTAAAAAAGCTCCCCTTGCCAACCATTTCCTGCCAGCAGCAACCTGCATTAGATCCACACAGAAAATGTGCACTCTAGGAGAAGCAGAAACAGGAGGATTGTCAACTGACCCTGCTCAGGCAGCAAAACCAGTGAGTATTTAGCCACAAAGGCTAGAGAGAAGCTATCAAAAAAAGCAGCTTAAAAACAAGTACTCTGCCTGGAAAGAATTACAGACAGTTGCACTTCTGAGCAGAGCAGCTGCCGAGCTGAAGCAGAGGAGCTCTGGTTAGTCCGTTACTGGTTTCCCAGCTCCTCTCACCCCTTGCTTTTGCAGTTGGTGGCAGAGCACAGGAAAAAGATCTCAGCTGCACCAGGGCCTGGAGGAGCAGTAAAGTCTGGAATGATCTGCCACTTGTGCTGCAGCAAAGTGCTTGGTGCTCCTGTTATTACAGCTCTGCAGATGGGACTTTTAACCTTTTCCTTTGGTTTCAGTCACCTGGCCACCGTTGCCCACTCTGCTTTTTCCTCGAGAGCTCTGGGATGTTCCAGAGGAGAGGAGGCAATCTGCCAACCACAAAGGGCTTCACCCTGCCAGCACAGCTGCTACAGCCAGCCTCAAGGCTGGTTGCAAGCACTGGTCAGCACTTTGATGCAGCTGTAAAAACTACAGCAAGTTTCACTAAAAAGCAACTCAGCATCCCAGTTAAGAACAGCAGCATCTCACCTAAAGGTCTACACGTGCATTAGGGAGTGGTATTAGCCTTGTTGCACACTCAGCCCCACTGAGTTTGATCATAAGCACCCACAGCCCAGCCCATCAAACCTTAATGTCCCTTCTTCTCTCCAATCCTCTCCAGGTTGGCAGGAGCAGCCTCCCAGGCTCTCATGGGTGCTGAGCCAGTGCAGAAAGCAGCCAGGTTTGGTAACTGATCATCAGGCCAGCATGGGAGATAGGGGAAAAAGTGGATTACAGAATCAGCTTTAAGCTGGTAAAAGCAGCTGTGGGCATCATTCAAGGCAACGTGCATCTGAGACTGGACACTGGAGGGATAACCACACCTCTGACCAGCAGAGAGGGACTCACAGACATGCAGTAGCCCAAATGCCTGCCCAGGGTCCATGGGCAGCCCCTGATTTTCACTCAGCCTGGCCAAGACATGTCCAAGCAGCCTGCCTGAGCTTCCTCCTTTATGCCACAGCCCATCTCCATAAGAGCAGGCAGAACCAGTGCTCCCAGCAGCACTGGGAAAGCAGACATCTCCCCTCAGCCCAAGCTTCCCATTCTTGTCTTGGGGTGCAGCTGGTTGCAGAAAGTATCCCCAGCAGGTGGGACAAGAGCAGGTTCAATATAACACTATCAAGTGAAACGGGGAGAGCTGGGGGGCTGAGAGCCCTGTCAGCACAGTCATCCCCATATTATTGTAATATTTATTTAAAGACACCAACCCTTTCAGTTATCAGCAGACAACATCTCATTAAATGTCTTGGGTTGCCGGGTGCACCAAGCAGCTGCTGCAGGGTTAGCTTCTTGTCACCTCATTACAGTCCCCCACCAGCTGCTTCCAGCTCTTCCCTCCCCTCAATTCATCTTCATTTTCGCCCTCTTGTACCCCCATCCTTCCATGGCCCCAGCAGTAACGGTGCCACAGAACGGATCGCAGGCAGCCTCTGGTGCTTTACAGCTCTGCCAGCAGCTGCAAGTGGAGTGGGATCTTGTTCTGACACCTAAATCCTGCAGCCACCTGGCACAGCCAACCCCTCAGCCTCCAGAGGCTGGGGACAGCAAGAAGAAAATATGGGGGGGGGGGAAAAGCTGAGTAAAAGCATTTCTTTACTCTGGGCACAAATATAGGCTGGAGGTGAAGGGTTGAGAGCAGCTCTGGGGAGGACATGGGAGTGCTTGGGGTGAAAAGCTGGGGCTGAGCCAGCCCCATGTGCTCACAGCCCAGCAGGCACTGGCACCCTGGGCTGCACCCCAGCTCCATGGGCAGCAGGGGAGGGGGGACCCTGCCCCTCTGCTCCCAGGGCTCTGGGGAGAGAGAGAGACCCCCCTGCAGTGCTGGGGCAGCTCGGGAGTGCTCAGCACAGCAGAGACAGGGACCTGGTGGAGCGGGGCCAGAGGAGCCCCAGCAATGCTGGGAGGGCTGGAACCCCTCTGCTGGGAGCCAGGCTGGGAGAGCTGGGGGGGTTCAGCCTGCAGAGGAGAAGGCTCTGGGGAGACCTTCTGGTGGCCTTTCAGTCCATAGAGGGGCCTGTCAGAAAGCTGGGGAGGGACCATTTTGCAGTCAGTGTAGTGACAGGGTAAGAGGGAATGGTTTTAAACTGAATGAGGGTAGATATTTAGATTAGCTATTAGGAAAAAAATTCTTCACTCTGAGGGTGATGAGACACCAGAACAGCTGCAGGTGCCCCATCCCTGGAAGCGTTCATGAACAGGTTGGATAGGGCTTTGTGCAGCCTGGTGTAGTGGGAGGTGTCCCTGCCCGTGGCTGGGGGGTTGGAATGAGATGATCTTTAAGGTCCCTTCCAACCCAAAGCACTCTGAGTCTATAAGCATCCACCTCCCACAGAGCAGGGTCTGCACAGCAGCAGCAAGCACTGCTCCCCTGGAAATGGTCCTGAGAGCACCAGTAGTTGTCAGAGCTGCGGCAGTAACACCTGGACTATGCAAAACCCCCTTCCCCCTGCACAAACCCCCACACCTTCCCCCTCCCCAAGGTCAGCACTGACACTTTCATTACTGGGGAGAAGTTGCTTTTCTGTCTGAGCAGCAGATAAGACAATTTCAGGGAGAAACTGCCCTGCATTTTGACACCAG
This sequence comes from Todiramphus chloris collaris, assembly GCA_025345505.1. Lineage (NCBI taxonomy): Eukaryota > Metazoa > Chordata > Aves > Coraciiformes > Alcedinidae > Todiramphus > Todiramphus chloris. The sequence goes on along the minus strand of JANVCC010000146.1, from coordinate 1,635,884 downwards.
CTCCTCCATTAATAAAAAGCATTAAACAAAAAATGTAACAAAACAAAAGCTGACCTACCTGTCAAGAAGCAGCAAGAGGAGGCTGCTCTGCAAAGGAAAATGAGCCAGGACCCAAGGGAGACGGCAACCTCCCCAACAAGGGGCTCAGCAGCAAAGAGAGACAGTTCTGGAGTAACAACTGTCACCAGGCAGGCCCATAGCAATGGAGAAGGTCCAAGGGCACCCCTGAAACCAAGAAGCAAGGCCAGGTACAGCACCTACACAGCTTAGCCAAGAGAAGGCAGAGGGTCAAGAGCCTGCACTTAAATGCAGCCTCTGGCTAAGGGTAGAGGTCAGTGGGTAGGTGGGACCAGGTCCCAGGTGAGGCTGGTCAGGGTGATCAGAGCCTGAAGATGCAGGTAGACCTCCAGGAGAGCTTTCCTTCATGATCTTGGGGCGTTGCTCTTAGCCCCTTTTCACCAATACTGACCCTTCACTACTGTCCTCCCAGAGTAGCAGAAGGCACCCACCACGCAGGCTGTAATCCCACCTGTTCTGTCTTTGACCCTCTCCATATAGTGCATTTAGAGGTGGTGTTACAGAGGTTCTCCACAGCTGTATAGGCAAGATGGGGTTTTACATCTCTATCTTCTCCCAGGAGCCAGGGTACCACAGCCACCACTGCATGAGCCTCCAGGAGACCATTAAGCTCCTCTTATACTTCAAGAGTTTACATCCTCGATCCCTGTGGTTAACTGCAACCTACTTGCCCTAATTACAGCCCCAAAATCCAGGTTTGGGACCTGAGTAATTATCAGTGTGTTCGCTGCATAAGCTGCCCCAGAGTCCTGCCCAGACAGGAGCACATCTCTCTGCTGCTCCCCAGCCACTGCTGTCAACCCAGAGGCACCAGAGTTTCCCCACCAGGAGCCATCAACCAGCGCTGCTCTTACAGGCAACATCCACGAGCAGAGGGGATGGTCACCAGGCACTTTCTCTAGTCCCTTTTGTGCCCTTACACATTGCTGGAGCAATCGCTCTTCCTGCCCACGCACGGGCAGATGTGAAGCCACCACACCTCCCAAATCCAGAGGTCCTCTCCCGCTCTAGATGGGTGGTGTGAGGGGGACGAGGGGACCAGCAGAGCATCTGCAGGGCAGCCTCAGCCCCCAGCAGATGTTTAAGTGCCCCACCAGCACAACTGGAGCAGCGTGGGGGGAGCAGAGTGAGGACCCCTGTCCCCCCTTCCCCACGGCCACACAGCCTGCTCTGCAGGGCTCTGCCAGCAGCACCCAGTGGCTGAAACCATCCTCCTCCAGACCCCTCTCCTCCTGCCAGTTTGTACTCATGCTGCTGCTGCTCCTGCCCACTTGGGCCAAACTTCACTCCTTTGCTTTCTGGGCGCCGTGAAACTCGTGCAGAATTAGCTGCTGTTGTTTTTTTGAGGCTGCACATTTGAAGTGAAACCAGTGCAGGGCGTCCCTCCTCCTCTAACAGAAAACAAATAAATGAAAGGACAGAAAACCCTCCAAGCACAGAACAAAAGAGCTTTAGTGGGAACAGCAGGTTTCGGGCAGACCCAGAGAAACTACCCCAATTTCTCTGGGTTGAGAAATGGGTTGTGAGGGGGGACAGGGCCAGAGTCCCCACACTTACATCAACCACTCTCCTGCAGCTCTTAATGACAGTATGAGAACACGGGGCTCTGTGTTTAGAGAATTGTTTCTTTAAAACCCTTTGGGCGCTTTTAAGGGCTCTAATTCATTAACCTTTCCTTGGTTGAGACCAGCAAATGGATCTCCAGAAATACAAAAAGCAATTAGACAAATTCATGGGGAAAAATGTCCATCAACATTATTAAACATAACCCCCGAAGCAAGTGGGTGAGCTGCAGGCAGGGAGAGCAGCAGGGTTGGGGAAGAGCAGCCACCGTTTTCCCTGAATTCAACCCATTCCCTTGGCTGCTTTTGGAGGTGAGGGCACTGGGCTAGATGGACCTTTGCTCTGACAGGTAACCACCATCCCCAGATGAATCTCTTATCGATGGAAAATCCCAGGGATGGCTGACCTTTCGGAGACCTTGCTCTGTAAAGAAAATACTAAAATTTTCATATGACCACAGGACAGCTTCTGCCAAGAGGGAGACCTGCCAGAGAAGGTCACTTTTGGGGTGGCTGGTCCAGCTGCTGCAGCATCACTGGAGAGCATAGCCTGCACATGGGCATTGCCTGTGGCAGGGCTACCTCCTGTGCTCTGACACCTTCAGGCTGGGCCTCTGTCTTCCCCAATATTGGGGAAATCCATGTCCATAAGGACACAGCACCACATGGGTGGCGTGAGCTTGAAACTCTAGGATGAAGCAGGTAACGGTCACAGCACTAATCCTGCCTGAATGAGCTCTCGAATGCACAGCTCCTCTCCAAGAAGAGCCTTTAAAAAGAAATTCATTCATGGAAATAGGAACAAATGAGCAATGCTGAACAGGAACACGAGCCCTCAGCCCTGACCCCGCAGATGAAACAGCACCAGATTTGTATGAATTCTCTGTCTTTCTAGGAAAAAATAAAGCACCTGCAAATGCACAGCCTGCTCTGCCGAAGTAACTGAACCGTGGTGGACCTGGGCCATGCAAAGAGGAGGGGAAGTGAAAATTAGGGGGATTTCTAAGGTCCTTTATGAGCCTTTTCTGAAGCTTGTCTACATGTGATGGTTTCCTTGGAGACCAAGTTATTATTAAACCAGAATGTGGCCTCCTTCTTCCAGGATGCCCACGCTGGTTTCAGCTGGTTTCGTAATGCTGCACAAACCCAGGCTCTGGATGCCATTACATGTCTAGCAGGGAAGAAGTTTCCTAAGTCCAGAAACCTGCTGGCTCCCAGACAGGAACAAACTGCAAGGCCGAGGAAAAGGAAACACATACTGGAAGGGGGACCAGCTACCAGAAGTCTTTAACAAATAACTTATGGCTGCAGTGGGCTGTGTTTTCCAGATTTAATGTGCCACGTACCCAGACACTGTGCTGTGAACTGTCTCCTCGAGCAGTCAGTGCAATGGGGAGGGTGTGAACGTGGCAGTGGCAAATATGAGAGACACCAAAGCTCTTCACCCCAGACAGGTGCTCTGTCCCAGCTGCCCAGTTCTGCTGGAGCAAAAGGAGGATGGAGATGTCCACCTTCTCCTCTTGGCTGCTGCCTATGCCTGGGCAGGGGCAGCAGGGACCAAGAGGAGGATCAGGGCTCAGTACAGTACAAATCCAAGTATTTAAAGAACTCTAGAAGGGCATTTTCTGAAAACACTCATGACATTATTTAGCAGACGCAGAAGAAATGAAATCAAACAAAGCTCAAATTAAAATATTCCTTGACATTGGAATGATTTTTTTTACAGTTGTATCAAAAAGGCATGCTGGGAGGGGTACGTGGCAGCGTCAGCCTCTACTGCCCCTTCCCCTCATCAGGACCCCTGCTCCCAGCAGCAGCCCTGCTCTCACCCTGGCCAGGGTGACAGGCAGGGGACAGGGACAGAGTCACGCTGCTGCCAGCTGCAAGCTGCTCCAGCTTCACTCAGAGCTCGCTGTCAAAGGGTTTCACACTGTGGCTCAGCTCTGCTGTATCTTCATTATTGTTTTTCCCTCTTCTGTCCCCATTCCCCACTTTACATCTCCCCATCTCATACCATTCTTTCTCCTATTTCATAAAGAAAACATATGAGTTTAATTTCTCTCAGCTGCCCTCTTTCTATCACTTCAAAATGTCTTATCAGGCATTTGGCATCATGTGTCTCCCAGTGCTGCTGCTGCAGAGCCAACCTCCCTCAACGTTCTCAGCAGCTGCTCTTTCTAGGTACCTTTTTCCAAGTGGAGGCACATGTATGTACTGGGTGGGCTGGTGTCTGCTTGTTGTGGTTTTTTTTCTTATCACAGTTTGTGAAACATCTGCTGTTTATAAATTATTTCTTTTGAATGTCATAATCTTTTCAGTTGCATGAGCCAACAAGCACCTCTGAGCAGCAGAACAGTGCTGCCAGCTTCTATTGAAAACGCTGTGCTTGGATGAGATGTGCAGACCCCTCTTCCCAAGGACACATGCATGTATGCACACCCACACCCCTTCTCCATGCCATGGGAAACTCGTCAGAGTCACCTCCAACCCACAAGAAGCCCCAGAGACAACCACCACATGGGCACAAACTCCAGCCTCCATCAATCCTGATACCCAAGTCCAGCACAGACACACACAGTGAGCTGATGCACAAACACATGTACTTTGGAAACCCATCAAAACATAGCTATGACCTTATCCAACAGACTTGTCCCAGAGAATGACTCCCAGAACAGATCCCCAAAAGCCTCTGACACAAGCACCCAGCCAAGAAACAAACCCACCCATGCCCAGCTCATGCTCCTTTGAGCAGGGCTGGAAATGCCCATGGATTGTACCCTGCCCACAGCAGGGGGGTTGGAACTTGATGACCTTTAAGGTCCTTTTCAACCCAAACCATTCTGTGCTTTTGTGTAGAGGAGCAATGCCCGGTGCTGAAATCCTGTCTATGAAAAGTTCAGAAAGTGAGTACAGGAAAATTATAAGGAAAAGAACCAAAAGAAGTAACTGATGGATTTGAACATCAAAGCACTCTCAGATGGCTCTACCCCATTATTTATGGTTTACTCATGGGCTTAATTTTTCTCCTTTGTTTTTTTTTTGTTTATTTGTTGTTGTTATTGCCTTGAGAGAACGAGAGGAACAAGAGAACCCTCTGGGGGATCAGAAGATTTTCTCATTCTGCTTAGTGAAACTTCTCAAATGATTGTAAAAACAAGGCAAAATCAATCGAGGATTCTTTTCTGCAGTGAGTCAGCCACTCTCTGCCCAAGTGTCAGCTTTGCTGGACTGCCCCCCCCACCCTTGGCTCCTCACTCTAGTACCAAAGTGGAGAGGCAGGAGCAGGCTCTCCTTTTTCACCAAGAAAGGTGTATTTTAACTCACTATTCACTGTGGACATAACCAGCCCCAAATCAACATTTAGACCAGATCCCTGCATATCAGTGCAGGTGAAGGATGTAAAAGCCAGCTGGAGCTTACACCAGCTAACTGGACCTAACTGGTTGGAGCTTACACCAGCTAACTGGACCTAACTGGTTGGAGCTTACACCAGCTAGTAAGCCCAGGGCTTGAGGGTCTTGCAGAGGACTCAGCAATTCGGCTGTTTCTTCAGAAGAGCCTCTAAGTCCTCTGCAAAGGCAGCTGGAGTAGGGGAAGGAGAATCCATCCCTGCACTTCCAAACATACCCACTCACGGTCATGAGAGGCTGCTCTGTGGGTGATTTCTTGTTTACTTTTGGGAGGGGGTGCCTATTTGTGCCCTGTGAAAAGGACCAAGGTGTTGATACACAACTGCTTCTCAGGCAGGAGCAGGTTCTGCAAATGCAGGTGGCTTCTTTAGACGTGAGGACAAACTCAGTTAAACACCCACTGAAAGAGAAAATCACATTTATGCCCTAACCCTAAAGCCCAAAAATAAGTCTCTTGAAAAGAGACTGAAGATATTTTACAAATAAAACAATCAGATGAATGAGGAGCAGGAGGAGAGGTGATATAATGAATAATTAGACAATTAGGCTAATCCACAGGAAATTAGCTAATTCCCAGGTAGATGGCAGTTGGGGACTGATTAATTGTTATGACCCAGGAGGTACCACATGGGAGCCAAGACCTGCTTCAGATCTTCTGGCATGGGCTGGAAATGAGCTGGGAAAAGTACATTCTGGGGGCTTCTCCTCACCGCTTCCCTCCTGGAACCTGGGTGGCACCTGAAGTCTTGGCAGGGCCCTGCTCTCCTGCACCAGAAGGACAATAAAGGGGTCAGTGCTACAGGAGGTCACCACTCACCTCCAGAGCCAACTGGAGCAGGAGCAGAGAGTAGGGTGTGAGCAGTTACTCAGCTTAAACAATAACACATGCAGCTGGGGGGGACTTACCTTTGCTTTGAGTTGTAGGACCAGAAAGCGTGTGCATGGCAGGGATGAGCAATGCTTCACAGCCAGGAAAAACAGTGGGAGCACCACCTTGCCAATAGGGATTATTTTTATCTCCTTGAGATGAAGATGAAATGTTATTATCGTATTTATTTTGCATCAATGGAGATATATTATGGACATAATAAAAGTGGAGTCTGGCGTTCAGATACGAATTCCCCACATCTGATCTGCAGTCTGTTATTCTTTATCAAGTTCTTGTATGACATGATTAAGTAATATTATTTTAGGCTTTTACCCTGAACACTCTCTCTGGGACAGATTCTTTGAGCTCTTGTGACTTTTTCCAGCTAATTTCTGAGGAATGGGCTGCCCAAGTCCCTGGGCAATCTGGCAGCTGATTGTTTTTCTCCATTAGTCTAATGATGAACTTGCTGGTTAAGGCCCCAGCCCACCCAGCTAGTCATTTGGGATAAACAAAGAGATGGCCAAGTGTCTAGAGCAATTCCTGATGGAGCTAGCAGGCAATCCTCTGCTCCCAGCTGCAGGTACCAAAGCACACTGGGAAGCAGCATAACGCATGATACAAGAACCAGGGTGAGGTTTGTCTGTCCCTTCAGGCAGCCAACCCCAGGAGTTGATGTGGCTCCTCATTAAATTGCTCATTAAGGAGCCAGGTCTGTGCACTGCTCTGACTCCTGCTCCAGTGAGATCTCCCAACTCCACACACCCAGACAGCGGTTTTTAACCTTTTTTAACTTACCCCTCGTTAGTTTTCCCAGCAGACAGAGTCCCCTGTAATCAAAGTGGAGCTCCAGACACTGGTTCTGCCTTGCTGCAGCTCTCAGCACGCTCAGGTGCCTCCAGGCCAGCACATGGGCTCAAGATTGGAGCCCCAAAGCCACGGTGATGGTTTGATGCGACAACGATGCCAGATGCCACTGCTCTGCCACTGTGTCATCAGACACAGCCAAAGGCTCCACTGAGGGTGGCCACGGAGCTGCAGCAGACAAAAAACCCCAGCGTGGAGAGATGTGTCCGTTGCAAACCCAACCCCTGCAGGAGCTGCCAGCACCTCACTACTGCAGAGAAGAAAGGGCTAATATTTCTTCGCCCAAGGGAGAGGCTGAGGATTGAGTCTTACTCTGATATAAACTATCCAAAAAAAGAGTAAATTGGCTGTTTGGGGGAGAGGAAGAGGTAAGGCCAAGGGCACGTTTGCTTATTGCACCTGCTTTGGGCAGGCACAGGCATCCCAGAGTGAGCTCCTGTGTTCCATGCAACGATAAGGGTTTGAGAGACCGCGAACACGTCTCTTCCAGGACACGGGTTCCTACATATTTGACAGAAAAGTTGTAACATGGATTATTTCCTATTTTTCCCTCTCTCCCATTTGAATCCCTTTCCCTCACACAGCTGCTGCCTTAGAAATCTCCAGACACTGTGGGTCAAGAAGCGTGATGGAAATGAGTTTGAGCTAACACCAGAAAAAGCAACCAATACCATCGTTATGTCCATGGGGTAGGGCTCCTTGTATTTACATCATTTGCATAAGGTTACCCAGAATGCTGAGCATGAGGTAGTGTTGCTGTTACCCCACAAACACACAAGCAGCCATCTGAAAGCCAGACATACCCAGGTACCACATCGGGGATGGCCTGGGAGGTACAGGAGGTGGCTGTACACACAGCCTGCTCCAGATCAGTGAGTGGGAGGCCAAAAAGCCTCCCTTTGCCCCCACTGCTGGGTCATACGCCCAGGAGAACAACTATGGTTGCTGTCAATGGGTGTGAAGGTGATGCAAGAAGGATTTTTCACAGTCTCAGGCAGCTTTGCAAAGGAGCCAGGATGGAAGGATGCCGGGGTGGGAGAAGGATCTGGGATTTTGACACGATCGCTGGTGCAAAAAGACCTCCTTAGGGCTGTAGGCAGCTATTCCACTTTGCATTCATGTCCAGAAATAGTTTTTGCTAAGCTTTTCTACCTCGAAACTACCTCCAGGCTTGTGACACAAGCAAGGCACTCCTCAAGACTTCAGCTGGACCCTGGGACCCCCCCAAACTCACTAGTGTGTGGTCTCAGCTTGACAAGAGAGAAAACAGCGCTAGGAAGGGACAACCAGCTTGTTCTTCAAGCATTCAAAGACATCACCACGCTGTCTCCAGCACCGGTGCCACCAGCTCTACTACCTGGGGCCATCAGAGATAAGGGTTTGCTTAAGAGTTTATACATGTGCTTTACCTTCTTTCTATTGCTGCTGGCAAAAGCAGCCCTCAGATGAGAGCTAAAACCTCACAGCAGAGATAACTCAGGTTTTAGTTAAAGGTAAACTCACTTTGGTTAGAAATCCCTCCAGGATAAAGTTTCTGGGTTGTCTTTCCCAAGGGAAGCAAGGTCCATGCCATGGTGAGGGCTATGGGGAGCACTTTGGGCTCCCATGTTGTTGTGAGGACAGCAAAGCTGCTCACTGGGGACTTGCCTCAGTGTCCTGAGTGGGCAGTGGAGGTGGGATGTCCTTCTTCAGAGATTACTGGTGATCCCAGAGGATGGAACCTCCCTGCCTCACTCCCCACCTCACCTTGCCAGGGGAAAACCTGGCGCTAAGCTGTGCTGGATGCAGCAAGGGTGCAACTGCAGAATCAAGAAGCCAAACAGGTGGTTTGACACTGTGCTTTGTCTTGCAAAGACAAAAAAAGCCCAACATGGACACATACAGGAAAATTCAATAATGGCTTTTTTTTTCCTAATGAATGCCAGTAGGCTTGCTTTTATTTGGTACTTCAGGCATTTACATATAAATTGCTCTATAATGGCTCTGCCCTCCTTCTCCTCTGCATTTGCTGTTAATGAGCTATACAAAAAGTCATAGGGCTGAGCTGAATGCTGCTGCGGGGCTGTGGTGGGATCCTGTCCATCCACCTGAGCTGTGGGTCCTTCCTTTCCCCACCAGACTCCCCCCTGGCTTGCCTAACACCCAAGCACCCAAAGAAAGCAAACAGTCACCTCAAGGATGCAAGATGAGTCCTGCCCCAGTAGCGGTGCACCCCGTTCCCAGTGAGATCTGGTCCCATCGTGTAGATGCCTGTGTGTTATCGTGGCACGGCTGCTAAAGGGGCTTGAGCTCTGCTGGCATGAGTGGCAAGGGCATGAATTCAGCTTCCACCAAGCCTCCTCCAGCCCAGTGCACTCATCACTGCCAGCCCAATGAACCCTATCCTGACAAACCCCATCCTGACAGTGCCACAGCAACCACCATCACCCTGAACGACTCCTTCGCCCCAAGACATCTCAGACCCCCTGAGATGAAAGGGCAAGAGCTGCCGGCCAGGCTCCAGTGCTGAAGGATGCAGGAGGCAGCAAGAGGAGAATGATGGGTTGAAGACGGGCTGCTCAGCCGGGTGGGAGGGCTGGGGGGACTCCCTGGCACCCCCAAGCAGAACCTCGCTCCAGGGGCTCCCCGAGGCAGGAGGAGGGCGGCTGGCAGCCCCGACGCCGAGCGCCGCGGAGCTGACCTAATTTCTGCCATCTCCCCGGGATGCGCTTGTCTCTGGGACCGGATAAGGCTCCCTTTGATCAAAGGAGACTTGTGCTAAAGTCAGCTTTTGTCCATAAAGAATTCAGGCGGCGGGTGCGGGAGGGAGGAGGGGGCTGTGCACTGCAGTTGGGGAGGTGGGTGGGAATGGGCTGGAGAGAAATGCCATTGAGGGCGACAGGCTTTGAAGTGACAGAGCCGGAAGGCCCGTGACACTCCCCAAATGCAGAAATGCCTTCAACGACAAGGCAAAAAGAAAGAAAAGGGGAAAAAATAGCAGAGCAGTTTCATCTTGGAGTCTAAGCTGGAGATTGCCTGGGGGGGGGGAAGTGGTGGGCGGGTGGCTGCATCTGCAGGAGCAGGAGCATCTGCAGGAGATGCTTCACCAGCATCTCCTCATCAAGCTGGGGCCTACAGCACATTGAGCAACCGTCCCCTCATCATCCAAAGGCTCATGGCAAAGTTCCTTCTGCGCACCATTTTCCCGTGCTTTAAAAGGGGCAATAATTAGCCAGTGAACTGGAGAGGAAGGCTTGATGGCATGGGACAGGGCAAGGGTTTCTGAGGAAAAGGGTGTGTTGTTATCAACCGGTGGCTCCAGGATCCTGGGGCACTGGTGGGGCATTAGTGCTTGTCTCAACCTTTGGTCTTGCAGATGACCTTTAACTTATAAAGGGGGCAAGAGATAATGATAAGAAAACATAAAGGTTTGGAATTGCCCTAAAACTCCAGCCAGTTCTATTTCTTTGCCACCCAACCAGAGCTGCATGCCCAACACAGTCAGCATGACTCCACCACTCAGCCATCAGTCTCTGCCCAGCCCAGGGGAGACCATGAAACAAAAACAACCCCTCTGCCACCAGATGAAGAGGTTTCTGGGAAACTCCTACATGGACAAAGTCAGTTCACATGCTGATTTGTGTCCCTTGAACTCAAGGTGCTGCAATACATTCCAAGATAGGTAATTGCAGAGTATTGAGGATATTTGCAGAGAATAAGGATTTGGGGGTTTTTTTGCTTTCAGAATTGGTTTAGTCTATTCCCTTCATTTGGTCAAAAACATGTGTCCTGTTCATTTAGATGAATAAGTCTGAACTGAAGACAATACCCTTAACAGCAAAGCTGCAAAGGAGAGAGAACATCCCATGTCCTCACGGGGAATATTTGGCCAAACAACAAATTGGGGAAAAGGCAGCAAATCTCCTCTTCCCTCTGCTCTAAGCTAACTTAAGCCCACGGGGGCTTTCTGTAGGTGTTTCTGTAAGAACACATGCCAAGATGACAGTGGCCTCTGCCAGGGAGGCTGTCAGTGACACAGCCAACACGCCTTCCTCACACTGTGGAGCTTTAGAGCAGAGGAGTGTGATGCTCCATGAATCCCAGGTTTCAGACAGGACTGTAAGTGAGCAGGACTGGGGCACATTTACCTGTGGGAAAATCTGGTTGCCACCACCGCGTTTTCTCCAGGTCACCTGCACCATTCCCTTCTTCACATATTTTTGCTTAGAGATGTGCCCCTGTGGGTAATCAAGAAGAATTATATTTTGAATTCTTCTATACCAGGCTGTCCAGTTTCAGTACTGGAAAATGCAAACAAAAAAAAATTGCTGGCATTATAATATCAAAAAGATGGTCAGTGCAAAATGAACATCCTCAATAAGGACATTTAAAATTTTAGTTACCCTGTAACAAGAAGATGGAAATAAAAACTCATGCCAAATAAAAAAGCAAACACCCCCAAAAAAAAACCCAAAAAGCCTGAAGAGGTGACAAATAAAAGAATGGATTCTTCTGTTTTCAGTGGGTGGGTTCTATCGCTTTTTCAGACATACAGCTGGGATAAATTTACACCAATAACCTGAAACTTCAACTGAGGGCTGAAAGAAGAAAGGTGGCAAGTGGGGAAAGGCATGTGTCAGTGCTGAAGGCACACACTGCTCAAAGCTCCAAGTGAGAGAAACCTGCTGAGGTGGTAAGAGACAAGACATCGCCCCTGTCCCCCAGCCCAGTGCTGGCTGCACTCTGGCCTGAGGGTGCCAGGGGTGTTTTGCCCAATTCCTGGGCTCTCCTTCCCTCACAGATGTGCCCTGCACAGGATTTCCTGCTCCTGACAGCTGCCTACAGCTGCCCACGGGGCTGTTTCAAAGGTGTTTCTTCACCATCGTGGCAGACTGTAAATATCGATACATAAAATATAATGTCGGGATAGATACTAGAGAAAAAAGGTCTGCTGGGAGACTGGGGTAGCTCTGGGACAGGTCACCAGAGGTGAAGTCTCCACCCCTGGAGGTTTCTAGGACACGGCCACACAAAGCCACGTCTGACCAGAGGCCGTAGTGGTGACAGTCCTTCTTCAAACAGGAAACTGGTCTAGAGACTTTTAGGGGATGCTTTATAGAATCCATAAAATACCATCTTAGAATTATTTAGGTCAGGAAAGACCTTTAAGATCAAGTGCAACTGTAAACCTAAGACTGCCAAGTCCATCACTAACCCATGTTCCTCAGCACCACATCTCACAGCTTTTCAATCCCTCCAGGGATGGGGACTCCACCACTGCCCTGGGCAGCCTGGGCCAGGCCTGGACAACCCTTTTGGGGAAGAAATTTTTCCTAGCATCCAACCTAAACCTCCCCTGGCACTTCACACAGTGCTCACACAGTGTTTTGTAACTCTTAACTATGGGTAACTTAGGAGTTTAGTAAAATAGGGCAGGCATGTATCAAACAGAAGAAAACCTCTAAGAGATACACTCTCCTCCTTCCTTGCAAATAAACCAGAGCTGACAGAAGTAGAAGCTCCCCGAGACGTGCCAGGGAGCCAAATGTCCTGGGGAGCAACGAGGTCAGCTCTGGCAGCCCGGCCACCTAGGGCTGCAGAACCAGGGTTGCTCTGGTCCCTCCAGGATGGGTCAGCTGCAGAGCTGAGTGTCCCCAAAAGCTGCCTCTGGCAGGAGGATCTGTAAACAGCAGATCACTACTGTATGAAGTGAGAAATATGACACAAATTACCACCAATTTAGTATAATTTAGAGGACAACCTTGTCCAAGGAGACAATTAATCATTCCTCAGAACAAAAAAAGAGGTAAACAGCATGAGCAATAGATTTCCAAAGCCAGTGAGAGTGTGAAATCTCTCTTTCTATTAGTAGTATCCGAGTATTACATCTAAAATAGTTGTCTAAAGGAAGGAGAGGGAAGTTTTAACCTGATCTGTTGGATGATCCCACCACAGCTCTGGCAGGTCACAGGGTCTCACTGGAAAACCAGACCCTTAAAAAGGCACTGATGGACCCAAGTGATGATATTTCCATGGTGACCACAGGCAACCTGGCCAAGGTAGTTACAGAAAACCCCAGAGAAGCAGCCTGTGATGGCCATGGACACCTCGGCCCTTCCTGACAGCAGCCAGCCAGGGGCCAACTAGGGCCAACCCATGGGTATGAACCAGAGCACTAACACCCAAGTGCTTGGGATGGCTGGGGACATGATAGTTACAGGCTGGTGAGGGATGCTCACGTCCCACTCATTACCCGTCTCCTGAACCCATCCCACCTCTGAGCTAATTAGCAGAAAGCTCATTTTAGAGGATCAAGGCTTCTCCCTGCTCACAGGAAGCAAAACCTCTTTGCTCTAATTGATGGACACGATTCCTTGCAATTAGCATTTCAGCAGCAGGTAGTTAACCCTCAGGGCAGAGCAGGGTTGTCTCAATTTGCCTTGCTCTTCCTGGCTGGGAATTTAGAGCAAGCTCCTTAGGTTAGCGTTTGCTTGGTGGGCCATCAGAGCAGGCAGCCCTCTCTGCTCCCCTGTCCGAAGCAAGCTCACTGGTCAGGGCAGCGACACGCTCCCACAGTCCCTTGGCAGCAGAAGCCAGCCCAGCAAAAGCCCTGGGCCACCAGCACTGCCTGTTCCAGTAACGAGGATGAGCTCCCTGCCCTGCTAAAAGGAACCGATACAGGTCATAAATGTGAGCGCTAATGTGAAACACCTTAATGGTCCCAGTGCCCACAATGATACTTAGACAAAAAATGAATTGTTTGTCCGTTAAGCTCCAAATAATCTGCATTTATTTTAACTGGCACTGGCAGCAAGAGCGTTTACAGACAGCAGCTGGGTCGGTATAATTATGTTACTATCTTAGGCAGATGTACAACCTGAGGGTCTGCTGCTCACAGGGAGAAAAGGAAAAGAAAAATGAAATAAAATAAAATAATAATAATAATAATATAAAAGGGACATCCATGAAGCCATGGGCTTGTGAGCTGGAGTGGACCCAGGCCAGCATGAGGGCTTTGCACATTGCAAAGACAACTAACCCAGTGCTGGGAAGGGACTGAGATTCCAAAGGGGCAGTACCATCCACAAAACTCCTGAGAGAATGTGGCAGAGAGCCCTGGGGGGATTAAGAACGACAGGGTTTCCCTGGGAATAATAAATGTCTAAGGGGCCTCTTGGGGAACTTGGAACAGACAAAAGTCATGGAGAACCTGATCATGTGTTGCAGGATTACAGCAAGAAAGCAAAGGTTTTAGAATCATAGAATTGTACCATGGAATTGCTTAGGTTGAAGGAGACCTTTATGATCACTGAGCCCAACCATTAACCCAGAACTGACAGGTCACCACTTAACCATGTCCCTCAGCACCACATCTACGTGACTTTTCAATCCCTCCAGGGATCACGGGGACTCTACCACTGCCCTGGGCAGCCTGTGACAACCCTTGACATTTTTGGGGAAGAAACTGTTCCTCATGTCCAACTTAAACCTCCCATGGCACAACTTGAGGACAGTTCCTCTTGTCCTGTCACTTGTACCTTGGAAGGGGAGCGCAACCCCCCCTGGCTCCAGCCTCCTGTCTGGGAGCTGTCAAGAGTCAGAAGGTCTCCCCTGAGCCTCCTTTGCTCCAGGCTGCAGAACCCCAGCTCCCTCAGCTGCTCCTCACCACACTTGTGCTCTAGACCCTTCCCCAGCTCCATTCCCCTTCTCTGTCCACGCTCCAGCCCCTCAATGTCCTTCTGGGAGCGAGGGGCCCAAAACTGAACCCAGGATTCGAGGTGTGGCCTCCCCAGTGCCCAGTCCAGGGGGATGATCTCTGCCCTAGTCCTGCTGGCCACATTATTTCTAATGTCAGCTTTAGAAATGTTAATTTTCAACTTCAGGGAAGGCAGCTTCAGCCAATACCTTGTTTTTTGCAGTTGCACTGTCTACGAGTGCACAGAGAGCCCAGGTGCCAGCTCAGCACCATGACTGGCAGCTCCCTGAGCTGCTGTTATCCAAACCACATTTACCTTTCATATTTTAATCAGATCTTGGTTTCCTTCTCCCTGCCTCGACCCCTCTTCCCCCCCCCCCGAAACTAAACGGCTTGTCTTCACCAGCTTAACTCCGTCCTAGAAAACTTTTTGGCTGCAAATAGTAATTTCTATGCACAGATTGTTTTTAACAATATGCCAACAGGTCTCAACAGCTGTCTTAAATCCTCTCTGTCCTGGATATATTCGCGGTGCAGCTGAAAGCCAGCCTGGCCAGCATATTTAAAACTCAAGTGGAAAAAAGCTGCAGGTTAATCACCAGTAACAAAATGATCACCCTGCACAAAAGCCACGGACCAAAAATAAACCATCACTTCTTCAAATAAACAAGAAGCAAGTGCCAGAATACAAACGGGGGAGTGGGATTACCTGCACAAATTGCCTTAACGCCAGCGTAACAGGGCAGAGACAGCCCCAAGGCTCCGGCCAAATGCTTGGGCCAGCTCTGGGGGGGCAGAGGTGATGTCCCCAATCTCAGCATCTCCCCACGCCCAGCCCAGGCACCCTCGTGTCACCATCGTGGTGTCAGCCGGGCTCGATGGAGCTGACTTTTCAAGTGTAATTTGTTATTCTGTTACGGTCATTTTCTATATTCATTTTATGCAGCATCAAAAGGCCCTTTCATATGTTAAACGCTAATTCATATGCTAATACCCAATTTATGGCAAGGTAATTATTTTTTGTCAAATTTATTATGCGGCCTTCATTGGGGAAGGGAGAGGCTGGCAGCAGGTGAATCTTGGCACCCCGCAGCATGGATGGGCTGGGCTGAGCCAGGTAACACCTTCCTGCTTCCCAGCTGTAAACCAGAGCGGGCACAACACCATCACCTACTGACAAAACCTGCTCCTGTCTGACATGGGCAGCCCAGTGCCATCTATTTATCCTCTTACTGGTGTCACCTCTGGCAGAGAGCTTGGAAAAGTCTGCTCCAAAGCTCTGAAGCTGCACCACTTAGCACACCGAAGCTGTCCCTCCAGCCCAGGCTTGGGCTAGGGGCTTGGCTAACTGCTCCAGAGCATGGGTCTGGGGAGCAGGCATGGGACATTTACTGAGAGAATGGGGTTTTCAAAAGATAAAGTGAAGAGTAACGAAGTGATCCAGATAGAAAACAGATAAAAATGAACCAGTCATCCTCTTCTGCTCACCACAACAGCCACGTTTTTGCCCCATCCTGCTTTTACAATACCCATGGAATAGCGGTTCGCAGCTGACGTGACAGGCAGGAGAAGATGGGGACAGCCAGGGATGCCCCAGTCTCTGACCTGAGCACTCAGCCCATATGCAGCACATTGCTTTAGTCTCCCTGCCACCCCGGTAAGAGTCCGGCACACCAGTGAGAGCACCCACACCTCTGCTACGAGGGTGTGATCAGAGCCACGTCCAAGCAGCCACGTAGGACAGAACTCCCTTGTCCCCTTTTTGCAGGCTGCCATCACCGGGGGGAACCACCCACCCCAGCCCCTCTCCGAGGGGCTTACAAGAGTTGAGATGCAGGGAGGGGGCAGCGGAGCCGGGATGGGCAGCATATGTTAAACATAAAAACCATGGTAGCAGTTTAGCCTTCACCGATTCTAGGGGTTTTTTTTAGCGGTCTATTTTCTGCTTGAGGAAGCAGGTGCATTTCCCGTCCTCGCAGCATCAACAGCCGACAGGCTGTCGGAGGTGTGACGGCTCCAGGACAGTTACGCTGCCGTGGATTTCACATTCCTGACACATCCCATAATTATGCCAAATGAGCTCACCTCATCTCCAGCCTTCTGAGCGGCACATATTAAATTAAGTGAGAGCTGTTAGCGTCGCAGCCGAGCCAGGCAGGTGGGGAGAGGCACCGACCGACCCACCGTGCAGCAGGGATGGGGCTCACGGGGTCCCCGCTACCGCTGCCTTGGACGGTGACCCACCTAGAAGAGACCAGCCAGCCCTTTCCTTCCCCCAAGCTGAACCTCATATGGACCAACACTGTCACGGGACTGTGATGCCGCTCTCCCCGTCCCCAGGAGCCAGGCAGCCACTTCTCCCCAGCTCTCTTTTTAATTAACCCTTTTTCCTCAAATCTTGCACTTCATACCCCACCCCGTTTGGGGGATTTTGCACATAGATATTTTTGGTTCCCCATCTTAAATTTTTATTATAAACCCCCCACCCATGATTTATTGCAACGATACGAACTAACTCCACCAGGCAAAATGAAGCTGTAACTCCCTCAAGCTAAACTCCAAATTCATTTCATAATCCTTAGATAAAAGCTTAGAAGCCAGAATATTCATTACCAACCCAAGCTCCACGAGCAGCCAGGGCAGTAATGGAAAGGAGCAGATTTGACACTGGGGATGTTGCTACAGAAATTAGCCTGTCATAAGATTACAAGGACTAAGTGTTATTGGGTGATAAGGTGTGATGTGTTAATATCAAATTGTCTCGCCAGTTTTTTAAAAAAAAAGAAAAGGGAAAAAAAAAAAAAGGCACTGATTAAACTCACATTTATTAAAAGCCCTGAATATGATATTAAAAGATCTCAGATAAGCCAGTTTATTTCTGTGCTGGAGATCAAATTGAAAGAATTCTCCAGGAGGGATTTCTTTGAATGGAGCATTACAACAATAAAACAAAAAAAGAGCCTTTAATAAATGTTGCAGACTAAAGAAACCTTGACAATTCCAGACTAATCTCACCGGGGAGGGTTCCTTAACCCTTCATTCCCTTTCTTGTTGCATCAAACCAGGGATTAACTAGAGAATGTTTCCATACCAAATAAAGCTCTGTACATCCCAAATTCTCTCTAGAGAGAGATTACCTCTGCTGCTCCGTGTGACACAAGGCTGGCATAGGACAGTAACAAAGGTTTCTGGGAACAAGAAAAAAAAACCTAAAACCACAAGCACAAAGCTTAAGTGATTTGTTCAAATCACCCGGACCAGCAAGATAACAATGGGGTCATATATTACACAGAGTTTGCTTAAAAATTTGATTCGTTGCCACCAGACAGCGACAAATACCAGTGACAAATACCAGTGACAAATACCAGTGACAAACACCAGTGACAAACACCAGTGACACCCGAGGCGCGTTCATTCTGAAGCCGCGCGCTTCCATCCGTCAGGCAGCGCCCGCGGTTGTGGGGACGCGAGCTAAAGGATGGCACCGAGAAGGAGAGGGGATGGTGGCAGTGAGCCTGGACAGTGCTCCAGGGAGCACAGGTTTCAACCCGGTTAACCCCTCTGTGTAGATGCAGAGAGTGGTGATGGGCTCAGTGTTGGGGGACCCTCCTCCCCTGGGTGGCACGGGGCACCAGCCCTGCCGTGCCGGGGGCATTCGGCTGGAGTTCCGTCTAGGCTGGAAATTAGAAGAGGTTCTCTCATCTCCTAGAGCAATAGAGCAAGAAATATAATTAGCTTTAAAAGGCTGCTAAGTTCATTAAAATAAAAAATGAGCCAGCACGTTCAAGTAGAAGAGATGGAAGCTCCACTGGTGAGGTTCCCAGGCCCCATGCCACTGGTTCCCACAGGCGCTTCTCTGGCTCTCCTGCTAACAACAAGTTGTCATCCCCAGGGCAGCTGAGGGTCCTAGACCCCCCTGTATCCCTAAAAGGACCTTTAGGAAGGGGTCTATGAAGTCCTAGATAATCACTTGCATTTTTTTCCTCAAATCCCACCTGTCTTTCTTTTTCCCCTTTTAAAAAACCCCAGCGTTGTTTTCACCCGATGCTGCAGGAGGGAGGTGATGGTGCTTGGCACGGCACAGGTCATCCCCGTGAGGGGCACAGGGAGCAGCACCTTGCTTGGCAAGGGCAAAACAGACCACAGACCCCTGCCTGCCCACCACAAACTGTCCACACCAGTGCAGGGTACTCAGAGGAAGCAGTTTTTTAGAGGGGGCTACAAATTATTGCATCCAACCCCCAAACCTTTAAATGCTCTGTCCTGCTGTTGCCACCACTCGGTTGCCCCATGCCATCACATTGCCCTCTCTTCTTGTTTAATCCCTTGCTATTGTACAGAGTCAGATTTGAGGAACAGACCCCCTCAGTGGCACCTCTCTCCCTGCCCACACCCACTCCAAGCTGGCGGTAGGGACAGCGTGTGCCACCATCCCTCTGCACAGCTAAAGGAAAGCCAAGGACCTTCTCCAACCTTCTGCCCTGGAAGGAATTGCAGCCCTCAGGCATTAAAACTTCAGAGGTACCACAAGTGGCACGTTCTGCCCGTGACCCAGCCAACTAAATTATTCAAATCTTTTCAAATCCGGCTGCATTGCATCTCACTTCTCTTTGCTCTGATGCACTGCGCGCAGCCCCGGCTTCACGTGAAGCAGAGGAGCTACAGAAATGAACTCGCACTTCTCCTGTACCAACTTCTGACACACAGATTATGTCATCCTGAGAGCTGTCCTGAAATCAAACCACTAGGAAAAAGAAGAGTTTTTCTCCCCAGTTACAGCAAATTTTCCAGCAGTGGGATGTTTCTGTTCTCTCCGTACAAAGGATTACACTTTTTTTTTTTAATATTCTTTCTGTGAAATCTTTTGCGACCTACGAGCAGCATCAAAATGCATCTGAGGGACGCCGAACGAGGCTGTCTATCCATCGGGGGCTTTGGAAGCGAACACAGTGTCGGCACTTAACAAATAATAAATAACCATCATTAATTATTGATCACAACCCCAGCTAATCAAGTTTCACCCCTGTGGTTACCACGATATCAACAGAGCCCTTTGATACAGCCCGTGAGCAGCCTGGCAGCGCGTGCTCGCCCGGCGCCCGGCTCCCCGCCCCGGGAGCCCGACGGCTGCTGAGTGGGGATTTGAGGAGGGGGCAAGAGCCGATGCCCCCCAACACACAGCCCGTCTGGCTCTCAGAGGATGGCTGCACATCCAGAGCTTCCAGGGAAGCGGAGCTGCCTGCGATGGCATCCCAGGGCACAGCAGGGCTGTCATGGGGTGGGGGTGGCTGGAATTATGGTGGATGGTCTGTACTGCTGGGCTAAACACCGAGCCAGCACCAGCTGTGGATGTGCTGGGGGTTTTCGGTTGTGCAGCCTGGGAACAGGTCCGAGAGCATCCCCATGAAAGCACCCCTGTGAGAGCATCCCCGTGACCTTGAGGATGCAGAGCCCAACCATGGCAAGCCTCTGCTTCAAAGCCAGACTACACCATGGTCCCTAGCCCCACCATCCAACGGGCTGCTTCTGGGTCAGGGCAGTTCCCCACAATGTAGCCAGAGAGGGACTTTGGCCCCCACTGCCCACCATAGCCCGGTGAAGCCACCACTTGGCTCTCCACACATCTGTGGCAGCAGGTCCTGCTCCAGCTGGGAAGTTGGGAGGAACAACATCTCACTCTGCTGCCATTTGACCTTATTTCACAAATAATTTGTGAAAGTGTAATACAAGAAAACTCTTTATCTCGTGGCTCTGAGCACAGATGACTGCCTGCTCCCTTTACAGGGACGTTAAATCCTGTTATTAAACGCAAGCCATTATCAGGATGTCACCAGCGTCTCTTGATGAAGCCACGTACCTGCGCAGACAGCCAGCCCGCCCATGTTTGCTTATTTACTATTCATTATAAATGCTCTGGATTGATTTTCCTCATCTTTATCTCTCCATGGCTGCAGGATTTGTTTTCTCTGTGTGAGTTCAAGGCACTAGAACTTGCTCCCTCCTCCCCAGGGGTGTGCAGGAATGCAAAGCTCTGCCGTTGCCATCCTGCCCCAAAAACCGCCCGATATTTGGGCAGGCTGGTGAACCCACTGCTTCTGCTGTGTTAGTGAACCCTTGGCTGTGCAGGATTATGAGCAAACCATAGATCAAGGGTTGGTTCCAACCAATATTTAAAGGCATTTCACACACCATGCCCTGCAAGTAGCCAAGCAGGTGCTACCTTCTCAGGGGAGTGGTGGGACCACCCAGAGGACACTCACCAATTAGGGTAACAAGAAAAAAAAAAACCCACTTTTTTTTTTTTCTCCCAGAACCTCACATCCACATGTTTTTCCCCAGGGAGGACAAAAGCCTTGTAAAAAAGTTCAGAGCTGGAAGTTAGGAGAGCAAACAGGGTCCCACCAGCAACGGAACAGGGACCTGAGCTCCATGTTCCTGCAACAGCACATGCAGCAAGCCCACGAATTACACTCTAAAAGTCAACTCCATCTGTTTAGCAAATAAGAATAAAAGCCAGAAACATTTGCTGAAGGAAGAGTTAAATACATACTGTACTAAAAGCAACACTTCTGGATGCTTTGATAACTCTGCAAATAGAAGATAGCACGAATGTTTTACCCACATTCATATTTCCCATTCCTCAGACAACTTACGAGCCTTCATCCAAACCAAACATTCATCTCTCTTTCAATGACATTATGACTCGTCTTAAAATCTCCTTGAAAACGTGCATTTCAGTAATTCTTTCCTGCTGGAAGTAATACCACAACTCCAGGAGCTAAGAACCTACCTAAAGTGCATGGGATGGGGTTCAAAGCCAGGAGACTTTCCCCACAACTTTCATAAGTCTTCCTCCTGGGGACACTGTGGTAGCAAGCCATTCCCAAGGAAGGATTTAACTTAAATAAACGCTCTCCTCTGGCCACCCCGACCCTGGGCTCCCCTTCCCAGTAGCAGACAGGGCCCCTCTCACCTCCAGCCCTGCCTCGTCCTTACTGCAGAGCTGGCGCGAGGCAGTGGGGCTGGAGCAAGGGCAGTGCTGGCTGACATTGCCCACTGGGGAGATGGGAACATGTTAGTTCTCATCCTGCCCTTGTACAGGAAAGGGCAAAGGCATCTTGCAAGCCACAAGAATTTTTTAACCCTCCTCTACTGATTTTTAAGCACCTGCCACTGCCTCTCACGCTTGGGAATCCTCCGAGCCCAGCACTGACCACGAGTGTGGCCATAGGTTCAAATCTGCTTTTCCCTGGGTGTGTTAAGGTAACTGCTTCAGGGGCACATCCCAGACACGGTGACACATCCGACTCCAAGAAATCAGGACAGCAAGGATGGCAGACCCTGGGAGAAGAGCTGCCTCCTGTATTATAAAAGTGTCCCAACCAAATGTATTCCCTCCTGCTCAGGCAACATGCATTCACTAATTATTGCTGGAAAGGAGGGAATTCAGTATTCCCCTTCTTCACTGCGTGGGGAATAGCCCCAGTTCCCAGAAATCTCCCCTGACTTGTCCTTTACATAAAGCTTAATTAATGCCACACTGTCCTTTAGGCAGCTTATAGCAGAATGTTATGAAATAGGAACAAATACTTACTCATATACAGACAAGTATATATAATACCCTCCTTCAAGCTGTCCAGCAAGTATAGTGGGCAGTCACACCCGCCTTCAAACAGGAGGGTGCTGGGGCATGGATGCAACAGGGAGGAGCCAGGATGGGGCTGCTCAGGAGCAGGTTTGCACCCCATTCCCATGCAAGCCGGAGCATTTTATCCTCCACAGCAAGCTGAGCAGAATGAGGAATTTTCCCTCTCCTCTCCTCATGCCTTTGGTCCATGGTACATCCCTAAGCTCCACAGATCTCACATTGCTCCAGGGTTTAAGGCAGATTCTTGCTGCCTGACTCAAGGGATGTCAAAATAAGCATAAAATGGGATTTAGAGAGCAAAGCTGTTACTAGGGATAACTGAGAGCAGAACGGGCAACATCTTGAAGCCAAGGACCCTGCCTGGGTGCACACTGTGCTGCTGCCTTCCCATACAGGGCATTTCACACCGGTGTGACAAAGATGACAGGAAGGAAGAAGGCATCCAGGAGAGCATTTCCCCCAGCTCACGTCAGGTGAGCATCCCCCTGCCCTGGTGTCCCCCCAGCTCAGCTCACTCCTGGGGTACAGGGACCCAAGCACTGAGAGCAGAGCAAAACCTGGCATGGCCAGGCTCTTTTCTCTCAATGGCATCAATTATTTCTATAATCAGCACCTCATTGTCGAAACTGAACATCCATTATTACAGGAATCTAAAACAAAAATAACCCAAGGGAGGGAAAAAGATGTAATTCAGAAGCTGTCCTGCTCCCGATTCGTGCACGTTGGGTCAGTGCCATCTAGAGGCAGCAAACCAGGCAAGAGCACCCAAAGCACCCACAGCCCAGGGTTCACCCGATGCCCCAGGGCTGTGTGGTCCCAGCATGTCAGGGAGACAGACCTGAGAGGGTCCCCATGGGACAGGAGGGTGGGCAGCCCTGGGGAGTAGACAGCTCTGCACCCCGCATCCCTGCCCGGCACAGCGTGGCAGCGAGGGCAGCGCAGCTATTAATATGCATGTGGCTGTATTAATAGAGCTGGCTAAACACTGCCTTGGGCCAAGGAATATTTCAGCCTCTCGTTTTCATCCCAAATTAGACTGAAAAAGCTAAACAGGAACGTTGGTGGTTTTTTTGCTGATGGAAAGTTCAGGAAAAATGGAAAATGAGAAAATGAGAGATGAATAAATATCACATCTTTCCTGCCGGTGGGGTCCAGGATGGGGGTGTGTCTGCCCGTGCCACACTGCCCCATGGGCACCACTGGCTCCTGCCTTGTGTTCACACACCCTTATTGCTGGTGGCCTTATTTCAGTGGGATGAAAACCTACCCCTGGGACCAAACCAGCTCCCCCAGCCTGGCAATACCCCCTGAGATGGCTGCAGCTGCCCCCAGCGTTTATAGCCCATCTGTAGATAAGGTCAGGATAATGCTCACACCAGATGCAGCCAGGAAGGATGACACTGGCTCCAAAAACGGGACCAAACCCCAAGCCTAAAGGAGCTGCCAGAACAGCCCCGTCCCTGTCTCTGTCCCCCATGAGCAGCAAGGGTCTCCAAAAACTTCTCCACAGTACAGAGCTTCCCATTTGCTTTTGTTGTCTTCTTTTTTACATAAAATACGAATATCTCTTCAACATATTGTAGAGTGAGGAGCCTGCATAATGAAAGAATAAAATTGCCTTCTGTCCCTGGAAACCCTGTCCTATTTTGCAATGATTAACTCCCTGTATTTGCATACTGTCCATTCCTGCTTAAAGACTCTGGGGGACAATTTCCCCAACACTTTCTAATCTCGCGCAGAGCCTGCACACAGTGGTGTCATTTCCTGACAACCCCCAGTGTGGCTGCATCTGGCAAGCTCCACTTTTGCTTCCTTCTATTAATATTATCCCATATTTCCATTGCTGGCTTGCCTGTAGCCAGGACCCTGCCGTGCTGGGTGCTGCACTAATGAGAAGGCTGATGCCTTCCTCACCCTGGAACACTGCTGCATAAATCAAGTGGTATTTGCACAAGCAGTGGGCTATTAAGACCAGAGCCCACACAGGTACATGAGGGCATCTTGGGTTTTGCTGAGTTTTTTGTCCCGGGGTTCCCAGTTGGGGTATTTGGGTCACTGGGGATCACTGCTGCTTTTCTGCCCCTGGGGTTTGCAGGTGGAAGGTTTCCCAGGATGGTGTCTCCCCACACGCACCGATGCCAACCGGCTCTTCAAACCACTCACATCCCAAGATGTTTCACCTGCTGATGAAGCAGCAATGGGTCAGCCCATCCAACCCCAAATTACACAGTATAAACCCTACACTGTCCCTCAAGGGAAACGCAGAAACTTTGGTGTCTTTAGGGTTGGGAATGCAATCGGAAATCAAAAGGCTTGGGGACTCAGTAATCACCATAGCAGGGTTTTATTAAGCGAATTATTACCGAGTGAGTAAATAAAGCAGTGGGAATCAAAGCAGCAATCAATAGCACAGCTCGATGTGGGGCAGCCCGAGCACGACCTCGCGCCTGGTCCCACAGCGCCAGCCACGCCGGGTGCTGCAGCCAGCGCCGTGGGGGGGCCACCCAATCACACGGGTGCTTGAACGGGAGACAAGAGGGGATGAAAACAAATAAACGTTCCCATAACCAGGTAGATGAGCACAGGTTGCGATAGGAGCTTCTCAGGGGTCTTTGTTCTCTTTTACATCCCACTTAATGCTGGTGCCATCGCTGCCATTCCCGTGACACAGCCCCTGCGTCGGGGGCAGCAGCTCGGGGCAGCCCGTGCCCACCACAAGCCCTTTTTCTCCTCACATAAGCACCAGCAGCACCGATGGGTGGGTGAAAAGCTGGACGTGACCCACCAACATGTGCTCACAGCCCAGAATATTTAATATCAATACCTAAAGGGCAGATGTCAAGAGATTGGGGCCAGACTCTTTTCAGTGGTGCCCAGAAACAGGACAAGGGGCAACAGGAACAAACTGGAACCCAGGAAATTCCCACTGAACATGAGGAAAAACATCTCTCCTATGAAGGTGGCAGAGCCCGGCCCAGGCTGCCCAGGGAGGTTGTGGAGTCTCCCTTCTCTGGAGAGATTCCAGACCCACCTGGACAATGGGATCCTGGGCCCCCTGCTCTGGGTGACCCTGCTCTGGCAGGGGGGTGGGACGAGATGATTTTCAGAGGTCCCTTCAAACCTCTACCGTGTGCCAAAGACAGCACCCATACAAACCCCTTGGAATTTATTTATGGGACTGAAGGTGATCAGATCCCCAGTATTTGTTAATAGAGCATGACAGAATTAAAAGAGACCCTTCTGCCCTGGCGCAGATACATCACTACTGCCTCCAGTGCCTGGAATTTATGTGCTTGATTAGCAGAGGCTGCATTACTCAGCGAGGCCAACACAAGAGCATGGCCAAGCCCAAGGACATAAATCTCCATTCTCAGGAAGGCTGTGGGGAACTGACCTGCACCCATGGGGAGCAGCTGGGGATGGACTTTGCCACAGCAGGGGAACAGAAGCATTGGCTGTGGACATGTGCCCCTTCACAGCCATGGACAAGCCATCAGCCCAGCCAGTGGGTGTAGTGCTTTCCACCTCCTTATTTAGTTTTCTACCTCCTTTATTTTTCCGACCTCCTGGGGCAAAGGAGACCAGCAGCCATGATCTCAAAGGGAAAGGGGTCACTCTTTATCCCCCTCTGTGCAAACACAGAACGCTCCCCGATCCGACCCCCGACACGCGCAGACAGCCCCACACTGCTTGATGCTGCTGGGAAACGTTGGTGCCCAATATGTCCTGAACTTCCCACTGCACCAGCCCAACTGTAATCAGCTTTGGATTACTGTAGTCTTCTAAAGTACCAGACTCTGATAACATCTCTTCTGCTACTGACCCGCTAAATCTCCCCAGTCACGCAGATGGCTTGCTCTCAGCAACCCATCACCAATTACCAGGAAGTGAAAAGAACCCCAAAATAGGGGGGGTGAAGTTAATAATCGGGTGAAGGCCAGACATTGTTGCAATGAGCATCTGGTGGCTGGTTTTTCTGCAGCGGCAAGATGACAAGAGGATATAGAGTGAAATCAGAAATTTAAATTTTAAACAAACCCAGAAATTTAAAACTGACCACTTTCCCATAATGTATCATTAGCCTCCAGAAGACACTGCTGCAAATCATCTCTGAGGTTTTGGAGATGCAGGACTCGAGCTGACCGGACATTCAGATCGATGGTGAGAAGAGTCACGACCATCTGAAAGACAAGAGAAAAATTACAATATGAGTTACAGGGCCTTATCCTTCAGGACATAGTCCAAGTGCTGTCTGAGTACATGAAGAATTTCCTTCTCAACAGTCATCTCTTTTTTCCATCCTTCCCTGGAAGCTGCTGGCTTGCGCAGCAGCGAGAACATCCTTCACGGCAGCTGGTCCTGCCCCAGCCTTTCAGGCTGCTTGGTGTATACTTCTCATCTCTGATTTTCCAACAAGTCCCCAAAGGCTCCTCACCTGAGATCCTCCTTCCACATCAGGATGCCCTTTTGTCTCCAGATTCCCAGAAGGTGCCCTTTTCTAACAGGGATGTGCTTTGGTGAGGAGCTGCAGCTACATCAGCACAGCCCATGCACCCACAGGGTCACAACACACCAGGGTTGGCTCTTCTCTCCATCACATATTGGAAAGTGGAGATCCTGAAAATCAGAGATTGCTGCTTTTCAACAGTTCTCCTCATTCCATCTAATTTTGGGTGCAAATAACCTTGCACAAAGGTTTTCATCAATCCAACTGCCTCAAGTGACAAAACACAGGTCGTGTGGGAGAGAGACAGGGCCCAAAACCGACTGGAGCATCCAGAAAACAGAATTAGGTTAATGAACTTTTGCTTAAAGTCTCGGTTTTCCTGCCAGCACGGTGCCCAGGGTACAGCCCACACCACAGCCAGGGGCATGGGGCAGCTCTGTGCTGCAGCATCCCCCAGAGCAAACAGCCATCTTCCACCGACCTGGTGCCCAGTGACCATGTTTTGCAGCACTAACTGGTATTGAAAAGCAATGCACAGGAAACCAGATCCTCAAGTTGCCAGTATGGCTCGTTGTCTCCTTAGAAGAATACAGTCACACAGGGGATGTTTTGGTACCCGCTGCTGTGGAAAAGCATCATCTCCTGGGTTACATCAGTGCCCGCACAGCTCACAGCAAACACTGCAGCCTTCAGGGAGGGGCACGTGGCAGGGCCACCACTAACAAAGCTTGGCATGTCCCAGGAAGGCTCCCCCCGTAACCCTGCACTGGCCATTTTGCATCCTCACTGAGCACCAAGGGCAGAGGGCAGCCAGGAACAAGAGAGGACTTTAGAGCCCAGACAAGCGCAAAGGAAATAAAGGAGGAAAAAAAAAAGAAGAGCTGACAGAGTGTGGAAACTTTCTAGGTTCTCATTTTCATGGCTTTCTTCTTCTTGTATGGTGAATGGGAAAGGCCAAAGAGAAAAGCCTGGTGCATCTGCAGGGATGCTGTGTGACGGATCTCACCGCGACACATGGGTGTTGGCATTGCCACCACATGTATTTGTCCTGTGGGACAGTGGTTTGAAACTCCAATAATTTTCAAAAGACCAATAAGGTAAATCCTCCAGGCCCTGAGCAAAGCTCCCGCTGGACCCCACAGGAGTTTTGCCTGAATACTGCAGGACTACTATAACCAAAATGTTTCTACGGATTCACATCTGAGCCTTTTCATACACAGCCTGTAGCTGCAAGTTTTGTCAGTGATTGGCCTGATTTTACCCCCATTTTAATATAATTGGTATTTCTCTCCCTGTGATCCAGAAAACTCCTTTTCCATGCCATTTCACACCAGCACTGAGGATTTACTTTTTTCCTCATAAAAGGGAAAAATCAATTTCTCCACCCTGTGCCCCAAATGCTCCTTTTCTGCCTGAACAAGCCCCACTGCTCCTAAGGTGCCAAGATGGACCCAGGAATCCCCAAGTTGACGTGGGAAGAGATCAGAGACCCAAAGCCTGCCTGGCCCACTCCAAGTGGGCTGGGAAACACAGCCAGAAATCACAGAATCGCCGTGGTTGGAAAAGATCTTTAAAATCCTCAAGTCCAACCATTATCTAACTTCACCAGAGCCACTATTACACCGTATCTTTGAGCACTGTATCTAAGATTTTGAATACATGCAGGGATGGTGATTCAACCGCCTCCCTGGGCAGCCTGGTCCAGTCTTTGATAACCTTTTTTGTATACAAGTTTTTCTTCACGTCCGACCTAAACCCCCCCCCCCCCCAGGGCAACCTGCTGCCATTTCCTCTTGTCCTGTCAGTTGTGACTTGTGAGAAGAGTCCAACACCCGCCTCTCTACAACCTCCTTGCATGAAGTTCTTCAGAGCCAGAAGGTCTCCCCTGAGGCTCCTTCCCTCCAGGCTGAACCATCCCAGGTCCCTCAGCTGCTCCTCACCAGACTTGTGCTCCAGACCCTTCCCCAGCCTCTGCCCTTCTCTGGACCTGCTCCAGTGTCCCTGCTTCTGATGGAGCCTCCGGCTGCTGCCTGGGCCTCAGGCTGCGGCCCCCACCGATCCACCTCCTCCCACGCTCCCTGATGCTCCTCCACCTCTCCAGCTCCTCCGTCAGCTCTGCCCGCAGGCTGGGCAGCCCCTTGCCCCGCTCACCACACACCGGGGTGTCCCTGCTCCCTCGGTGCCAGTGCCGGGCTCAGGCACTCCCCGCAGCCGAGCCCTGCCCAGCCCCACGTTCCTGTGGCAGCCACCCCTGGGTCCCCAAGGGGCACTGGCAGCGGCTGTCGGCCCAGCGGTGACCACGGCCGGGTCCTCTCCTGGGAGGGCGATGACCACGATGTCGAGTTCGCCTCCCAGGCCAGGAGCAGGGACCAGTGACCCGCAGCTGGGTTCACCTCCTGAGGTCCCAGCGCCCCGCACGAGTGTTCTGCTTCCCCAAGCCCTGGGCTGCGGAGGCCGCTCTGGCTCTGGCTCTGGCTCTGGCTCTGGCTCTGGCTCTGCCCGTTCGCTCCCGACGAGCTCCGGGCCTTGGGCGCTGGGGCGGCAGCCGCTGCTCTGGACACAGCCCCCGCATCGGACGCCTTTGTCCCCCGTCTCTCTCTCCTCTCCCCGGGCGTTGCAGCCTGAGGAAAACCCCTGAACAGCGAGACCCGCTCTCCGCTCCGCTGCGGTTCGGGCCGGGGGGAGCTTGGACGTTTCTTTTTAAAATCACTCTTCCTTCAAATCCTCACTTTCTCCGTGAATGACTGCAAGGTGATACTTCAGAGAGGGGTACTCGGTCTCCTATGGATCACCAGGGGGAAAAATTGAGCCTGAAAGGAGGAAAACACATTTCTTTGCTGGGACAGAGCTGTGCTGCCCCAGGCTGCTCAAAGGAGCATTGCCCCAAGGGTCTGAGCCCAGCCTGGGGCATCAGGCAGCAGCCCTGCCAGCACTACCCAGCTCCCCTTCCTGGGGCA